>SJXQ01011406.1:0-369964 GCA_006408695.1 Aepyceros melampus
ATACCTAGAATAAGATAAATCCTTATTTGAAATTTAATTTTCTAAATGCCTTTCCTTTTCCTGTATATTGGGCACAGAGTAGATTATCTGGATAGTCATTAAATATTTGAAAGATTAAAAAATACTGTGCTCACTAAGGAATTGCGTCTTTTGTAACACTGGTTCATTCATTCATTCAACCATTCCAAGATCACTGGCTGAGGGCCACCGTGTGCCAGTCACTACTGATAAGTGTGTAGGAAACATCAGCATACAGGGGAAAAAAAATGACTGCTTTGTGGAGCTTATTTTCTAGCAAAGAGAGACAATTCAAAATACAATAAAAATAAGTAAAGCATATAATATGTTAGCATTTTCTTTTTTTGGCTGTGCCATACAGCATGTGGGATCTTAGTTCCCTGACCAGGGATTGAACTTGTGCTCCCACCATTGAGAACTCAAGAGTCTTAACTACTGGACCGCCAGGGAAATCCCCAGTTAGTATTTTATATGTGAGTTATATAATGAGTAGGGGACTCCCCCGGGTGTCCAGGGGTTAAGACTTCCCCTGCTAATGTAGGGATGCAGGTTCAATGGCTGATGAAGGAGATAAGATCCTACATGCCTCACAGCCAAAAAAACCAAAACATAAACAAAACAGAAGCAATACTGTAGCAAGTTCAATAAAGGCTTTAAAAATGTTCCATATTAAAAAAATCTTTAAAACAATAAAATGACAAAATAAAGAATAGGCTAAAAGTATCAGAAGAGAGCTAAGGGTAGGCATGTGGACAATTGGTAATTTTTCTATATTCTCTTATCAAAGAGGTGACCTTTGATCAGAGACTTGAAGATCAGAGATGTTTTGCTCCATTCTCCATGTATCCATCGAGTCCCACAGTGAGTCCTCAGAGATCATTTTGAGTGTAAGTGTGGGCTTGTGAAAGGGGAGGGAACACTGAGAGTGCAGGATTTTGGGCTAGCCCCAACTCCCAACCAGCAACAACCAGAGCACTTCCAACTGTAGATTTAGATTGAGCCACACAATTTCTTTTGAGGAATATCCTGCCATTAAAAAAAATGCTTTAAAAATACTGTCTTTGACTGTAACTCATCAAGGTCAAAGATGTGGATTAAGATACTGATTCAGTTCAGTTCAGTTCAGTCACTCAGTCGTGTCCGACTCTTTGAGACCCCATGGACTGGAGCACGCCAGACCTCCTCGTCCATCACTAACTCCTGGAGTTTACTCAAACTCACATCCATTGAGTTGGTGATGCCATCCAACCATCTCGTCCTCTGTCGTCCCCTTTTCCTCTCACCTTCAGTCTTTCCAAATTCTCCAAGACAGTGTTCGACAGTATGTAAACCATGAATTTCCAGATATTCAAGCTGGATTTAGAAAAGGCAGAGGAACCATAGATCAAATTGCCAACATCCGCTGCATCATGGAAAAAGCAAGAGAGTTCCAGAAAAACATCTACTTCTGCTTTATTGACTGCGCCAAAACTTTGACTGTGTGGATCACAACAAATTGTGGAAAATTCTTAAAGAGATGGAAATACCAGACTGCCTCCTGAGAAATCTGTATGCAGGTCAGGAAGCAACAATTAGAACCGGACATGAAACAACAGACTGGTTCCAAATAGGAAAAGGAGTACGTCAAGGCTGTATACTGTCACCTTGCTTATTTCACTTATATGCAGAGTACATCATGAGAAACACTGGGCTGGATAAAGCACAAGCTAGAATCAAGATTGCCAGGAGGAATCTGAATAACCTCAGATATGCAGATGACACCACCCTTATGGCAGAAAGTGAAGAAGAGCTAAAGAACTTTCACTTTGATCAAGAGGAGAGTGAAAATGTTGGCTTGAAACTAAACATTCAGAAAACTAAGATCATGATATCTGGTCCCATCACTTCATAACAAATATAGATGGGGAAACAGTGGAAACAGTGACAGACTTTATTTTGGGGGCTCCAAAATCACTGCAGATGGTGACTGCAGCCATGAAATTAAAAGACACTTGCTCCTTGAAAGAAAAATTATGACCAACCTAGACAACATATGAAAAAGCAGACATTAGTTTGCCAACAAAGGTCCATGTAGCCAAAACTATGGTTTTTCAGTAGTCTTGTGTCGATGTGAGAGTTGGACTATAAAAAAAGCTGAGCACCGTAGAATTGATGCTTTTGAACTGTGGTGTTGGAGAAGACTCTTGAGAGTCCCTTGGACTGCAAGGAGATCCAACCAGTCCATCCTAAAGGAAATCAGTCCTGACTATTCATTGATAGTGAAGCTGAAACTCCAATACTTTGGCCACCTGATGCAAAGAACTAATTTGAAAAGACCCTGACGCTGGGAAAGACTGAAGATATTGATTAAGATTATTAATTAAATGAATAATGATGGCTCAAGGTTGCAGTAGTCAACAGCTCCAAGGTTTGGTCCATGACCTTCTTCTCTTCTCTTGTGATATTCCCCTTAGATATTTCACCTAGTCTCACAGCCTTCAGTACCACTCCTATCCTAACAACTCCCAGCTTTATATCAACCCTAACTCTTCTACTGGACCCCAGACAGTTCCAGTTTGCTGTCTGATGGGCAAACTTACATTTAACACGGCTGAAACAGCTCTTGAGTTCACCTGCAATGCAGGAGACGCAGAAGACACAGGTTTGATTCCTGGGTCAAGAAGATCCCTTGGGAGGAGGGCGCAGCAACCCACACCTACAATCCATGGGGTCGCAAAGAGTAGTCAGATATGACTGAGTGACTAAGCACTCAAGTGCTTACTCCCAGACCACCGAGCCATTCTCTTTCATCACCCTTTATAATATTTATCACTCTGTTCAATTATATTGTTAATTTATCCATTTGCCTCATGTCTGTTTTCTCATTGCAACAGAGATTTCGTTGTTGTACCACAAGCACCTGGAAGTGTCTGACATACAGTAGACGCTCTGTATTGATCAAATAAATGACGTCTGGTGTCCATGCTTTCTCAGAGCCCAGGTGCTGTTAAGAAGAAACTGGAAGAGGCATCATGGCATGGAGTGTTGTGGAGGTGATGGCGTGGGGATGGAAATCTGTGGCTTCACATCAAAGTGAAAAAGGAAAAGAAATGCGGGTCAGAAAAATAAGTGTTTTCAACTGTACAATTATGGTCTGGCCCCAGATTTTGTTCTTCTTGACATCTTAGGTCCGCTTCAGATATCTGTATCTGCTAGGTTTGACTGTAGGCTACTGAAACCCACACTGGAACACTTAAGAAAAAAAAAGAAGGAAAAGAAAGGTTAGAGAATGAGCCCAGAAGTGAAAATAAAAGAAGAGTTAGTCACTCAGTCATGTCTGACTTTTTTGCGACTTCTTGGACTGTGGCTTCCAGGGTCTTCTCTCCATGCAATTCTTCAGACAAGAATACTGGAGTGGGTAGTATTCCCTTCTGCAGGGGTCTTCTCCACCCAGGGATCAAACCTTGGTCTCCTGCATTGCAGGCAGACTTTTTACCATCTGAGCCACCAGGGAAGCCCTGAAAATAAAAGAACTAGATCTTATACACAAAACAGAGATAGACCCACAGACATAGAAAACAAACATGGTTACCAAAGGGGAAAGGGGGGAAGGGACAAATCAGGAGTTTGGGATTAATAGATACACACTATTAAATATAAAATAGATAGAAAAAAGGACCTACTATATAACACACGGAACTATATTCTATATCTTGTAATAACCTAAATCGGAAAAGAATCAGAAAAAGGATATAACTAAATCACTTTGCTGTACACCTGAAACATTGTAAATCAACTATATTTCAATTTTTTAAAAAAGACCTAGGTGTTACTGAAACAGCTTCGAGGATCTGGGGCCAGGAATACAAGAACACTTTCTTCAGGCCTCTGAGGCTGAGATAAAAGAATGGCTACAGTTTTCATTTTCTGACAGTTTATTCAAATTTTAATTTCTGGGATAAGAATGTCTGATACATTCTTATTCCTGGATCCTGGCATGGAGTGAGCCCCCACCATCCTAAACCCAGTGGACTGTTATCAGAATCACAGGTAATGGATGCTGGACAAGCTAATGCAACAGCTGTCCACTCCATTCCATGAAAATATCATAGGGTGAGGTGTTTCATTTTAGAGGGTTATAATCTACTTTGCAAGGAATAAAGCTACAGGTCACTTATCTCAATGAAGGAAATCTATTATTGCTGGGAAAATAAAGGCATCCTTCCTGTCAACTCTGAAAAGTTAAAGGAGATTTAGTCCTAGCCCTGTGTTTTCTCTCCTGAGCCCCCCTTTAAGATCCATGTCCCTCATCTTCTGCAAACTGTCAGCTGGAACAGGGCATGGCTGATTCCTGACCACAGGATTTCCCCTATTCTCACCCTCTCCAGATTTCACAGCAAATTGGGCAACAAATTTAAGTGTTAAATAAAATAACTCTAACCACAAGCCTTAGGTAATTCACAATCAATTCCTCCAGTGTATATAAGTATTTGTCTCTCTGTGTGTGTGCATACACGTGTTAGATGAAAGTAACAGGTGAGGGGAAAAGGGTAGAAAAGAGGAAGAAAAAGAAAACTCAGAAATAAAGGTGCAACAATGGAAAACAAAGAGCATATCCCTGTGGCAAAAACATACTCTTTCCCTACAACCTAATTGATATTAGGGCAATTTGCCTACTTGGCACTAAAAATATTTGAAGACTGATCACCTAAATGAAGATTCGTGTTTATGCCAATAGAGATATAATATAATTTATGTGCCTGTTTGTTTCTTCTACAAACCTTTGTGGTGCCTGTTTTTGCACTCATCACACACTGAGTGATTCCAGTGTGCTACCTGCCGTCATGGAGCTAATGGGGAGGGTAACGGTGGCCATGAGGCAGGTGGAAATAACAGGCCTGGGAGAGTGTCCTTTGTCAGTGGATAGTTGAAGCTGCCATGAACTCCTGTCAAAGAAAAAGTACACAGGGGCTTCTAGAGGAAACTCAGTTTCAAGGAGAGAGAAATCAAGACTTGCCAGTGGAGATACGAGAAGGCACTCAGAAAATGAAGGGATCTGAACCAAAAGGAAGAAGATCTTCATGAGAGCTACTGAGAACAGGTAAGCAGAATGGAGAGCAACTCAACTCAGAGCCAAGTGGGAGACAGGGCTGCAGAAATAAAGGAGCTCTTTCTATAGAATCTGGAGCTAGGTGGGAAGGATCAGGATGAGGGCCAGGTTTTGAGGAGCCTGAAGCAACATTCAATTTCCAGGAGTCTCCTTAGAAGAACATAAAATTGTAAATAGCAACTTAGGTTTGAAAGTGCCTACTTATTTAGAAAGAGAAGTCATAATGCATTATGTCAGTCCCTCTGTTGTGCCCGACTCTTTGGATCCCTGGGACTGCAGCCCACCAGGCTCCTCTGTCCATGGATTCTCCAGGCAAGAATACTGGAGTGGGCTGCCATTCCCCTCTCCATAATGCATTACACATTTTTAAAAGCAAATACCTCAGACTTTGTGAAACCAGAAAAAATATAAGAATTGTACCCTTGGATACACATCTATATGGGTTTTCTTAATTATTACTTTTTAGTTATAATTTCTTTTAGGTTACTGATTTATTCCTATGAAAATGACTTTGTAGCATAATTCTTTACAGAGTGAATAGAAAAACTATTCAGTCGTTAGTCTGTCAAATGATTAATTGTTTAAATTTTGGTATTTTTGATTAGACATTGACCTAGTCAATCTCTGGCTTACTATCTTAAACCACTGAGGATGGGAAGAAGTTTTCACAGGCTAACTTCTGGCTCTGTATATTTCCAGCCTTATTGCTCCTCTTCAATCCCCAGGACATGGTGCAGGACATATCACTGTGATAGGGCTTCTGGTCATGCCCCTTTGTGTTAGCACAGCAGTATTTCCAGGAATATTACTGGAAGCCATTCCAACACTGAAAAAGCCAGAAATTGCTTAACTCCATGCAGAAGTGCATGTAAACCACAAAACATGCCCCACCACATCCAAATTAAACTCAACTTTCCCTCAGCTGGAAGCCAAAAATGCCCATGGCCACTCGAATGCCACAGAACCCAAGGAGAGGCATGACAGAGCGGGAGGTGAAATAGAAAGGGAATGGGCTCACAGGCTGTCACCAACTATTATTCCTTCACAAATTTTATCATCCATGTGACTGTGTGACTACATTGTACAGGGCCTCTCAGGGCCTTGAAATATAATGGCAAACAAAGGACTTTAAGTTTGCCAGACACTGGAGTGGGTATTCAAGAAACCTCTGAACAATGCCTCCATATGCAAAACAAAGACCCAGAAAACTTAGGAAAAAAGGAACTATAATCCAAAGTGTTAAGACCTACCAAACAAGTCTGCTACCTAGAGAGGAAGAGAAATAAGTGACGTTTTAGAAAGGTTCATAGGGTTTTAGCCTGTGTGAAGACTAGATGGAGGGTCTGCACTTGTAAGCTAACTCAACGGTACATAACCATAATGTGTTTCTAGGGAGCCCTGTATCGGTTATCTACACTGCATAACAAATTATCCAAAACACAGAGATTTGAGACAAGAAGCATGAATAAGCACACACAGTTTCTGGGGTCTGGGTTTGGGGAGCATTAGCTGAGAGGCTCTGGCTCGGCGGCCCCCATGAAGTCGTAGTCATGATGTTGGCTGGAGCGGGTCACATGCAGGTTTCATTGAGGTAGGAGGATCATGCCTGGCAATCTAGCGCTGGTTGTTGAGACGAGGCATCAGTTCTGACCACGTGCATCTCTCCATAGGGCTTCTTGAGTGTCCTTCTGACATGGTAGGTGGCTTCCTCCAGAATGAGAGAGCCCAGAACAAAAGGGAAAGCCTTAATATCTTTCATGAACTAGTCTTGGTGTCACTCTCTGACATTTCTAAAAATCTTATTGGCAGTGCACATACATCAATCTCAGGCTCCCAGCTCATCCCGTGTCCACACATCTGTTCTCTACATCTGCGTCTCTATTCCTGCCCAGCAAATAGGTTCATCTATACCACTTTTTCCCCTAGATTCCACATACATGTGTTAATATATGATATTTATTCTCTTTCTGACTAACTTCATTATGTATCACAGATTCTAGCGTCCGTCCATGTCTCTACAAATGACCCAATTTCAATCCTCTTCATAGCTGAATAATATTCCATTGTACACATGTATCACATCTTCTTTATCCATTCATCTGTAATAGACAGTAGTGACA
The DNA here is from genome assembly GCA_006408695.1 of Aepyceros melampus. NCBI lineage: Eukaryota > Metazoa > Chordata > Mammalia > Artiodactyla > Bovidae > Aepyceros > Aepyceros melampus. The sequence continues at coordinate 7,228 of SJXQ01011406.1, forward strand.
AACTGCTGTATAGCACAGGGAGCCCAGCTTGATGCTCTCTGGTGACCTAGAAGGATGAAATTGGGGAGTGGGGTGGGAGGGAGGTCTAAGAGGGAGGGGATATATGTATACATACAGCTGATTCACTTCATTGTACTGCAGAAACTAACATAACACTAAAAAGCAGCTATACCCCAATTTTTAAAAAATGAAATGAAATAAAAATAATAATACCCTACTGGTTACATTGGTCAGTTCTCTTCACTGTGGGAAGGGATTGCATAGGGTGTGAATACCAGGAAATGGGGCTCGAGAGAACCCTCTTGGAGCATGGTTTCCCCTGACTCTTCATGCTCTAATGTAGGTTAATTTTGTGCAGCTGCAGACCAGGATTTGTAAATACTATCTTGGCAAGAGCTGGAAAAGGCCCAGGATCCCGGGAATTTGTGAGTGTATGTATGTGTGTGTGAGTATGCACAGGGGGTGGTGGAAGGAGTCTTCAGAAGTAGTCACTGGCAGTATTCAGGCTCATAAACTGCAATGAAGTAGGGTGACTTGGTTTCAGAGATGAGCCCCTTGGACAGAGAAAAAGAAAATGAATCTCCTCTTGCCTGGAAAATCCCATGGATGGAGGAGTCTGATAGGCTATAGTCCATGGGGTCGCAAAGAATCGGACACGACTGAGCGACTTCACTCACTCACTCAAAGACACAAGCACAAGCTGGAATCAAGATTGCCAGGAGAAGTATCAATAACCTCAGATATGCAGATGATATCACACTTATGGCAAGAAGCGAAGAAGGACTAAAGAACCTCTTGATGAAAGTGAAAGAGGAGAGTGAAAAAGGTGGCTTGAAACTAAACATTCAGAAGATGAAGATCATGGCATCTGGTCCCATCACCTCATAGCAAATAGATGGGGAAACAATGGAAACAGTGACAAACTTTACTTTGGGGGACTCCAAAATCACTGCAGACAGTGACTGCAGCCATGAAATTAAAAGACCCTTGCTCCTTGAAAGAAAAGTTATGACCACCTAGATAGCATATTAAAAAGCAGAGATGTTACTTTGCCAAGAAAGGTCCATCTAGTCAAAGCTGTGGTTTTTCCAGTAGTCATGTATGAATGTGAGAGTTAGACAATAAAGAAAGCTGAGCACCAAAGAATTAATGCTTTTGAACTGTGGTGTTGGAGCAGACTCTTGAGAGTCCCTTGGACTGCAAGGAGGTCCAACCAGTCCATCCTAAAGGAAATCAGTCCTGAATATTCATTGATGGTGAAGCTGAAACTCTTAATACTTTGGCCACTAGATGCAAAGAACTGACTCATTGGAAAAGACCCTAATGCTGGCAAAGATTGAAGGCAGGAGCAGAAGGGGACAACAGAAGATGAGATGGTTGGATGGCATCACTGACTTGATGGGCATCGGTTTGAGTAACCTCCGGGAGTTGGTGATGGGCAGGGAGGCCTGACGTGCTGCAGTCCTTGGGGTCACAAAGAGTCAGACACAACTGAGCAACTGAACTGAATTGAACTGAAGGCCACAAGGCCAGCCAGATTCAGAGATGGGATTAAAACCAGGTTTCTTGACTAATTCTAATCATAGTGAAAATAATTTAAATACTGGAGTATCTTTCTCTCTATCAGGTACTCATCTAAGTTTTCTATGAACTGGGGCTTCTCCGGTGGCTCAGATGATAAAGAATTTGCCTGCAGTGCAGAAGACCCGGGTTTGATCCCTGAGTTGGAAAGATCCGCTGGAGAAGGGAATGGCTACCCACTCCAGTGTTCTTGCCTGGAAAATTCCATGGACAGAGGAGGTCGCAAAGAGTTGGGCATGACTGAGTGACTGAGCACGAGCAGGAGCATCTCATGTTTGTGACACCAAGGACACTGAGGCACCAAGAGGTCTAGCGAGTTGTGTACGGTCACATAGCTGGTAAAGTAGAGCTGGCATTCAGCCAAAGCCTTCCTAGTGCCCAAACACTTTTCTCCACCCTCATACCCCATTCTTCCAGGCCTTCTATTCTGTTAAGCTTACCTAGTTACCTCCTTCTTTAATCCATCACCCCATCCTCCCCTCCAGAAGCTTTCCCCAAGGAGGAATCTTTTGTTCAGGGCTACGCCAAGAGGACCAGCTTTATAAATTACTGGAATAAATGGCACATCTTGAAAACCCAAGAGGTGGAACCCAAAATCCGAAATTGGATATTAAACATTCTGAACCTACAAAATCAATGTGTTTATACTCCATGGAAGTTTAGACTTACATTTTTGAAGCAAAACTTCAGAGTGTGATCCTCACCCAGCCAAGGTCTTCCCAGGCTGAATACTCAGATACATAACAGTCAACACTGATAAAGCACTGACTATGTGCTGGCTATTGTTCTAAGAGTTCTAATGATGCTGACTCACTTTCATCTTTACAAGCATCTCATGAAGTAAGTGTACTATTATTATCTTCTTTCTAATGTAGTTGATCTGCCCAGCTAGGTGAGTTGTCATTCTAGGATTGGAACACAGAAAGTCTGGCTCCAGAGTTCATCCTCTTGAGCAATGTGCTACATCTTTGTCCTTCTTTTTTTCCAGATTGTCCTTCTGTTGGTGGTATTGTCAGTGGAGTCTAAGATTTGGTCTTTATGTCTGTCAACATGCAAAGAAGAATTCTTCTTTTAAAAAATATTTATTTGGCTGTTCCAGGTCATAGCTGAAGTGCTCAGGATCTTTACTTGCAGCATGACAGCTCTATAGATGTGGCATATAAACTCTCAGTTGTGGAACGGGAGATCTAGCTCCCTGCCTAAGGATTGAACCCAGGTGCCCTGTGTTAGGAGCGCAGAGTCTTAGCCACTGGACTACTGGGAAGTCCCATCATGGATAAGAATTCTTGAGCATCGGCTATGGTGAGGCACTGTGCTGAGCACTCAGTATAAACTGATTTAAGAAAATAGCCATGGTTCCTGTCTTCCCTGAGTTTGCACTCAAGTGAGAGCAATAGACTTTAAACATAGTCATAAACATATGTAAGTCAATAAATAAGGATTCAGCTGTAAGTTGTGCTCAATGTTACAAAAGAGGAAACACGGTGCTCTAATAGACAAACCCAAGAGGAACTCCTTAGACATGTGGTCAGGGAAGTTCATTCTGACTTGAACCTGATATCTGGATGATATAAATTCTAAAGCTGAGATAACGGAAGAGGCACTCTAGGTAAACATGGAAGGTATAAAACATTCTTTAATCTGAACCCCTTCTATAATTCCTATTCAAATAGAGTGTTATAAGAATTAATGAGATAGAAACTCAGAAAGACAAGGAGAATGGGTGAAGAGAGATATCATTATGGTTGCAAAGAATGATCACAGTTTCAGAAGATGAAAAGTTGAAGGGAAAGTTAGCAAAACTAAGAAAACAAAATACCAAGTTCTTACAGAGGAGATGCTGTGATTAAAAGAGCCTAGTCACAGAAATGAACTCCCCAGAAAAGCCGCGGGAATTGGAGGCACATGATATGCAGCATAAAGGGGTGAAAGCATTGGTGAGAAATCAGAAGAATGGTTTGAAACTCAGAATAAAGCACACACAGACCCCCAGGTTCTCTGCTCTCTTCCACTTATCCAGGGCAATTGTCCTTCCCTCATCCTGGAGGATGCCAGAGGATTTTTATTCTATAGAAAGTCTGAGTGGCTTCATACCCAGGATGCCAGGCGCAGAGGAAGTAGGGTGAAGATGCGTGGAAACAAGGTTTTAAGCACAAATCTACATATTGAAACATGATTTCTATCCTTCCCAGCCTCCTAACTCTCTGGGTTTGGGTTATAACCTTATAATATCATTTGACTATTTTAAATTTGGGCTTCCCTGGTGGCTCAGAGATTAAAGCGTCTGCCTCCAATGCGGGAGACCAGGGTTTGATCCCTGGGTCGGGAAGATGCCCTGGAGAAGGAAATGGCAACCCACTCCAGTATTCTTGCTTGGAGAATCTCATGGACTGAGGAGCCTGGTGGGCTGCAGTCCATGGGGTCACAAAAGAGTTGGACACGACTGAGTGACTTTACTTACTTACTTACTTATTTTAAATTTATATATTTCTTTTTTCAAAAAATTGTACACACACACACACACACACACACACACATTTTTTTTAACAAGAGAGGGAAGGGATTCCTAGGGCTTCCCTGGTGCTTAGTGGTAAAGAATCTACCTGCCAATGCAGGAGACACGGGTTTAATCCCTGGGTTTGGAGGACCTCCTGGAGAAGGAAATGACAACCCACTCCAGTATTCTTGCCTGGGAAATCCCATGGACAGAGGAGCCTGGTGGGCTACCATCCATTATGAGTTGGACACGACTTAGCAACTAAATGACAAGGACAGGCATTCCTGACAGAGGGAACAGTGTGTGTGAAGGCCCTGGTTGATGCATTAAGGACCAAGAGGCGGTGGTCTAGGAGATGGGGTTAGAAAAAGAGCAGGGCCAGATGCTGTGGGACCTTGCACACCAACAAGAGGAGCTGGGTTTTCTTTGAAATGCAGCCACGAAAGGGTTTTAAGCCATGGGTAACATGATCTAATTGAGGTTTAAAGAGTTACTCTGGTTGTATAAAGAATAGATTGTCACATATGAAGCTGGGCCTTCTCATGAAAAATTATGTATCCTAGGACTTTAGAGCGGAAAGGACCCTCAAGATCATTTAGTCCAACCCTTCCTTTTAAAAGATAAGCAAACTAAGACACAGAAAATTTATGATTTGCCCAAGGTCATATAGCTAATAACTGTGTGAGGCTTTTAAACCAGGAGTTGGAGGGTGATAGATTATACTTTTAAGAAATCGTTCTACTCTATGTTTCCTTTGGCCAGAAGTGATGTCTCCTTTTTCTGAACTTTCATCTCACCTTATTTTTCTCTCCCATGGTACTTACTCATTTATTACCTTGATCATAGTTCTTTGTGTTCACGTCTCCTCTTATCTCCTTTATGAGGCTGTAAAATGCAGCATCAGGAGGTATGGTCCGTACCCAGCATGTCTCCATAGGGCTTTGCTCTGGTAGGTGTTCAATCAACATTTGCTGAATGGATGGATGGATGGATGAATGAACGGATGGACGGATGGATGGATGGGGAGTGAATGAATTCTCCATATGATATAAATAAAACAGAGTATCTACTGACTGGATATGGACAAGTAGACTTTACTCACTCTGATTTACCATTCTAGGTCACCTCCTGGCCATGTTTTCATTCATTTTCTTTAATAAGAACATATTGGAAAGTGATCATTTTCTATCAGATGAAATGAGGTGGCCTAGAAAAATGTCATATTTCTAAGTCAGGCAATACTTTCTCCCAAGATTATCAGCAGGGAGAGCCTCTCCACACTCACCCTGTTGGCTAGGCTTATGCATTCTTTCTCAACACAAGGTCCTTGGGGAGGTTATTTCTTACTGAATCTTTTTTTTTTTTCTCCAAAAGATAGCTGAGACTGCCCATAAGAAAGTAATCAAGTGTCCAGGGTGAAACAGTGATATCACAAAAAGGAAATATGTTTTGCTTAAGGTAATAATAAAAAAAAAATGCTGGGCTGCACCTATGCCCTCTTCAGCATAGAAATATACAAACACATCAATGAAAACTAACACTGCCAATAGTGGAGAAAACCCTGAAGAGAGATCTGAGAGCCCTGGATAATGTCCTTGCCTTCAATTTTGCCTTGTTGAGTGGCTCTGGTAATTCATGGGATCTCTCTGTGTCTCTCCCTCTTGGTATCCTCATCCATGAAAGAGAGATGAAAATATTTGCAACAATTGGTCATAGGCCCAGTTTCTGCCACAAGTAAATGACCCATTAAATCTGTCAATAAAATCAGCCAGACTGGTTTTTTTTTGTTTTTTTTTTTGAGGGGGTAACTGTTACATTTTTGGATTCACTGATTTGGCATCCTGCATATACAGGCTTAGGCACATGTTGAGAAGTTTTGCCGGGGATGAAGTTGTACATTGTATGTTGGCCTCCCAAATGAAGAAATGAGCTCCAGGGCATGGGACTTTTGATGATCTAAGACCTCCACTAAGGCAACAGGCATTCTGAAGACAAACATGACTCATGGTGCATGGGATCTCAATCAACTGTTCATAAACTTCGGTTGAGGGTTGGGAAGGTCTGGAAAAGATTCTCGGGTAAAGCTTAATTCAGAAGAGTACAGACTGTTTCCTTTGCGAAATGACACACGTCCGTGTTGTGAAACAGTGGAAACTGGAAAAGAGTGCCCGTGTCACGTCTCATGGAATCGCCCTGTTGCCCAGCCACAGGCATCTCCTGCCTTCTCCTCTGGTGCCTAGCCTGACAATGAAGCCACTGTGCTTAGACCATCTCAGCTGCTTCACCACATCACTTATCTATTGCTATGGAATAAGACATCCTAACAGTTTGTGGTTTAGGGTCACAACACTTTATTATTTGCTCGTGATTCTGTCATTTGAGTGGGGCTCAGCAGGGTGACTCTTCTGCTGGTCTGACCTGGGGTCACACATGCAGGTGCTATCATCTGGAGTCTCAAACTGAGCTGGAACATCCAGAATGACATCATTTACAGGCACAGACCTCAGCTGGGGTAGCTGGAACAGTTGGGAGCTAGCTGGGCATTTCTTTCTCCCTCTCTCTCTCTCCAAGTTTCTCCAAGCAGAACAGATGAATTTCATGGCATAGTGACCCATAGCCCCCCAAAGCACAAAGGCAGAAGCTTCCAGGCCCTCTTAAGGCTCATGCCTGGAATAGCCACAGTGCCAACTCCGTGGTGTTCCACTGGTTAAAGCATATCACATTCCAGCCCAGACTTGAGAAGAAACAGATTCTTCATCTTCACATAAGGAGTGGCAGAGAAACTCTGGCTGTCTTTAATCCACCACAAACCACAATTATGTAGTTAGGTCTCATGGGATAAAGAAGTATCTTTTACCTGCTCCTTTGGCTCCCCCAGCTACAGACACCTCCTGTTTCCTATTTGAATGTTCCACTGTTACATGAAGCCTCCACCCCAGCACTCTGTCTGTCGCTTCCACTTCTCTGCCACCACCAGTCAACTTCTCTCCACACTCTTCTTTCTACCTTACAGTTTCTTATTTTTCATAAGCCCTGCTGCTCTATGATATTACCGTTTGTGGCTTCTGTGCTACAAATGCTAGTAACGTGAAGAACAGAGCTACCCTGAGACTGCTGTCCTTAAGAGTCCTGCGTGCAAGGGTGACCATTAGCTGGCATCTGGGAACTTGGATTAGTCAGGTTTCTGCAGAGAAACACAACCAAAAAAATATGTGTGTATAATAGACAGAAAGAGATTTATTACAAGGATAGGGGCTCATGGAGACTGGCAAGTCTAGTCTGCAATGTGTGACAGCAGGCTGGTGATCCAGGAGAGATGATATGAAATCCAAAGGCAGTCTGCTTGAAGATTCCCTTCTGCTGGGGAGACCAATCTTTCTGTCCTAAGTAGGCCTTCAACTGATTGGCTGAGGCCCACCCATATTATCGAAGAAAATCTGCTCACTCAGAATTCACACATTAAAATGTTAACCTAATTCTAAAGCACCCTCCAAGTTGACATCAAGTCAATCATCACAGGAGGGTTCCAGAACTGATAAGAGTGACCCTTTGTATTTAAATTGTATGAGCAATGTAGTTCATGCTGAACAGCTGCTTTCACTATTCCCATGAAGAATAAGGAAAGGTACTCACAGTCTGATATTTTTTACATGCTCAGCAGAGAATGTGATCAGCCACCAGTAAAAGCTCTGGGCACTGAGTCTCTAAAGAGCAACCCTGATAGACAAGTCTCATGGGTTGTCAAAACTCATTGCCAAGGAAGACCTAAATAAACATTTCTCCAGAGAAGACATATAGATGGCCAAGAAACACATGAAGAGATGCTCAACATTGCTAATAATTAGAGAAATGCAAATCAAAGCTATAATGAGGTATCAACTCACACCAATCAGAATCGCCATTATCAAAAAAACCTATAAACAATAAACACTGGAGAGTGTGTGGAGAAAAGGTAACCCTCCTATACTATTGCTGGGAATATAAATATAACCACTATGAAGAAGAGTATGGAAGTTCTTTTAAAAAACTAAAAATAGACCTACCATATGACTTGGCAATGCCACTCATAGGCATATATTAGGAGAAAACCGAATTCAAAAGGATGCATGCACCCTGATATCCATTGCAGGACTATTTTACAATAGCCAGGACATGGAAGCAACCTAAATGTCCATCAACAGAGGAACAGATAAAGATGTGGTACAGAATATACAACAGAATATTACTCAGCCATAAAAAGGAAGGAAACAGTGCCATCTGCAGAGTCATGGATGGACCTGGAGATTGTTATACAGAGTGAAGCAAGTCAGAAAGAGAAAAGCAAATATCTATAATGTCACTTACATGTGGAATCTAGAAAAATGCTACAGGTGAACTTATTTGCAAAGCAGAAACAGAGTCACAGATGTAGAGAACAAACTTATGGTTACCAAGGGGGGATGAATGGGGAGATTGGAGTTGACATATATACACCACCACGTATAAAATAGATAGCTAATGAGAACCTATGTAACAAAACAAAAACAAAACTCATTGCCAGAGACATGCAGCACATCCTGTGTGACTCCCCTGGGTGAGGACTCTCTGAAGTTTGTGCCTGATTTCCTCCAGAGTTTGTCCTGTATACGTTTTCCCTTTGCTGATTTTGTTTTGTACCATTTTGCTATAATAAATCTTAGTTACGACTATGACTTTTAAACTGAATCCCCTGAGTTTTCCTAGAGTCACTGAGCCTGAGAGAGGTCTTGAGGGCTGCAGCACAAGTAAGAAATGGAAAATTATGTCATTTGCACAGATCTATCTCTAACTGTTAATACAATGGAAGCCAAGGTGGAAAGAATTTTATATAGGTCTTATGTGAGTGAGCAGCACTATGCTCCACACTCTGATGTCTTCCAAGGAGATATTAGGAACATAAAAGAGTGCCCACGACTTCCAGAGGAGTTGGGGAGGGGATTGTGGATATTCGAGTAAGTAGGAAAAAGAGCAGGGGAGGTCGGGGAACCCAGTGTTGCAGAGTTCAGACTCCAGAGACATGGCAGGTTTAGACATGGACAAAGCTCAGACAGTCTGAATTTTGGCTTCACTGGTGACTACAGTTGTTACTTTAATTCCACAACTGGAAGGTGCACAATAAAATAATGTCTAATATTTACTAAGTGCTTACCACATCTTAGGCAATTCATGTGTTAACTCACTGAACCTTCACAACAATCCTGAGGAAGTATTATTTTAATCTTTCTTTTACAAATTCAGAAACTGAAGCCCAGAAAGAGATTTGCCATTCCCACCATACAGGGTACTGAGACGCTTAAATGAGTTAATACATGTAATGTCCTTGGGTAGGTTCTGGAGCATCAGGAGCATTCATGAGATATGAACTGTTATCTTTTAAAACATGGTTAAAAAGGAGAGGAAAGGAAGACATTGGGAGCCAGGGCCCCTGAAGAAGCAAAGCACAGGAATGCCCACAGCAGAGCCCATTTTCTGAGCAATGGGCTGGGAGCCCTGATTGAATAGGCTCAAACATCTACATAGAAAGGAAGAATGCTGGATTAAAGAGTAGAGGAAGTGTGACCTGGGGACAGAGTTTAGAGTCTTGACCATCAATTTGGCACTTACTATCTAAAGCTGTGGATCTCAAATTGACAAATGACAGGGTCCCTAGAAACCACCAACACATCTAAACAACAACCACAACTAGAAACCATGGTATTTTTAGGCAATATGAACTAACTGGGCTTCCCAGGTGGTGCTAGTGCTAAAGAACCTGCCTGCGAATGCAGGAGACGTAAAAGACGCGGATTTGATCCCTGGATCGGGAAGATCCCCTAAAGGAGGGCATGGCAACCCACTCCAGTATTCTTGCCTGGAGAATTCCATGGACAGAGGAGCCTGGTAGGCTACGGTCCACAGGGTCACAAAGAGTTGGACATGACTAAAGTGGCTTAGCACACACATGAAGTGACTATGTATTAGCCATTGATCAGGACAAAGGTTTAAAAAAAAAAAGAGGGGTCTCCCTTGGTGATCCAGTGGTTAAGATTCTGCATGGGCATGGGTTTGATTCCTGGTTGGGGAACTAAGATCTCAAATGCCATGTGGTGTGGCCAAAAAAAAAAAAAGTTTAAGAAAAAAACTTCAGAGAGATATTTAAAATATTAAATTTTAGACATTTATTTAAGAAAACCAGATTTCCTTTTCTATAAATGAGTCAAACACCGTTATTATTTGAATTTTAGTAGCTTTAGAACTATTGCATGGAAAAAGTAAGTGGTTGAAGAGATATATCTGGTTTGGGGCATAGAATTCAGACTGAAATTGAGGAAAGGGAATGACTAGGAAACTGTAGTGTTAATTTGAACCTTTATAAAGAAATGCAGGTCTGACTTGGGTGCATTCAAGGGAAACGAAAGGAAATAGCTGAGTACAAGATGAATGACAAAGGAAGCACAGATAGTATTTTTGATCCATAAAGACCTAAGTTCAAATCTAAAAAAGTTTAAGAAAAAAATTCAGAGAGATATTTAAAATATTAAATTTTAGATATTTATTTAAGAAAAACAGATTTCCTTTTTTATAAATGAGTCAAACACCGTTATTATTTGAATTTTAGTAGCTTTAGAACTATTGCATTAGATGATGGAAAAAGTAAGTGGTTGAAGAGATATATCTGGTTTGGGGCATAGAATTCAGACTGAAATTGAGGAAAGGGAATGACTAGGAAACTGTAGTGTTAATTTGAACCTTTATAAAGAAATGCAGGTCTGACTTGGGTGCATTCAAGGGAAACGAAAGGAAATAGCTGAGTACAAGATGAATGACAAAGGAAGCACAGATAGTATTTTTGATCCATAAAGACCTAAGTTCAAATCTTCACTCATTATCAGCTTCTGACTCCTCTGAAGCTTAGGTTCCTTATGGGTCAAATGGAACTGGTAACAACTACAGCTGATTATAAAATACAATGGAATTTGTTGCTGCTATGAAGACTGAGTCAAAGGAGAGAGTGAATGGATATTGCCATTTGATGTGGAAGCTGCTTTTTTTTATTTTTTAAAGAAATGTGCCTCTTTTTAAAAAAAAATTATTTGGCTGCTCCAGGTCTTAGTTGTGACACATGGGATCTTTGTTGCCACGTGCAGGTTCTTAGTAGCAGCATGCCAGGTCTAGGGGTGGGACCTGGGGCAGGAGTGGAACCTGGGATGGAACCTGGGCCCCCAGGGATGGAACTCAGGCCCACTGGCATTGCCAGCATGAAGCCTTAATTGCTGAACCACCAGGGAAGTCCTTGGAAGCTGTTCTCATTACAAATAATATCTCAATGTGTGAGAATGAGGAGGTGTGAGGAGTTGGAGATGACTCCAAAGACATGACCCCAGGTGCCTGCCAAAGCAAAAGGCTCCAGGAGAAAAAGTAGGGAACAGGGAAGATTAATCCAGTCCTGATGGAAGATGTTTGGTTTCATTTTAGGCACACCAAATGAGGACAAATATTCTAAGTTTGCTATGCTGAAAAGAGATCTTTTCATGATTAGGAAAGTTCAAATTATAATCTCAGAAAGAATGATACATGTAGGACCTTTTTCCTATTTGTAGCATCTTGAAAGGGCTTAAGCATCCTGTAAATTTAAACTATAATGTATGAAAAGAATTTCAAAGAAATACAGATTTAGGGAAAAAAAGTGAAGAGAGTTCCTAGAGCCCAGAATAAACTGTACACAATTTGTGATACAAAAACTACAACTGGATTTTTATAAATTAAACTGTGATTATTCAGGCTTACAGTGGTTATATAAATTGAAACATACTGTGCAGTGGAAATAAGCTCTATTGTGTGATTTTCTGTGAATGGTCAGCTGACACATGGCTGAATTGAGAGCATCCCTGGGAATCAAGTAGTCTTGGCTTTGAACAAAGCCCTGTGTGCAAATTTGGACAAATTTCTTAACCTCTCTGAGCCTCAATTTCCTAATATGTAAAAAGAGATGGAAATAAGACCTCTTTCACAAGGTTCCTGTGAGAATCACATGAGATTACATTTGACATTCACACAATGGGTCATCAGCAGACATAAGTTCCCCATCTCAAATGTTTTCTAAGGCCTCACTATAATGGTATGGAAATATCAGCTGCAGAAGAAAGTTACAGATATGATTTGAGAAGTTTTAGGACCATATTCATAATCTGACTTTTGTCTTAATCAGTGGAAGATGATGCACAAAGAAATATTCTAGTTAAGTCTGGACTGGGGTATTAGGTTCAGAATAAAACTATTAAGAAAAAACACATCACACTACTAGTAAAGCACACACCAGGCTGTACCTATGAAGTCCTTATTTTAAATCTTGATTCTTTGGGTTTTTCTGGTTTGTTTAGCCACTCAGTTGTGTCCAACTCTTTTGCAACCCCATGGACTGTAGCCTACCAGTCTCCCTTGTCCATGGGATCTCCCAAGCAAGAATATTGAATGAGTTATTTCCTTCTCTAGGGGATCTTCCCGACCCAGTGATTGAACCCATGTCTCCTGAACTGGTGTTGGTGGTTTAGTCACTAAGTGTGTCTGACTCTTGGAAGTCCATGGGCTATAGCCTGCCAAGCTCCTCTGTTCATGGGATTCTCCAGGCAAGAATACTGGGGTGGGCTGCCATTTCCTTCTCCAAGGGATCTTTCTGACCCAGGAATTGAACCTGGTCTCCCGCATGGCAGAGAGATTCTTTACTGACTCAGCTACGTGTTCTTTACCTCTGAGCCACCAGGGAAGCCGCTTGATTCTTTATATGTTCCTTTTTCAATAGCCATTATGTTCAAATATTCCAATGAAGAGACTTTATGTCACTTAAAGTATGAAGTTGGAAATTTATGGATTTGGTTGATATTTCATTAGAAAATGCCTAGCTTGTCTAGGGAAACATAATGAAAATATCACTGATCTATTGGAAATTAAGTCACTTACTCTTTTGAGTTGTTTCTGTTCTGTCGCTCTGTCATGTGCGACTCTTTGCAACTCTTTTGAGAACTGGTCTCAAAAACGGAAACTTAGGATAGTCTTGTTGATTTTGCAGATCCTGTTAGATCCCCCGTATTCCATGAGCACTACAGTAGAGCCTCTAACTTACACCTGGTTCTACACCTTGGTGTACTGTGTAATATGTGTCTTTTCCCCATGAATCATAAATTCCCTGACGGAAGGAAACCTATCTGTCCGTCTCATTGCTATTTTCCTAGAATCTAATGCAATGCCTAGCACCTCAAAGACACACAGTAAATGTAGAAGAATGAAGGAAGGGAGGGATCTGATATAGTTCTTGGCAATGAAGTCAGCACTTAAAAAAAATCCTTGTTTAATGGGTAGAGTAAGTCACATTTCCTGTTTTTCTCTTAGTCATATACTCTGTAGGATTAAAAAAAAATGTTTTCTAAGGCCTCAAACCCTCAAGGCAAATGCTAAACATAATAATAATAAAAAAAACTATGTTATCATACTAGCCAAAATTTTCATTGAGTGCTTGCTATAGGCTAAGTAAGCACTTTTATGCATTAATTCATTTGTCTATCATAATAACATGAGAGAACTTCCATTGACAGATGGAGAAACTGCAGCTCAATATGGTTTTATAAGGTAGTTCATAGGGCAAGCAGGATTCCAGTCCAAGCCCCACCTGACTCTTCACTACGCTGCACACTCTCCGAAGGGCTCAGCAGTACCCTGTAGTGGTTTCCCTGTCTCCACTCCCAGCAGGAGTACCAGGGTGGCAGGGTCCCCTGTGGTTGACCATCTGGAGACAGGCCTCCTGGGTCACACAGGTGTTCTTCCGGGAGTCTGGTCTCCAACAGTTTAGAACAATAGAGGTTGATGGTAGAAGTGAATGGACAGGAGGAGCAAGGCAAGTTCATCTTGAGATACAACCAAAACAAATCCAGGAAAACAGAAAGCCTGGATCCCAAGGATGAGGGAGATGGTGGGAACGCATGCATTGCTGTAAAAAGGGAACATGGGAGCTTGTTGCTGGGGTCTCAGAAAACTAACGGAAGCCATCTTGGGTCAGAAGTTGATTGAGAAACCCAGGAAAGGGCACGACTCTTTCTTCACCCTCAGTCCCATCACTGTACCCGTATACCCTTTCCCTCCTTCTTTCTCTCTTTCCCTTCCCCAGTCATGCCTATGTACCCATGCACACACACACACACACACACACACGTACACACTTCTGCAGCTAAAGGGTTCTTACATGCCCCAGGTTGCTGGTCGCTGCTCTTCATTCACACATCTTTGGAAAACAAGCTTAAAATGTCTGGATCTAGGACTAAACTGACAGTGCTTATGTTTCTGTCTCCTTCGTCTTGAGGGCAAGAGCGCGTATTCCGTTTCTTTTTTATCCCCCTCACAGCACCTATTACTAGATACCATATGCTCTGCACGTACTTGGCACTCAATAAATGCTTGCTGAATGGCTGACTTTTCCCGTCTCCCCCACCCTTTCCTTCCCACCCCTACAGCATTACTTTAAAGATCTGTTGCAGAGCTGTGGGGCGAGGTTTAAGATCCGTTTTGACAAATAACCCTTATGGGTGTTTAAAGCCAAAAGATCGAATATTTAAACAGAAATATGAGCTGTAACTTCATGGGTGTTCTTTGAAGAGATGCATAAAGCTGTACAAATAGATAGCCTTTCAGACAGGACATAACAGACCTCGCTTTGTGCATTCGCAAATATACAGAGGAGAAGAGCCTGAACTTTGCTTTGAACCCTATGTTTCCTTCTGAAATCAGTTTAAATAGGAAAGTGAAGGTAGCTAAATCTTCTATATTTTAAAAAGATCTTACAAATACTTTTGGCTTTAAAAGCCTATGTCACTGATTCATAATATAAGAGGTGACATTAAATCTATGCCCCCCTCAATGCCCCTCACCCCCACAGACAGGAACCTACAGGCAAAAACAAGACTGGATTCCATTGAAGTCGTGAGAGCAAATTGAGGGCTGTAAAAAGAGGCTTTTAGAATCCCAGACATGAGATCTTGGTGCTGCGAAGTCTTAGGGACCAAAGCAAGGATCCAGGGACAGCAGACGGTCGAAGCACCAGAGCAGAATCCACATCACAGAGTGGCTCTGGTTAACGACTTCATGAAGCTGCTGAGCTTAGAATACAAGTCCCAAGAGAGAAGCGAGCATGAGTTGTGCAGGTCTGTTACTCCCATAGGATCCATTTTCATCCAAAGGTGTCTGGAGTTTCCCGGCTGCTTCCATCAATACGGCAGAAACGAGTGCATCTTATGTCGGGCTCCAGCTCTGACTGTCCCATGTTCGCATAGAGCAGCTGAGCCCTTGGCTTATGTGCCTAGTCTATGCTCCAGAGGGGATCTCAGGAAGTGCAAGCTGCTTGATATGTCTTACTTTTTTTAAGTGGAACTATTTTGCATGGAGCTGTGGCTAAAGAGGTTACTTACAGCTAAGCATTTGTAGGACAGGTAGGCTTAAATAAACGTAACTAACAAGCTACAGGAACTAAATTGATCATAAGAACCCTTGGTTATGCAGTGATTGATTTGGAGGGCCTGACAGCTCTAGTACTTAGCTTGGAATTTATGAATCAAAAGCTTTAAAATTGAAATCAAGAAAGTTTTTTAAGTACTACTATTTCCACCTAAGGACTGTTATACAAGTATGATTTATCTATAGTTATCACTCATGTATAGTGAAGAATTATCCAAGTCTTTTTTTTTTAATTTCTAATAACTTACATGCCTTAACTCAATCAAGAGAGTTTCTTAAAATATTACCTTTCCCCTTCTAGAAAAAAGAAATTTTTATCCAGAAAGAAACTACTAATTTTTACATTGCTAAATCAGAAGTGTGCTCTCTTTCTGATTCATCCTTTGCTTCTATTTCCTGTAGGTTTAATGTAGGTCAATAGTCCTGGATTCTATATACATTGTATTTGTGCAAGATGATTGAACACATAGTTGAAATTTACATAAACACACAATATCTTTATTTTACTTTTTTGGATAACATGTTATCATTTGCGAAGAACCTTCTCATTTCTCACCTCATGTAATTAAAAAAAAAATTCTATAGGATGGGAATTAATAGTATTGTCGTTTTATAGATGATTGAGTACAGCAAACTTCATTCAATTGTTCACCCATTCAGTAATTTTAATTTTGGACCCAAATGCATACTAGGCACTGGAAATACAAATATGAAAAAACTTTATGAAGTTCACTGTCTATTATGTAAAACAAGTAGGCAAATAAAACATTGACAGTGGGATGTAATAAGTACTATGTTATGTAAATATAAAGATGGCAAAAAATGAATCACCAAACTTGTCCAGCTATGAATGAACAATTTTTTCAAAGGAGAAGATTCTTAAAGTGGGTCTTAGTAAGGAGAAATCCACCAGAAACGATAAAGCATAGAGCAGAGAAGCAGCAAGTGGCAAGGTACAGAAGCAAGCAGCTCTAAGATAAATGCAAGAACTGCAAACAGTTGAGCATGGTTGTGAGTACAGCAGGGAAGAAAATGAGCCTGAAGTGTTTTCCTCAGGAACATGTGACCAGTGAGGAGCAAGAAAGCTCTGGGTATATGATGAGTTGGTGAAAAGAAATCTTCAAGAAATCAGATTCATTTGATGTTTTTTACCATGCACGACCTCCACGTGGCCCAAAATGCCTACTCCTGATTGACCCATCCCATCCACATTCTGAGCAGCAAAAAGAAGGAAAAGTAAAAAAAAAAGCAACAAAGGCATAAGCTAGCTTTCTTTTAAGGGAGATTCTTAGAAGCTGCCACGGGACACTTCTGCTCATAACTCATTCGTTAGAACTAGTCACATGGCCACGTCTACCACTAAAGACTAATAGATTCTTTTCTGACCAGTGTGTTTAGTTATACATTTGTGATGATGTTAATAAAGGGAAGAAGAGAGAATGGAATTTGGAAGACAGCTGGGAGTACCTGCCACTGAGTAGCATGACAAAACCAATCACAAGTTGCTGTGATTCTGAACTTCACCCTCTGGTCAACAGGGAGTCACTGGAGAGTTTTTGATCAAGGACCTGAGATGACCATATTTGGGTATAAGATTAAGAAAGATGATAGACCGGAGAGGGTAATATTGGAGACAAGGGATTAGTTAGGAGATATTTATGGTGGTCCAGGTGAAAGACAATGGAGGTCTGAAGAGGGAAGAGGAATGAGGAGGGGGAAGGGTTAAGAAGGTTATCTGCCATGACAGTTGAGTAACAGTAAGAGGCAGGATTCAAACTCTTATCTTTGGCTTCAAGTCCAGGTACATGACGTTCATCTTTCTTAACCAAATGGTGGAAACTTGGCTTCCCAGGAGCCTTTCATATCCAAGTTGTGTTGTGAAAATTGGATATTATGGTCCAGATCCAGGAACTGAAGAGTCCAGAAACATGGACTCCATGTGTGGCCATTTAATTTTGAGATATTATGCATTTTCTCTTCTTGCATTCAAGCTAGTAGAAGACTCTGAACTGGGCTTCCTTGCCTATGAGAGATTCAAAACAGGACTTCTCAGGTTTTATTTCTAAGCCTCAAGCCATGTAACAGGAGAGAGTTTGAAGAGGGAGAGATTTCAGCTAGACTAGGAAGACATTTTAGAGTCAGGGGGAGGGGAGAAAGATGGATTTTTACCACTAGAGGTCATGGAAGGAGATGATGGGAAGTAGCTGTGAGGTGATACAGTCCTGGATTCAAGATCAAGGGCTGCTCTACCCTCCGTGTGGCCCAAGCAGCCCCACCTGATGGGGCCATGTGAGCTGGAATAATCTACAATCCAAAGGATATCTCAGAAAAAGTAGCACTACCCGAAACCATAGCAAAGCCCCGGTTTGCTATTAAATTACCTTCCAGAAAGACAGCTAAGAGGTTACAATGAACTGATGTGTAGAAATAAAAAATATGCACTGAACTACTGAAAACAAAAAGAGGATTGAAATTCATACATACCTTCAGCTCTGCTAGACAGCGAACCCTGGGTGACAGCAAGGCTTTCTATAGCCCCAGAGGAGTGAGGAATGAACAGCTCCAGAACATAATTTTATGCCCGTCTCTCCCTTTTCCTTAATTCCGATTCTGAGAGTAGAAACCAATTCAAACTGGATCTGTGTATATCCATACCCACTGTTCACTTGTAAATGTTCCAAGTAACTCAGACCTCCCCTCAGAAGACATTCGAGCATCGCTTAGCAGGATATTTTAGGCAAAGGCATGTGATGTTTGGAAATGTCAGATAATGTTCTAGCTACTGGACTTTCCCAGTAGATTCAGTAGGTAAAGAATCTGCCTGCACTGAAGGAGACCAGGGTTCTATCCCTGGGTTGAGAAGATTCCCTGGAGAAGGAAATGGCAACCCATTCCAGTGTGCTTGCCTGGGAAATTCTATGGACAGCAGAACTTGGTGGGTTACAATCTATGGGGTCACAAAAGTTGGGCACAACTTATCGACTAAACCATCACCACCACCAATGTTCTAGCTATAGTCTAATTTTTCCCTTTACTAATACAAAAGCTCAAATCAGGATCTCTGCATATGATATTTATCCAAACATCCTCCTGTAAACAAAATTCCAGAGATGGTGACAGACTACAGAAAAAACATAATTTACAAAATCAGCAAGAGCATTCTATTTAAAGCAATATCCCCTGGGTGTTGTCTGGCTTGAAATACAAGTTCACTATATAGTTTCTTTCTGGAGACAATATGCCAAGCCTTAAATATGGCTAAAAATCAGAAGTTTTGGGGAAAAAATTTCAGCCCTGCAAGAAGGAAGTATGCTATATTTGGTAGAGTTGGGAATACAGGATTTTGTTTCAGAAATCTGAGAAAAATCAATAGTCGTCTTCTTTTTTGCCTCCTGCAAACCCATCTTACCCTATTTTCACTCTGTTTCATTTTCGCCCTGCCTTCAAGTAGCTACATCTTTAAAATATTATAATCCAAAAAAAGGAGGCAAGAGGAATTTAACTAAAAAATAATAATCAAAGCCATTCATGGTTTATGTGCCCAGACTAAGCTGTATTTATGGAAGAGTTGATCTTTTTTTTTTCTTTCTTTTTTTCTTTCCAGAAGTCTAAAGTGTAAATTAAGTTGCACCAAGGCAGGTCAAATTATTCCCCAGTCATTTGTAGTATGCAGTGTTTTATGTGACTTTTTACCCTCTTATTCAATAAAACAATGCGTACTTGTATAGCAGCCAGACGGAGTGGTGATTCACACTCATCTCAGAGATGCCAAGTACTGTACCTCCTTAAGGAAACACACTCACCCATGTGTAATGAGAATGCTTTGGATTTCCTGAAGTGATTCAACATCAAATTGAATTCAACACTGAGCTGAATATCCATAGATGTTAACAATCACAAGATCGGATGTACTAGAGTTTCATTTGCTTTTATGTAACTCCCACTCATTTATTATAAGAGATGCAGCCTTGTTATGTTGAACTGGAACATTTTCACTCACTCAAGGAGACTGATTAAAGAATTTGGCCTGTTTCTTATTAATATAAAATAATCAAAAAAATTTCAAGAAAGGATGGCCAGCTATGGTCTGTGATACAGAACTCCCATTGAGCTCTTCTCTTAAATCATTCAGCTTTTAGCTCAAGAAGAACACTGACCTAGGCTGGACATTGGCTGTATTATTACTAGCTTGATACTGTAGGTGCTGGTCTCAATTGAAAAGATGCTTGGGGACTTCCTTGGCAGTCCACTGGTTAAGACTTCCCCCATCCAGTGCAGGAGATATGGGTTCAATCCCTGGTCATGGAGCTAAGATCTCACATGCCTCTGGACCAAAAAACTAACACATAAAACAGAAGCAATATTGTAACAAATTCAATAAAGACTTTAAAAATGGTCCACATCGAAAAATCTTTAAAAAAGAAAGAAAAGATGCTTGTAAAAATCCACAGCCTGCTAGATGTCAGGTCATTAGAAACTGTTGTTTAGCTGCTAAGGAATGTCTGACACTCTTTTGCAACCCCATGGACTGCAGCACACCAGTTTCCTCTGTTCATGGGATTCCTCAGGCAAGAATACTGGAGTTGATTGCCATTTCCTCCTACAGGGGATCTTCCCGACCCAGGGATCGAACCCTTGTCTCCTGCATTTGGCAGGTGGATTCTCTGCTGAGCCACCAGGGAAGCCAACACCAGAATTTATTGCTTTTAAATGCCGGCAGAAGAGTACAGATTTGATATGGTAGCACTAGGGAGCCATTATGGGCTTCCCAAGTGGTGCTAGTGGTAAAGAACCCACATGCCAATGCAGGAGACCTAAGAGACCAGGGTTCGATCCCTGGGTGGGGAAGATCCCCTGGAGGAGGGCATGGAAACCCACTCCAGTATTCTTGCCTGGAGAATCCCATGGACAGAGGAGCCTGGCGGGCTACAGTCCATAGGGTCACAAAGAGTCAGACACGACTGAAGCAGCTGAGCACACAGCCCACAGGGACCACAGTGTGTCACTGAGTGAGGAAATCAGGATTTGACTGAAAAGTCAAGTCTACTTCCAAACTGTATAAACACAACTGCTTAAAGAAATCTAGCTACTTTACCCATTGGAGACAGTAACCAAAACCAGAAGTTCTTGAAATGCAAGGGCAAAATTAAAAGATAGAGTGGAAATGGGAGAGAAAGAAGCAGCTGCCAGAGCTGCAGGGGCATGGCCTCTAGGAGGGCAAAGATGGCTTTATGTACACTTAAACTAACCTAATTAAAAAATAAGGCCATTTGGACATGTGTAAAGGCAAACAGTCACCAGAGAACTTGGAATGCATTATCCCCAGCCTCCAGTTTCTTTGATCACAAAGTGTTTGGAAAGTTAGAATTTCAACCTAAATTATAATTGTCATAGTAAGATTCTACCTAAACTAAAAGTTGAGGAACCTGAACTAAATTGCCAAAAAGAAAGGCTGAGACCAGCTCTTAAGGAGAGGAGAGTGCAAGAAAGCAAAGGGCCAGTTCCAAATCGTCCATTAATTCACTCTGAGGAAATCATCTTTTCACCAACAGGCAGGGACTAGAGATGCAGAAAACCTTTTGTTTCCCAAGAATTTATATGGGCTAGCCTTGTTTTCGTGGGCTGGCTTTGTTACAGGCAGCCTGCCAGAAACGCAAATTCTCAGGCCCTGTCCCAGAAACCCAGATGGAGCATTTCTGTTTTAGTAAGGTCCTTGGGTGATTTCTGTGCCCATGGAGGGATCTGCAGGTATGTGCTTTGATAAATTCAAATTGAAAATCTCTCTCAAAAATCCCAGTTCCAAAATGATATCTAGTTTACCTTTTATACTATGCTAGAAAAAGAAATAAGATTCTTTCCTTGTAACAATGAATATAGTGATTCCTCTTCTGTTATAGGGCTTCCCGGGTGGCTCAGAAAGTAAAGAATTTGCTTCAGTGCAGGAGACCCAGGTTCGATCCCTGAGTTGGGAAGATCCCCTGGAAAAGGGAGTGGCTCACCACTCCAGTATTCTTGCCCATGGACAGAGGAGCCAGGAGAGCTACAGTACCTGGAGTCACAAAGAGTTGGACATGACTAAGCGATTAACACTTTCACTTTCTGTCAAATGATGTGCGAGTCTAAATATTATACATGTAAAAAGTCCTGTGAATGTTCTAGGGCAGCGGCACTCAAAGTGGGGTCCCTGGGAACTTATTAAAAATGAAGATTCTCAGACTCCACCCCAGACCTACTGACGTGGAAACCCTGGAGGAGGGGCCAGCAATCTGTGTTTTAACAAATCCTCCCAGCAATTCTGATCCTTAAGTTTGAGAGCCCCTGCTTTTGAACCATCTCTGGAATTGTTCAAAGTCATTAGAGTCATTTGCTGTGACTTGATCTCTCAGGTCAAGGAAAAAAAAAACGCAATTGAATGGAAAATTATTCTGATAAATTTCAAAATGATGAAAGCAGAAATATCAAAGTTTTTCTCACAAGTATTTTCTAATGGATTGATTTATATTGTTTATCAACAGGGAGGTAAATTGGTATTTTTATTACTGCCAGTCTCTTTTCAAATAACTGATAGATCATTTCAAGTCCCTGACTTCCTTGTGAGGGTCCCTGGAGTGCCTCCTCCCAAGGACCATCTTCTTGGCCAGGGGAATAAAACAGCCCAACTGACCAACTTGATCGTGATTCTTCTTCTGAAAACTTGTTAAGCAAACAACATAATGCATGAATACTGGTTAACTGATCGGGACAAATGTACCACTGAAAGTGAAGTTGCTCAGTTGTGTTCGACTCTGCGACCCCGTGGACTGTGGCCCACCAGGCTCCTCTGTCCATGGGATTCTCCAGGCAAGAATACTAGAGTGGGTTGCCATTTCCTTTTCCAGGAGATCTTCCCAACCCAGGGATCGAACCCAGGTCTCCCGCATTGCAGGCAGACGCTTTAACCTCTGAGCCACCAGGGAAGCCCAAATGTACTATTACTAAAGTAAAAATGTTAAGAATAGGAGAAACCTGGAGAAGGAAATGGCAACCCACTCCAGTATTCTTGCCTGGAGAATCCCATGGACAGAGGAGCCTGGCAGGCTACAGTCCATGGGGCCACAAGAGTTGGACACGACTTAGTGCACTGTCTCACCCCAGAGATCCTGCCACATATACCACAAAAACCAAACATCCCCCAATGACCTTGGCCCCACTCTTCCAATCACTCCCAGGTGGGAATTCAGGCACATGTCCACAGAGGTCACAGACAACATACATACGGTTCTGTTATGTCCCATATATTACCTTTCATGTCCCAAGGAAGACATTTTCTCTTAGAGATTTTCATTTAGTGTATCTTTAAAAAATCTTGTGTTAAACTTGCCTCCATCTTTTTCTTGGGTAAGGACAACCCAGAGGCCCTTTTGTGTCTGTGATGTTGCCATTCACAGCTTTTCTTGATAGGCCTAGTACAATCTTGAGAACAGGGTTGCTGTATGCTGAATGTCAGACGGTAGCTCTTAGCTTTGCCTATCTTAGGTAGTTATGCTGTGCATTTTTTATTGGTGTACCATGTTTGATTTGTCCCTAATACCTTTGAAGTTTTTCTGAGAAATGAAATAATGCAACATGAACTTATTAAAATACATTTTAAGCCTTTAAAAAAAAAAAAGAATAGGAGAAACCAGGCATGAAGAACATAGGAAGTCTCTAAACTACCTTCAAATTTTTTCTGTAAATCTAAAGTTATTTTAAAATTAGAAGTTCATTTATTTTTTTAAAAACTGACCTTTGTTTGAGCCTGAAATAAATCAGAGTTCGCTCCTTCTCTCTTTTGAAAAATGTTCTTGTTCAGAAGTCGCTGCTATTAACTGTGGAGACCCTGTGTGCATGCAGACAACTTGACTAACCTGATTTTAGGTTAATGTATTTCCTGTTTTTCTAGAGCCATTTACTCATTGAACCTTTGCTGCAGTCAATGAGATTGAGCTCTTATCAGAATGCTATCTCATACCCTACCCTGCAGTGGCTGATAAAGTGGAACACCTTCTAATGCTGTGGGCAGCTGTGTGCTGCTCCTTCCCAACTCCTACGTGCGTAAACTGCAGATACTCTTGTTGCCTTTTCAGAGCCACGCAGATAAAAGATGACTTGCAGACAGTTGGGTTACTGGATGTGCCAGCACAACACAAAAGGAGAAGAAATAAGAACCATCCTCCATTTCTCACTATCCCCCTACACACACACAAAACTGTGTGTATGTGTGTATGTAAATATCTATATTAATACCAAGGTCACCTTTGCAGAACTCTTCCATCTTTGCTCCCAGAGAATGATCAGTGAAAACTTCCCTCTGTAGCAGAAAGGGAACATACAACATTGACATTTCTCATGCCAACACAACCTGTTAAGATAGGATATTTTGAAAGATGTCAATGTTCAAATTTTTAATTAACATACAGATACCAACATATCCTCTCGCCCTTTAGTGAGGAAATGCCTTTAAAATGCAGATACAGCCATGCTGCTTGGTTTGGAAAATTATCAACTCTTTTCTCTTTTTCTTCCTAAGGGTTTCAAGACCATTTAGATAAAGTCTAACAATACTTTGAAGATGAAAGTTTGATTTTTTTGTTTAAATGAAGACTATTAAGAAAAGGAAGCTATATGAAGTATATGTGTTAGACTAATTAACTGTAAGTGTGGAGCCCTTTCTGCATCAAGAACCATCAGTCTTAAGACAGTTGGTACCTGGTATGGGGTGTGCAAGGTCTGAGAGAGCAAGAGATGCCCGCAATGTGTCTTTAATGCAATTAGGACCAAAAAGTCTAGTGAATTCTGAAGGTGTTTTTCTCTTCTTATGATACCAACTCAGAGGTATGAGAATGTCCTGATGTCAAGAATTCTAAGTGAAAATATAACTAATTGGACTTCTAACTTTACACCTGATTATCTAGCAAAAGCTAATATACATATATTATCCTGCTGCTGCTGCTGCTGCTAAGTTGCTTCAGTCGTGTCTGACTCTGTGCGATCACATAGACGGCAGCCCACCAGGCTCCCCCGTCCCTGGGATTCTCCAGGCAAGAACAGTGGAGTGGGTTGCCATTTCCTTCTGCAATGCATGAAAGTGAAAAGTGAAAGTGAAGTCGCTTAGTCGTGTCTGACCCTCAGCGACCCCATGGACTGCAGTCTTCCAGGCTCCTCTGTCCATGAGATTTTCCAGGCAAGAGTACTGGAGTGGGGTGCCATCGCCTTCTCCAAATCTTGACATATAAAACCACCACTTTATGGGCTGCGGATTCACATGAAAGGATGCTTCACCTCATTGAAAGCCTTTCTTAATGACCACGATGTTGAGCTGGTTAGAGAGCATCACCGACTCAATGGACATGAATTTGAGCAAACTCTGGGAGATAGTGAGTGACAGAGGAGCCTGTCCATGGGGTCACAGAGTTGGACGTGGCTTAGTGACTGAACAACAGCATGATGACCAATAACTCAGCAGAGTGCTAAATGTTAAGAGCTCCTGTCTATGAACACTTAATTGTGTATGAAGGTGATAATCCTTGAAATGATGAAAGCAAAAAAGACCTATCTCAGTTTTTAAAGACCACTAATTCCATGTAACTTCTGAAGGGTATCAATTCTATTTTTAAAATAGTACAGCTGTAAAGGTTCCCTCAGAAATAAATGAACTGAAACAGCTTGAACAGAGCTGTTGATGATAAGGAAGAAGGGTTACATTTGACACAGAAAGGTTTAACCCAGGAGAGTGCTGATTCAAATGGCACCTGGAGTTTACGAATCAAATCCAGAGACATGAGGAAGAATGGAGTGCCTTGTTTAAGATAGAATGGTGACTGATTGGTCTTAAAGGATCCTTTTGCCAGCAGTCTACACTGTTTAATTGGGTGATTATATTCTAGAGGCAGGCTTCCCTCATAGCTTAGTCGGTAAAGAATCTTCCTGCAATGCAGGAGACCTGGGTTTGATCCCTGGGTCGGTAAGATCCCCTGAAGAAAGAAGTGGCAACCCACTCCAGTATTCTTGCTTGGAGAATCCCATGGACAGAGGAGCCTGGCAGGCTATAGTCCATGGGGTCGCAAAGGGTCAGATATGACTGAGCAGCTAACACTTTCACTTAATTGGTGCTAATAATCAATATGGCAGCCACCAGGAGTGTTCAGGAGGTTGCATAATAAAGTAATTCCAGACTGTTCAAAGGAATTTCTCTCCATTTTTCTGGTTGATTAACCAGATATGGATATGTATTTCATTCAATTTCTAAATAATTCTATCAATAGAAATAATTAACACAAATTAAATCAACAAGTAGAAAGATACTTAGTAAAATCTAGAGTTACAAAATTGTCCCAGGCATGTTGTATTTATTGAAGTAATTCTCACACCCTCCACAGCAAAAACTGGAATCCATAGAATTACTATGATCAAAGAGCTGATTGATAAATCACATTTTGTAAATATCGGTCCAAAGAAGAAAGAATTAATCTCCATAAAAATTTAAATAAAATTTTAAATGGAAAAAAGTAACTGGAAATGGTTTAACTAATTAAGGAAAATTACTGCAGAAAATGCCTTTTTGACAAAAATGCATTAATGTTGTTACCATTTTCATTTAAAGGCTTATTTAAAAAAAAATAATTTTAGTCTTAAAACATTCTCAGAGTCAAAGCAGTGAGAACTGAACATGATGTGACTCCTCAGTTCATCATATGGAAGTCGAATGACGCTGTTTTACTATCAGCTTTTGCATGCATTGTTCCCTATACTTGGAATTCCTTTCTCTGTTTCATATTCTAGGACTCAAGACTTCTCCTGTAAGACTCAACTTACAAACATCGCCTTCTAGTGCTCCCTGACCTCCAGACAGAATTAGATACTTTTACCTTTTATCCTCCCTTAGGGACCTTTTATGAATATTCTATGATGTTGCTGTAATTCCTTGTTTACATTGCTATTTCATGCACTGGATTCTGGCTCTGTCTAGGATATGGCTCATGTTTTAATTCTTTTGTTATTAAACCTCTGACATATAATAGACGTGTAATGAATTAATGCTGAACAAATGAGTGAGGTCTTCATGCCACCCACACATTCATTCCTCTCATTTCTTATTTTGAAACAAAATCATGAACTCTGTATGGTAACTTTAAAGATGTATTAAGAAAAAGCACTTTGCTGTAAATTCAGATGAATACTAAATATGTAGTCTTGTGATCTCTCTCTCAGCAACACCTCCCTCCTTTACATCTCTTCGTTATCCACAACCAAGAAAAGCAGTGTATTTATAGGAGAGAACTCAGGACTGAGATGGCCAATTTCAGAACTCCTGGCCATGGGTGTCATTGGGAGGATCCCTAGAGTGTGGGACACTTTCTGGGAGGTCCAGAGGTTAGGTCAGCCAAGGGCTTTTTCTTTCCATCCATCCTCAATTTGACTTTGGGTTCAGCTGAATATGGTTAAAGGATTAATTGCCCATCATTTTGTTCCCTAAATTAAGAGTCATTGTGGTAAGAACCAAGCATAGCAATATGCACCAACCACAAAGAAATAAATTACTTTGTAAGTTTCAAAAGATTTTCACCAAATTACTGCTCTGTGCAAATGATGTTGGGGGGGAAAAGTCTGTTTGAGAAGCATTTTCTTTTGTGACTGTAATAAGGTATGTGTACCCCTGCTGAGATATGAGTCACATCCCTGTGATAGGAAACTGTGGCTAGTTTTTGTGGGTTTGGGGTTTCATACTAAACTTTTAGTGCCTCATGTTTCCTATGACTGATGGATGGGTCATCACCTGACTCATAGAATCTTTTGCTATGGATCACCATAGTGTAGCTTTTCAAATTCAGTAATGTGGCACCCAGATGCTCAGAGTTTTAATATGGAGGGAGAAACACTGGAAATATGCAATCAGTGCTTTGAAATGGACTTAACTGAGATCACTTCTTTCCAGCCTTTGTTAGGATTACAACTGAACTGGTCTAGACTCATTTGTGAGTCTATAATAACCATAATACATAACCATAATAATCATAATACATCTTTAAAGATGTATTATTTTTAAAAACCTACAATGCCCACTTTTTTTGTCTAAGTAAAGTAGATGTCTTAGTCCATTGAGGTTACTGTAACAAAATACCATAGACTGGGTAGCTTATAAACAGAAATTCATTTCTCAGAGTTCTGGAGGCTGGCAAGTCCAAGATGAAGGCACCAGGAGATTTAATGTCTGGTGAGAATCTGCATCTTGGTTGATAGATAGCTACCTTCTTCCTATAACACCACGTGGCAGGGTGAGAGAGCTCTCTTGGGGCTCTTTTATAAGGACACTCATACTATTTGTGAGGGCTCCACACTCATGACCTAATCACCTCCCGAGAGCCCCACCTTCAATACCATCCAATCACTGGGATTAGATTTCAACACATAAATTTGGAGGACACAAATATTCAGACTATAGCAGTCAGGATACAGTAACATCTGAGGGTTTTTTTTCCCAGATCAAGGTCATGCCACCATCCTCAACTTCAGTATTCCTAAAGGCAAATCTTTATTTCTTCATTCATTCAATGCATATTTATTGGATAAATAAGTGTGTCCCACTTATTGAGACAGAGAGAGAGGAATTAAGATGAGGCCCCTGACCTCAAGAAGCTTAAAGATGAGAGGGGGAAAACATACAGTTAAATATGGCAAGAGGCCTGACAGGCAAGGTCACAGAGTACACAAAATGGGTAAATGACAGACCTACGAAAGGGCATGTCTGGAGGCAAGACGTCAGGGGAGAAGATGGTTACGAAAAGGTCAGTTAAGCTTGAGAAAAATGCAGATTGTGAGCAGTACTAGGGAACGTGTAAGGTATGCAATCAGGGCGAGAAGCCAGGAGCTGGATCTTAAAGAGGTCCATGATGACTTTCTATGTTACCCAGGAGGAGTCCTGAAAGAGGTGACAGGAGACCATATGCAGAGGTGCTTAGGAGAGATTAGATGAGGGCAAAGGAAGGCTGTAGGTAAGCAGATCCATTAGGAGCCTTATCTTGGTAATCCAAAGGGCATTGAGCCGGAATGAAAGTAAGCTCAGTGGGAACAGAGAGTAAGTAAAGGAACCAGAAGAGGGACTTCCCTGGTGGAAGTCTAGTGGTTAAGAACTCGCCTTGTAGGGGATGCAGGTTCGATCCCTAGTCAGGTAACTAAGATGCTACGTGCAGCGGACTACCAAGCCCACGTCCTGCAACTACTGAAGCGCCCCCAACGAAAGATCTCACGTGATGCAAGTAAGACCTGAAGCAGCCAAACAAACAAATAAAACATTTTTGAAAAAGGAAATAGAAGAGGCAGGGCCTGGGGATGGACTCTGGGCTGTGGCTTAGGGTCCTGATGATCAGACTCTTGTTGGAGCCCAATCCCCTGCCTCCCCCAAGGGCACAATGCTTGGTCCTTTTTTTTTTCTAGATACACTCACACCCATGTCAGTCTCAAACAACCTGTGATGATACCCAAATTCATAATGCCAAGTCACACTTCTCTGAACTCTAGACCTGAATATTCAAAGAACATTTTCACTTGGATGTTTAGGGCAGATAGCAAACTTAACGAGCTCCAATCTGAATGTGAGCCCTCCCTTGAGACCTCTTTTACCTGCAGTCTTCTCCATTCTGGGGAACAGCAATTTCATTGTTGCTTTCATGGATCCAAAACTTTGATGTTACTAATTCTTGGCTATTTGTATTTACTTCACATTTAGTCCATCAGCACAACCATGTGGCTTTAACTTCAAAATGTATGAAGAACCTGACCACTTTTGAGCACCTCCACTACTACCATCCTGGTCTAAGGCATCACCATTTTCCTCCTGGATCTTAAAATAACTTCCTAACCTTGTCCCTGCTCCTTCCCCTGCCCCCCTGCACTCTGTTCCCTACGTAGCAGCCAGAAGAATAAAACTACCCTGCAAACTTTTTATTTGAAACTTGTCAAGCATACAGAAAAAATTTTTAAACAATCAAGTATAAGATGTCTTTTATAGTTTCTTTTTTTCTGATCCAGGATCCTATCATATTCATGAATTCATTTGTTATACCTTTTCAGTGTCTCTTACTATAGATCCATCCCCTTGCTTTTTAAAATGACATTCACTTTTCCATATAGGGTCTCACACATTCTAAATCTGTGAGTTTCCTCACAGATGACGTCATACATT
This sequence comes from Aepyceros melampus, assembly GCA_006408695.1. Taxonomy (NCBI): domain Eukaryota; kingdom Metazoa; phylum Chordata; class Mammalia; order Artiodactyla; family Bovidae; genus Aepyceros; species Aepyceros melampus. The sequence goes on from SJXQ01011406.1 coordinate 37,002, forward strand.
TCATATTGCATCATATCAGGAGGTAGATAACGTCAGTTTGTCCACATATTATTTAGCGATGCTGCTTGATCATCTGGCTAATGTAGTGACCTGCCAGAATTTTCCATGGTGAAGGTAAATTTTCTTCCATGTAATTAGTAAAAAATTGTAGGGCAATATTTTGGCACCTTCCAAATATCTTATCCACAACAGCATTTTACCCACTGGTTTTAAGATCTATTAATAACTGTTCCTACTTATTTAATCCACTAGAAGTTGGAAAGCAGTGATTTCAAAATACTCCCACTCTCTTTTTTTAGCAGACATTTTAGTAAACAATTTCTTTCCCTATTTTCCCTTTTTCTTCATCCCTGACTCCTCTTCTTGTCCTTCCCTTCCTCCTCTTTTTCCTTCTGGCCCTTTTCCTTGTCCTTCTCCTCTCTCTTCTTTTGACTTTCACAGTAGACTCATAGATTCTTTTTCATTCAATGTATTATAATTAGCTACCATGGAGTCATTAAAAAATATGTATCAGATCATGGTCTACTCTTCTACTCAACTGAAACCACACTGATGACTTCTTGTATCACTCAAGAGTAAAAGACAACGTCCTTACCATGACCTACAAGCCCCGGCATGATTGAGTCCTCAGTTCTTTGTGGCCTCATCTCCCTCTGCTCTGCTCACAGACCCAGTCATCTGGCCTCCTGACTACTCCTCCAACAAGGATGCTCCTGCCTCGAGGTCTTTGGCCCCACCGTTCCCTCTCTTTGTAATCCCCCTACCCCAGATATTCATTTGGTTTTGTTCCTCACATCTTTTTTCAAAGTCATCGGACAACATTTTTTTTTTTTTAATTTAAAGCCAACACTCCCCATTCACCTGACTTTTATAGTCCCCATTCACTAGACTTTCCCTATCAATCTTACTACCTTCTTAGATTTATTTTAGTCGGCCATGCCAGGTCTTCATTGTGGTATGTGGGATCTAGTTCCCTCCAGTTCCCTGACCAGAGGCCCCCTATGCTGGAAGCATGGAATCTTAGCCACTGGACCAGGGAAGTTTTCCCCCACCGCCACCTCCGCCCTACCCACTAGAATTTAAGTTCCTTGAGGGCAGGGAATTTTACCTGTTTTACACACTGCTGGGTTCCAGTGGCTGGAATACTACCTCTTTGAACATGTTGAGAGTGAGTGAATGTATTGATTGGATGAGAGGCTGAAGGAAGGGCAGATGCCCATCTTCCAGGTTTGGTGAGTTGAGATGACAATGCTCTACTCCTGAGCCAGGGAACACAGAACAAGGAGTGCACTGGGGGAATGAACTTTGAAAATGTTGAGTTTCATGTGCTTGTGAGATAGCCATGTGGAAAAACCCAGTAGGAAGTCATCTAGACCCGGATTTAGTGGATAGACTGGGTATGAAGTAGTTTCCAAACACATAAGGCAGAGTCATGTCTTAATTCATTTTAAATGAATTGAACATTACTGAATTGAATTAATATGAATGGAAAGGCTCAGTCTTTCACCTCCCAATCTGGCATGCCAACCAAGCGTGGGAAGGGAGCTATTAACACTTTCCTGAGTCTGCTAGGGTTTGAGCTGCTCAACTCAAAGACAGCACTAAACACCTGGTAATAGTTCTAACGGTTTGTCAACAAAGCTGGACCTATTAGTCTTCTAGGGTGATAACTGTTTCTAGTAGTCTAAAGACTTTGTTAGAAACACCTGCATCCTGTGTAGAGCAATTAGTAGTTTAAAAGTGTGGTTTTGCTGTTGATCTATTCGTGTGGTAACCTTTGCGATTCCTTTAGTCAAAGGATAAGAAAGGCAACATCAAAAATCCTTTCTTTCATTAGGTACTAATCTTTTCTCTTCCTTCACCTTCTTAATTCTTTGAAGCCTTGGGAAAGTCTACTAGAGATGATGAGCCATAAGAATGCAGGAAGAGTTTACCTTGTGTGATGTTTAGAATAGCGCCTAGCTTAAACTAGGTGCTCAGTAAATTTCACTCAGTTGTATATAACATCCAGTTTCTTGATTTCTGAACTATCACCCATATCTCTGTTATACCCCCAAAGCTCAACCCTCCCCTTCTCTCATCAAAGACCTGAGCCCCACAAACAGTCTTCATAGTTAAAAATAAAGGTTACTATGAGAAAGGGCAAAGTCAACAGCATCACAACCAGTGTGGAAATTGTCCATTGCACCTTGGGATGTGAGGGGAAACTTAAGTGCATTCCAACTTCATAAGACTGGACACACACCAGTGAATGGGAATATGAGTCTGGATACTCACGGAAATTTCCATATTAGCATAGCTTATAAATCCTGCCCACAGGGTGGGTCATTCCATTATAAACTCCACAAAGTCTTTTATATTCCTTTTGAGTGATGATGCCTAAAGTAGATGTTGTCATTCATGTCTTAGGGAAAAAAGAGATCAAAGTGAAATTATGGGAGTATATTTTAGCAATTTCAGAAGCTTTTGTCATTATTTATGACAATGACCATGCTGATGGCAAGCTGACCTTCAGTACTTTGTGATAGCAGTGTTACGAAGTTAAGTGAACTATAAATCAGAGAGCCCTCCCTTCCCCTTTAGATACAAGAAAATAATTACCAATAGAATCCTCACTGGTCAACGTTAAGGTCAAAAGTAAGTGTATATTTAACTTGTCCATTGTTTTTATGACTTTTTTCCTAAAACAGAAAGTGGGGATATAATTAAGAAGGCAGCTGACATTAACAGCACTTTTTAGAGTAACAATAACAAGATGGCTAGATCAGGAAAACAGCAAACACAACAGAGTAAAGTGCACAAATTCACTTCAGTGAAACTGGAAATTAACAGTGCTTTAAAACTCCATGCTGGTAGGGGCTCTTGCTATTGTGACCCTTCCGAGGGATTTGATTTTCAGGGTCATCTATGCTCTTCTTTTAAAATTCTGCACAGAGATTTCATATGTAGCAATTACTAACAAAAGATATGTAGGTCCATGGATGCCATCCTTTCAACTAAAGGCACAAATTTACTAATCTATAGGTTAAATTCAACAATAAGAAATTCTCATAATGGACTTTCATGAAGTTATAAAGCAGGAAAGAATTAAGAAATCAAAGATTTCTAAATAACTTAATAAAATCAAATGTCTAAAACAATAAAAGCCAAAGATCAAAGAAAATACAGACTATCTAGCTATGATTTTTATTTAGAAAAGCAAGATTGGCAGAATTGAAAATGGCTAAATAACCCCTCTCAAGTTGGGTGGTGACTATTTTTAAAGACAGAATTTTAATTACTTTCCTTTCATTAGCCATTTCATTCATATAGTTCAGAATTCCACAGATGCCCCAGCACTTAAAGTTTAAGTCATTGACATAGAGGTGGCAATTCCTGAAGACATCCCATCTGCTTCCAATAAGAAACTTGATATTCCTTAGGATTTATGGGTGGTGGGAGGAGGTTGCCTAAAGTGGGGTTGCAGAAATGGCCGGAAAAGCCTTGTTGGTGAAACCCATATTTCTTTGACTGTCTGTAGTTTTCCATTTGTATCTAGAATCTCAACAATATGTGTAGAGCAGTTTCTTTGCCCAAAGATAACCAAATTATAGATTTCTGATAAATCTAGTGTGCATGCTTCTAAACACATTTTTTGGAAAGATGGGTAGGAATGGGGGAAGGACACATCTGATGAGAGGCTGAAAATATTTTTAGTTTTAAACTCATTTGCACTCATATAACAGTTCCTAATAACAACAACAACAACAATAATAATTTATATACCCTAGTGACCATCCAGTTTAACTCTTTTCTTCCATCCTCTTCCTGGAATCTGAAATGGTTTCACCTGGTCTCCGTAGAGAACTGACCTGGAAGTCGTTACATATGAAGATGCAGCAGGCACCTTGTAACCAAGAGGAAAAGGCCAAAAGATCAAAAACTTTGGCCTTTACATTTTAGAGGCACTAAACCGAGGCCAGTAGCCACATCTCTCCAAACTCCTTAGGATATTAGAAAAATAATCATCTAGTTGTTTAAGCCAGTGTTGGTTGCTGCTGCTGCTGCTGCTGCTAAGTCACTTCAGTCGTGTCTGACTCTGGGCAACTCCATAGACAGCAGTCCACCAGTCTCCCCTGTCCCTGGGATTCTCCAGGCAAGAACACTGGAGTGAGTTGCCACTGCCTTCTCCAAGTGTTGGTTGAATCTTTTATTATCGGCAGCAAAATACATCTCCATCAGAACACATCCAGCCTCAGCTTAATCTGACACTCTCAAAACCATGACACATTTGGAACTTGGAGTGATCACTGTAGGTTTTAAAAAGTAGGCCTAAATCTCACCAGAGAATTTGACAAAAAAAAAAAAAAAATCAATCAGCAAAAGGTCTACAAGGAACAAAAGGTAGGGTCTGCCTCCCTTTCTCCCTGCAGCATTTTTCCTTACTACTTGTGCACTCCACCCCCAACTCCATTACAAATCCATCATGTCTCTTCCAAAATCTTGATTTTAAACACTGAATCCCTACCTCCTACTCACTGACTCTGATGCCTTCCACTGCAACAATTTTCTACTTTGGTGACCCCACCTTCTTTTTACTGTTCTTTTATCCTACAACTGTCACGCTATTCATGATCCTCTGTATCTTCACCTCCTTTTTAAAACTCAATTTAGATTTCACTGTGTATCCCTGTAAACACCCTCAACTCCCTTCATTCTCTTTTCTTCGTCCTACTCTTCTGGTTAAAATAAAGCAAAGCAAAAGAAAACACAGAAAAAACAAACCAAAAAACATCAATGCAACCTTGCTGCTGCTGCTGCTAAGTCGCTTCAGTCGTGTCCGACTCTGTGCGACCCCATAGACGGTAGCCCACCAGGCTCCCCCGTCCCTGAGATTCTCCAGGCAAGAACACTGGAGTGGGTTGCCATTTCCTTCTCCAATGCATGAAAGTGAAAAGTGAAAGTGAAGTCGCTCAGTCGTATCCAACTCTTCGCGACCCCATGGACTGCAGCCTAGCAGGCTCCTCCGCCCATGGGATTTTCCAGGCAAGAGTACTGGAGTGGGGTGCCATTGCCTTCTCCACAATGCAACCTTACTTATCCTAATCTCAAACCTAATTCTCTTCTACCTCTGTGAACGAACAACATTGCCAGATGAGATCTGGCCAACAGAATTTATTTGGAAATCATGACCTCACATCCCAAATCCCCAAATCACTGCCCAATAGTTTTAAATTATCTACTCTGTAACTTCCTTCCTTGCTCTTTGAGTAAACATTTCTTTTGACCATGTAGCATGTGGGATCTTAGTTCCCCCAACAGGGATGGAACTTGTGCTCCCAGTGTTGGGAGCATGGGAGTCTTAACATTGGACTACCAGGGAAGTCTCCCAGTTAACCCTTAATACTTTCTCCTGTTGCCTTAAAAGCAACTCCCTAACGTTCTGATTGGTCAACTAGGTATTTATACATTTATCCACTTCTTTAAGCATTTTTCCATGCTTTTATAGAAAAATCATCTTTACACCTATAAAAAGGTAAGAAGTTCTTTCATTTGTACTCTAATATATCTCCTCTGGAAGGAAATGGCAACCCACTCTAGCACTCTTGCCTGGGAAATCCCATGGGCAGGGAAGCCTGGCTGGCATGCAGTCCATGGGGTTGCAAGAGTCTGGACATAATTTGGCAACTAAACCACCACCACCATCTCCTCTCCTTTCCGAGGGACATTTCTTGACCAGCTATTTCAGCTTTTGTGTATTAGCAATCTCTTTCTCTTTACTGAATCGTTTTTATGGGGCCATGTTAGCGTCATCTTTTGACAACCTTTCATTCAACGATTCAACTGCCCCTTCTCTCTGTTTCCTTTCAGAGCAGACTTTCTCAAAAGATCTCTAAACATACTCTCAGCACGAATCATTTCCCATTCATTCAGTCTTCGATGCATTCTAATCTAGCTTCCACTTCCACCACTCTACTAAAACTTCCCTGGTTGTCATCACCAGTGGCTTCCATATTGCTAAGTCCATGCTCCTAAGACATTCAGAAGCACTGAACATAGTCGACCATTCTTTCTCCCTCGTGAAATAATCTCCATTTCCAGCTTCTATCATACCACACGCTCCTGAATTTCTTCCCTGCCACTCCCAACTGGTTACTTCTTTTCATCCTCCTTAGCTAGAATCTCATGTTATCCTTGTGTTCAGTTATATCTGGGTCTTTGCAGCCCCATGGACTGAAGACTGCCAGGCGCCTCTGTCCATGGAATTTTCCAGGCAAGAATACTGGAGTGAGTTGCCATTTCCTACTTCAGGGTATCTTCCCAACACAGGGACCGAACCCCCACCTCTTGTGTCTCCCATGTTGACAGGCGTGTCCTTTACCACGCATCCACCCTTTGTTACTTTACCTCTAATGTTGAAGCGTCTCAAGTTTTGGTCTTCAGTCTTCTTCTCTGTTTATGCTTCATCTCAAAGGAAATGTAGCTTTGAAGGTCATCTTCATGTGGCTGACTTTCACACATTTATGTCCAACTTCCCTTGAGCTCCAGATACTTATAGTCAACTTCCTGTGTGACAGCTCCACCAGGTATCTAATAGGGATGTCAAAGTTTTAATATGAGCAAAATGAGTCTCCCACTGCTGGATATACAGGGTTCTTCTCGCTTCCCTGGATAAATGCACTCTGATCCTTTCCCTTTATTGTGTCACTCCATTCGATAATCACATTCCCTGGAGGAAAAACAGGAGAGTCGTAGTCTGGCTCTTGTTCCCACTCCTTGGCAAATCAAGTGCTGGTCCTGCCAATCCTGCATGTGACGGTCACTGGGTGATTTCCCAAGTGGAAATGGAGGTGCTTATACCGGAAAAAAAGCAGCTAGATGCTGGGCAGGCAAAAACAACAGCTGTCCACAGTCCATCATCACGCACAGCTGGTAGGAGCTGTTGACACCAAAACATCGGCCTCATGACAAGAACAGTCCTCAGGTTGGTGTTCTATGTTTCTTGAAGTTATTTGGTGATGGCTGTATTGCTAGTGGGTTGTACAAATTTCCCCGCATGAGAATTTTCCCACAAAATCCCAGAAGGCAGACAGTAGGGCCTTACGGGGTGTGAACACTGCCAGCCGGCGACGTAACCTTCACTCATGACACATCAGCTTGTGTTTGGTCCTGTTTGCCCAGGGGTCAGGTTGCTAAGAGTGTGGAATTTTGTGTTCCCTCTCTCTACAAATGAAATAGGCTTGAGAAATAAACTCTCATATATCTTCTCGTACATATTCTCAGCTGCTGAGAAGAAGGTATGTACATTTTCCACATTTTTTTGCTTGTTAACAATGCCCCACAGCTACATTAAAGAGACTGCAATAAATACCAGAATTAACTTATCAAATATATATTGATCCCTAGCTAGGGTTAAGATTACACTGAAGAGTTAAAAAAAAAAACCTCTTAAAATCACATCCCCCAAAATGAAATACTTAGGAATAAATCTAGCAAAGGAGGTGAAAGATTTACATGTGAGAACTATAAAACTTTGATAAAGGAAACTGAAGATGATTCAAAGAAATGGAAATATATCCCATGTTCTTGGATTGGAAGAATTAATATTGTTTAAATAGCCATATATTCAAAGCAGTCTACAGATTTAATGTGACTCCTATCTAATTACCCATGACATTTTTCACAGAACTAGAACAAATAGTCCTAAAATGTATGTGGAACCTTAAAAGACCCAGAACTGCCAAAGTAATCCTTAGGAAAAAGAACAAAGCTGGAGGCATAACCCTTCCAGACTTCAGACACTACTACAAAGCCATAGTAATCAACACAGCATGGTATGAGTACAAAAATAGGCATACGGGTCAATGGAACAAAATAGAGAGGCCAGAAATAAATCCACACACCTACAGTCAATTAATTTTTAACAAAGGAGGCAAGAATATACAACGGAGAAAAAACAGTCTCTTCAGCAAGTTGTGTGAGGAAAGTTGGACAGCATCACGTAAATCAATGAAGTTAGAACACTTTCACATTATACACAAAATAAACTAAAAATGGCTTAAAGACTTAAATATAAGACATGACATCATGAAACTCCTATATATATAAAATGGAATATACTCAGCCATAAAAAGAATGAAATAATGTCATTTGCAGCAATATGGATGGACCTAAAGACTATAATACTAAGTGAAGTCATCAGATGCTGCTGCTGCTAAGTCGCTTCAGTCGTGTCCGACCATGTGCGACCCCAGAGACGGCAGCCCACCAGGCTCCCCCATCCATGGGATTTTCCAGGCAAGAGTACTGGAGTGGGGTGCCACTGCCTTCTCCAGAAGTCATCAGATAAAGACAAATACCATATGATATCACTAAAAGGAAAAATCTAAAATATGGTATAAATGAATTTATTTCCAAAATAGAAACAAACTCCAGATAGTAAACAAACTTATAGTTACCAAAGGAAAAAGGGGGTGGGCAAGGATAAATTAAGAGTTTGGGATTAGCAGACACAAACTACTACATATAAAATAGATAAACAAGGTCCTACTGTATAGCACAGGAAATAACATTCAATATATTCTAATAAATCATAATGGAAAAATATGAAAAAGAGCACATACATGTATATAACTGAATCTCTTTATTGTACACTAAAAACTAATACAACATTGTAATCAGCTATACTTTGATTTACACATATTCAACTATGCTTTGAAACTTAATTTTTAAAGTTTTTAATTAAAAAATTTAAAAATATTACAATTAACAAGGTTACACTGAAGAGAATTTGCCCCCATTATATTTTTCTTATTCCTGATACCACTTTTCTTCCCGTTCTGCCCCTTCCTAGCCTCTCTACAACTAACAACAATCTACATAATGCTTGGGTCACCAAGTATTACAAAGTCTGTTTCTTTAGGGTGCTTTTTTTTTTTAATGGAGGAAAGAAAAAGAAAGGAAGGCAGAAGAAGTGCCATAGAGGGTTTGCCAAAGTGGAAATTAAAAGTTCAAATCATCTAAAACTAAACAGGTCCCTAACCACACTAGGATCTGAAACTAAACCTGGGAGATGGAAGCTTTCAGGCAATCATTCCTCCTCTGTGATGAATGGACGATATCAACCATCTTTCTACTTGTCTTTTGAGAAGTTTTATTTACCCTGCTATAAGGTGAGATGAACTCCAAGGTTGTTGTAAACCCTAGTGCAACTGGGGACAGTAATGAAATCCTGTAGAAAGATTAGTTTAAAAAAAATCAATATTTATGGAATGACACTCAGAGACTAAAAGGAAACAAAAACATGTTTAACCAGACAGTGTTCTGGGATGCACTCTGAAAACTCAGAATCAAAGTTGTTTAATTCGAAATGACTTTGCAAAACATGGAGTATAATCTCATTTACCTAGAGTGTCTGGCACTTGGCAAAATACAACACACAAAAATCTGACTAAATGTTAAGATGTTTCTATTCTGCTCCCGCTATGGGAGAAAATTGTATGGTAGAAAGACAGATTCTGCTGTGTGAATGTAAAGTGTCCCCCACCCCTCATCCGTGCACATCACTCATCCGAATACAGTTGCAAGGTGTCAAGCAGGAAGCCTCAAGAAAGGGGCTAGAATGATCATCTGGGTAATCCTGAGGATTAACTTGAGGATTGTCACTTCCAATAGAATCAAAAAGTGTGAAAGGTGAGGGCTCAACCAACAGGGTGGCATTCCACCCAGAGCAACCTGAACTCTGCAGCCTCTAGGATAAGAATTCTTAGAAATATCATTTTTGTTCCAATTAAGACTATATGTATGAAATGGCAGACATGAAACTATAGGATTAAGGCCTTCAGGAGCCTCTGGAGCCGTCATTGTTTGAAATTAAATATAATCTCAGTAGCAGAGCTAAATGTAGGTCTATTTGCCCTGGCTCATGCTATAATATGATTAATAATAAAAACTAATATTTGCTAAGCACTTTTGTGCTAAAAGGTCTTTTCCACAGATTATCTCCTTTACATGGTCAATACAACAGTGCTACAAGCAGATATTATCACCGTCTGGATTCTTGAGGAATCTAGAGCTTAGGAAGACTAAGAAACCTGACCAGGATTGCACAGCTAGTAAGTGATGGAGCCACAATTTTCACCCAGGAAAACTGACTCCAGATCATGAAGGTCTGACTGCTATAGAATGGCACCCCCATAGAGTCCAGTACTTTGAACCTGGAAGCTGCTTCTTGGCAGCCTTTTTTTTTTTTTTTAACTTTCAAATGAGGTGATGATGCTCCTAATTTGTTAAGTTTTAAAATGATGCTCCTGTCCTTATTTTCCTTAAGTCACACATATAGTAAGTGATATATTGGGGTCTGGTTGGGAATCTTGGTTTTAATCTCCAATTCACTCCACTGGTGCTACAGTCCATGGGGTCGCAGACAGTCAGACACCACAGAGTGATGGAACTGAACTGACTGGTGAGGGAGGGCTCCTATGCTAGGGCTATGGGGATGGCTGAATACACCACATCCAACACCGGACAGATGACGTGGACAGCAGCTCATTAGTCACAGCTACACACCACCTGGGGGAGGGGACATTGCAGGCCAAGGTTACATTTAAAAATGGAGAAAAGCAGAACCCGTGAGAAGCAGTCTCTGTAGTATCAATAGGGTGAAGTGAAGGGGTAGTCACTCAGTCATGTCCTACTCTTTGCGACCCCATGGACTGTAGCCCACCAGGCTCCTCTGTCCATGGGGATTCTGCAGGTAAGAATACTGGAGTGGGTTGCCATGCCTTCCTCCAGAGGATCTTCTGACCCAGGGATCGAACCTTGGTCTCCTGCCTTGCAGGCAGATTCCTTCCTGTATGAGCCACCAGGGAAGACCCATCAATAGGGTGAAGTACCACCTATTCCACAGGAGAATATGACTGGCTTGTTTGAATAATCCTGCAGGCTTTTAAGGATCTGAAAACTGCTACTCAGGGATAGTCAGGAGCTGTCTGTGATCCCCTTAATAGGAAGGGTTGTTTGCTTCGGAGACCTTATCTGCAGAAGCAGCATGGAAAGGGGAATTTGCAGTTAGACCAACCGAAGTCCTTCCAATTTGATCAAATGTCAAGACAGCACATAATAAATATAGGGCCTTAATTTTAAGGCTTACACCATGGTCTCTCTATAAAACATAAATAGATGAGAAATAAAAGGAAAGTGCATGAGAAAGATAGCTGGTTAGAAAAGAGCAGGGTGTATTTGAATCATGTAAGGCTACGTGTCTGCCCTCTGCAGATGATACCACCCTTATGGCAGAAAGTGAAGAGGACCTAAAAAGCCTCTTGATGAAAGTGAAAGAGGAGAGTGAAAAAGCTGGCTTAAAGCTCAACATTCAGAAAACGAAGATCATGGCGTCTGGTCCCATCACTTCATGGCAAATGGATGGGGAAACAGTGGAAACAGTGTCAGACTTTATTTCTTTAGGTTCCAAAATCACTGCAGATGGCAATTGCAGCCTGAAATTAAAGGGCGCTTACTCCTTGCAAGGAAAGTTATGAGCAACCTAGATAGCATATTCAAAATCAGAGACATTACTTTGCCAACTAAGGTCCATCTAATCTACGCGATTGTTTTTCCAGTCATCATATATGAATGTGAGAGTTGGACTGTGAAGAAGGCTGAGCGCCGAAGAATTGATGCTTTTGAACTGTGGTGTTGAAGAAGACTCTTGAGAGTCCCTTGGACTGCAAGGAGATCCAACCACTCCATTCTGAAGGAGATCAGCCCTGGGATTTCTTTGGAAGGAATGATGCTAAAGCTGAAACTCTAATACTTTGGCTGCCTCATGCAAAGAGTTGACTCATTGGAAAAGACTCTGATGTTGGGAGGGATTGGAGGCAGGAGGAAAAGGGGACGACAGAGGATGAGATGGCTGGATGGCATCACCGACTCGATGGACATGAGTTTGGGTGAACTTCAGGAGTTGGTGATGGACAGGGAGGCCTGGCGTGCTGCAATTCATGGGGTGGCAAAGTCAGACACGACTGAGTGACTGAACTGAACTGAACTGAAGGCTACGCAGGATGGAAAAGTGTTAAATGAGACTGGAAAGCTGGTTTCCAAGGCCTTTGAAGACTCATTAAAGATTTCTGAAAAGTAGAAGAACATGACCCAATATATGTTTTAGGAAAAGTCTATCTGTAATGAGGCTGGGTTAGAAAGGAGAAGAAAGCAGAGACAGGCAAAGTAGATAACCGCTTATTGAAACCACAATAGTGAGAAATCATGGGCATTTGAAAACTGGCCCCCATGGAAAGATAAGTAAAAGAGCAAGTCAAGAGAAATTATAGTGGCACAGACCACAGGGGCAATCAAATGATTGGCTGTAGGAAGTAAGGGAGCAAATGAAGTAAAAGCTACTCCAAGACAGCCCGTCTTTGTTTAAAGTTTTGATATTTTGTTTACCATGGATGGTTTGCATTAATTTTGATGTTTAAAAATAAATATTGCATTAGAATATTGATCTTGATTACAGAGTAATTAATTTCCTGTGGCTGCTCTAAGAAATTACTATAAACTTAGTGGCTTAAAACAACAAAAATGTATTCTCTCACAGTTCTGGAGGCCAGAAGTCTGAAACTGAGATATCGGCAGGACCACACTCCCTCTAGAGGCTCTATGGGAGAGTTCATTCCTTGCCTCTTTTAGCTTCTGATAGCTGCCAGCATTCCTTGGCATGCAGCTGCATCACTTCCATCCCTGAGCCTTCCTGACTTCTCAGACAGTAAAGAATCTGCCTGCAATGAAGGAGACCGAAGTTCAATCCCTGGATCAGGAAGATCCCCTGGAGAAGGAAACGGCAACCTACTCCAGTATTCTTGCCTGGAGTATTCCATGGACAGAGGAGCCTGGTAGGCCACAGTCAGACACTGACACCTCTACTGAGTAGTCACACTACCATTTTTTCTTCTTTCTGTGTAAAATCTGCCTCTGCCTCTCTCTTGCAAGGACATCTGTGATTGCATTTAGGGCTCACTCAGATAAGCCCGGATAATATCTCCATTTTATGAATCTTAACTTAATATCTGCAAAGCTGTCAGTCACAGGTTCCAGACATTAAGATTTGGAAAGGGGCGGGTCAGTTCAGTCGCTCAGTCATGTCCAACTCTTTGAGACTCCATGGACTGAAGCATGCCAGGCCTCCCTGTTCACCACCAACTCGCAGAGCTTGGTCAAACTCATGTCCATCCAGTTAGTGATCCATCCAAGCATCTCATTCTCTGTCATCCCTTTCTCCTCCTGCCCTCAGTCTTTCCCAGCATCAGGGTCTTTTCAAATGAGGCAGTTCTTCACATCAGGGGGCCAAAGTATTGGAGTTTCAGCTTTAACATCAGTCCTTCCAATGAATATTCAGGACTGATTTCCTTTAGGATGGACTGGTTGGATCTCCTTGAAGTCCAAGGGACTCTCAAGAGTCTTCTGCAGAACCACAGTTCAAAAGCATTAATTCTTTGGTGCTCAGCTTTCTTTATAGTCCAACTCTCACATCCACACATGATTATGGAAAAACCATAGCTTTGACTAATGGACTTTTGTTGGCAAAGTAATGTCTCTGCTTTTGAATATGCTGTCTAGGTTGGTCATAGTTTTTGTTCCAAGGAGAAGTATCTTTTAATTTCATGACTGCAGTCACCATCTGCAATGATTTTGGAGCCCCAAAACTAAAGTCTGCCACTGTTTCCACTGTTTCTCCATCTATTTGCCATGAAGTGATGGGACTGGATGCCATGATTTTTGTTTTCTGAATGTTGAGCTTTAAGCCAACATTTTCACTCTCCTCTTTCACATTCATCAAGAGGCTCTTTAGCTCTACTTCACTTTCTGCCATAAGGGTGGTGTCATATGTGTATCTGAGGTTATTGATATTTCTCCCAACAATCTTGATTCCAGTTTGTGCTTCATCCAGCCCAGCATTTCACATGATGTACTCTGCATATAAGTTATATAAGCAGGGTGACAATATACAGCCTTGACATACACTTTTCCCTATTTGGAACCAGTCTGTTGTTCCATTTTTCCATGTTGGGGGCAGGAGAGAGGCTAGTTTTTAGTCTACCACACAGAGTTTTAAATTTTGCATCTAGGAAAAATACCTCCCTTCACTCTCCTTGCCTACCATGGACCCAGCCTTTAACTATTTGGGCCTAGAACGTTAGCAGAACGGTGGTTTTGCTTACAAAAATGGAGAAGCAAAGAGAAGGAACTGATTTGGAACACCACTTTTGCTTTATTTAAAATACATCTACTATCATATTGGACATTAGAGTGCCCAATCAGATGCTGACACTTGTTTTTTTACTTTCCTTGAACATGGCCTCATTCTTCTGGAGCCACATGAAAGCCCACCTTGAAAGCAGGTTAGGACATTTTGTGTCTTTGCCTAGAGTTGAGAAGATAACATTGCCCAGTGTTCACCTCCCTTTCTTGGAAACAGGAGCGTAACTATCTTTGAGGAACCAGCTCTCTTCTACTTTGACATGATGTGATTAGATGATCTCTATTCCCAACCCCAGGATTGGAACTGTGACTCAGACATTGTTTAATCAATGGAAACTGCTTCTCCCTAACTATAGCTGTGGGTTTACAAATGTGCATTTGCTGCAAATTGGTCTAATAAAAATGAGTTTGGGGATTTTGATGGGACCCACCAGGAAGAACTGAGTTTTCCTCTTAACTTGTATCAGCGAATATGTGTGTCTGGAGCTCGAAGCTAACAGAGAAAAGGCAAAACCAAGACTCAAAGATCCCAATGACATCCTTTCAGTCACTAAATCGGATCACACCTGAAGCCAGATCTACTCCCAGGCTTTTCAGTTACCTGAACCAATAAAAGATGCTTACTTCTTGGAAAGAAAGTTATGACCAACCTAGACAGCATATTAAAAAGCAGAGACATTACTTTGCCAACAAAGGTCTGTCTAGTCAAGGCTATGGTTTTTCCAGTGGTCATGTATGGATGTAAGAGTTGGTCTATAAAGAAAGCTGAGCACAGAAGAACTGATGCCTTTGAACTGTGGTGTTGGAGAAGACTCTTTAGAGTCCCTTGGATAGCAAGGAGATCCAACCAGTCCATTCTAAAGGAGATCAGTCCTGGGTGTTCATTGGAAGGACTGATGTTGAAGCTGAAACTCCAATACTTTGGCCACCTCATGTGAAGAGCTGACTCATTTGAAAAGACCCTGATGCTGGGAAAGATTGAGGGCAGGAGGAGAAGGAGATGTCAGAGGATGAGATGGTTGAATGGCATCACTGACTCAATGGACGTGGGTTTGGGTGGACTCTGGGAGTTGGTGATGGACAGGGAGGCCTGGCGTGCTATGGTTCATGGGGTCACAAAGAGTCAGACAAGACTGAGCGACTGAACTGAACTGAACCAATAAACCAATACATTTCTCTTATTGCTTATTGATTTTTCTCTGTCATTTAAAATCATAACCGGGACTTCCCTGGTTGTCCAGTGGTTAAGACTTCACTTTCCAAGGCAAGGGATGCAGGTTTGATCCCCCATCTGGAAGCTAAGATCCCTATGCTTCAAGTCCAAAGAACAAAACATTTTTTTAAAGTAACATTATAACAAATTCAATAAAAACTTTAAAAATGGGCCACATCAGAAGAAAATCATCAAAAAATTTAAATAAATAAAAATATAACCATTTGTTGTTGTTTTTATTTGCTAAATAGTGTCCAATTCTTCATGACTCCAGGGACTGTAGCCTGCCAGGTTCCTCTGTCCATGGGATTTCCCAGGCAAGAATACTGGAGTGGGTTGCCATTTCTTTCTCCAAAATAAAATCATAACTAATGGTTTAAAAACTTTAATAAAACATATTTATGATTATAAATACTTGGTTGCCCAGTGGAAATGGTGTGGTGCATGAGGTGGGAAAACTTACTGAGCTGAGGCTGTACCCAAGGGACATTTTTGTTTTATTGGTTGAGAGTGTGAATTATTTCATCCTTTGACCAGGACACCACCACTGTCATGGAATTTATTCAGTGCCACAAAGCTTCCAGTGGGAACCTAACATTTTCCCTCAAAGAGAAAGGACTATCTGATCAATCTCCAGGAAATACACTGATTGAGCAACAAAAAGGAATTAGAGGAAGACTAGGAAGGTCACTAGGTAATCCTGGACAAAGCTACTAGAAAACGTGAAAAGGGAGACCGTGGGGAAAAGGGACCAGGGCAAGAGGAAACTGGTCAGATATGCAGTGAGGTGATAAGGCATAAATATTTACCAAATTACATTCCTTCAAGTTAGCTGGGCTTTCTTTACAAAAATGGCAATGACTAGCAGTGTACCTATAAATTACTCTTATTTGTACACACTTTTTTTCTTGTTGTTGGAATAAAGGAAATTAATAATAAAGAAGTCAAAAAAGAAACTGTAATTAAAACAGTAAATGAAACCATTTTCTTTTCATCATTCCATACATGCCCTTCATATATCGTAGAAATGATTAAATGGCATAAGACTGAGTTATGCCAAAATAACGAAGAGTGAAAATTTCATAATAGTCAACTCAATCATCTCTTCATCACTTTATATCTCAATGTCTGACCTCAGACAGTTCCTTCCAAGTCATATTAAGAATATTTAAAAGAAACAGGAAAGTCTACCAGTAAGATAGCTTCTCCAGTAAAACAGAAACTGTCCACCCAGGAGAGTCTACATTTTCAGCAGCAATTTAACACCTTGCCTAAATCTTTCAACATCTCACTAATTCTTTCTTCTTAACTAGTAAAGAAATGGCTTATATGTTGGAGTGGGTCCTTTTGTATTAAGTTTAAAAAATAGCAGTTGACTACATTTTATACTAATTATACCAATGGTCTATAGTAATAGGCAAATAACCTCCAGAGAAATGTGTTTTTTAAAATATAAATAAGTAAATGAAGAGCCTGTGAAGACATTAACAGTTTTCCTTGACCTTAAATTTCCAAGCACTAGTCAAAGCTCTTTGGGGGCCATAATCACTGTAGTCTATAGAGTTACTGTTACTTGCATTTGGCAAGATTCTCCATGTCAATTGTACAGTGTGAGGCTGAACAAGAAAGAGAAGTAAAGGGAAAAAATTTGGCAAAACATCTTGGTATTAGCTTTCACTTACATGACTTAGAGAGGTATAAGGGACAGCCATCACAGTGAATAAAAATAAGAGGTGACTTTTTGGAAGAGATCCAGATTCTCTCTTATTTAAGGAAGTCAATTCAATTTACCTTGAAACAAGATTTATGTACTTTGGAGGTAAAAACATTAAAGGATCAGGTATGTGATCACATTTTAGGGGAAAATATAAGATTCCAAACATGGCACTACTTATAAATACACAATATGCGTGTTCATACATACAAATGTATTCTGAACATTCTGATGAAGAAAAAATGTTTATACTTTTTAGATCAGTTCCAAAATTCACTTAGGAAAAGTCTTAGAAGCTCTTAGAGATGAAAACTCTAATAAATGAAGCCTAATTTTCATGAATACCTTTACTCAAGGGCTATTTGACCTGAATTACACAGCACGTTTTGAGCTTTGTAACTCTTAAGAGTGCATATAATTTTTAATTGACTTTTCTTTGGCAATACAGTATGTTTGTATTATATTCACGGGACTCCCTCTACTGTATAACTTAACACATGAAAATTCTTGTTTTACTCTTTACCAAGGTTTCCTTGCAGCTTGATGGATAAGGTGTCTAATTATGGAGTACTGCAGAAGGCTTTGGATCAAATCAGATGTTTTTATTGAAAATGAGGTCATATTGGGTTGTGTGGTATAGCTAAATAATCAGTTAACTGTTTTTCCAAGCCAAACACAGAGTAATTAGGTTTAGTAACATGGCTTCCTCCCTAAGATCCATAACTCAGACATGGTGGTTTGGGAACAATAGGGATAGAAATTGTGTATGTTTTTCTTGGACATTCAAATCAATGTCACTTTCTAACTAGACTACTTTTTAGCTAGGACATAATTTTACTTTCATTTTTACTTTATGTGACATTGCCTGGGAGAACATTTTCCAATTTTTCATGTTTTCATTTTCCAAATTTTGTGGTTCCAAAATTTATCACTCAAGTTATGTAAGTCATGTTATTACAGATAAACAATGAGTCATTGTTATTAACAATAATGAATCATTCATTAACAACAATGAATAACAATAAATACTAATTTATATCCATTAGAGTACTTTGATAATAGATTTCCAGATATTTCATGGAAGCATTTGATTTCAAATATATTGTCACCATGCCACCAACAATCATTGAAATGTTCTAGTTCTAATATTCTCTCAGTTTCAAATGCTGTGTTTCCTGTGTACCTAGAAAACTTGGTTTGGTGTTCAGGAACTATAAGATTCATGGTGTATCCAGGTCCATTTTTTTAAAATTTGTTAAACAATAAACTTAGATCAGCTTTAAGTTCAAATAGTGCCTAATTTTTCACATTCCAAGGTATAGGTTTAGGCACAAGTCTTAGACGACATATATCAGATCACTCTACTGAAGAATTATTGTTGTTTAGTAGTTAAGTCATTTCCAATTCCTTTGCGAATCCATGGATTGTAACCTGCCAGGCTTCTCTGTCCATGGGATTTCCCAGGCAGAATACTAGAGTGGGTTGCCATTTCCTTCTCCAGGGGATCTTCCCGACCCAGGGATCAAACCCATGTCTCCTGCACTGGCAGGCACGGTCTTTACCACTGAGCCAGCAGGGAAGCCCCCTGAAGAATTAGAACTCTCATGTTAAGACTACCGAAATTAATACTAAAGTTTGGTACTCCTTCCAAGACACCAAAATTTACTATGTATTTCACATTGTTGGTTTGGCCACACAAAGTGATTTCACATTTTAGCTTTGGGCCATTAGATATCTTTTCCATTCCACTTTTATGCCTCAAAAGGGTATTATGCAGCGTACCATTATAAAATTTCCATATTTCATCTTAGGTTTACTACCAATATGACTTCAAAAATATGATATTGTCAAAACTGCAATGACTGTGAAATTAAGATGTCTTTTAGGGCATCCAGGAACAGCTGTACTGAATAGCCTGACATCTGTGAAATCAAAAGTGTATTTTGAATTCAACTTTCAAACCACAGAATTTGAGTAAGCAAAAACTGACCATGTGTTAAAAACACTTGAAACTCTTCCTCTTGTAACTGTTTATCTACATTTTTAAAACTCTGTTTACATTGTAGTAACAGCTGTGTTTAAAAGGGACATGACAGAGCAGACTAATTTATAATGCAAAACTCTATTCTAAAAAAAAAAACTTATGTTTGAAAAAACACTTCAAAAGAGGGCAAAAATGATTAAAATAGACACAACCATTTGTTTAAACTATGACTTTCTCAAGAAAAAACAGCCTAATGTAAACTGGCCTATGCATGTTCCAAGCAGCTGTTCTGTGTAAGGCCTCTACAAAAGCTTTCTCTTTGGGGGATGGGCAGAAAGAAAATGAGCAACTGACCATAACAAAAGGTCATGGCCATTCAAGAAATAGCAAAAATCTAGGGACGAAATAGTAAACATTTTCCAACTGTGCCAAGTTAGTTAAACTAAAGGCTGAGGAGACAGAGCCAGTGAGCACCACTGCAGTCGGTGACCTCATCACTGAAAAGGAGAAAGTCACCTTTGACCAGCATTCATTCATTGGATTTGTACAGAAAACGGCAAACCTTTTTGATAAGGAAAAAGGTCCAAATGAATGTTTTGTCTATGTTTTACCATATAGTAGCTAACCTTTCTTTTCACTCTCTTTCCTTTAAATCACTGTTTGGGCACCATATGGCTCAGACGGTAAAGAATCCGCCTGCAATGCAGGAGAACTGTTTGGGTCGGAAAGATCCCCTCGAGAAGGGAATGGCTACTCACTCCAGTATTCTTGCCTGGAGATTCCCATGGACAGAGGAGCCTGGCAGGCTACACCCATGGGGTCACAAAGACTCAGATACCACGGAGTGATCAACACTTTCACTTTCAAAGAAACATGAGAACAGTTTCATTTCACACAATGTAATTTTGTTGAATGACATTCCTAGCAATTCCTAGCACAGTGCCTGCAATATAAAGTTTTTAAAAAAAAAATACGAAGTTATCTTCTTTATGGAGGATCACAAAATTCTCATTTTCTGATGAGTTAAATTGGGTCAATTTTAATTCCTTCATCCATTCACCCATGTAACAAAGATATTCTGAGCATCTACTTTGTGACAGGCGATATTCTAGTCACTGAAAACACAATGATGTAAATGAAGTTCCAGCCTTTAGAGACAGAGACAATTGAAAAAGAAAGAGGGAAGGAAGGAAGCAAGGAAAAAAGGAAGGAAGGAGTCAGGAAGGACAAACGTAAGAGAATGAAACCAAGCAGGGAATTAGGCTTGGGGGATGGTTCACTCTCTTGGTCTGAGTGCTCACGAAGGGCTCCCTGAGTAAACAAAATTAACACCGTGCCTTGGAAATCTCTGGAAAGAACACTCCAGGCTGAGGAGCCAGCAGGGAACAAGGCTTTGAGTAGTCTTCTAAATCAGTTATTCTCTATACTTGCAACTCAATTAGCATGTGAGGGAGGAAGTCTATTATCTTAATGTGAATCTTAGCCATTCCTTGAGTTTCATTTATGTAACATTCGAAATACATTTTGAAAAACAAACCAAAATGAAAGTAAGAGTTTGCTGCTATTAAGGTGCATTCATTAAAATAGGGAAGAATTAGCTATACAATTAATTAATATTTGTGTCTCTGTCTTGGCTTCCCTAGTGGCTCAGACGGTAAAGAATCTGCCTGCGATGCAGGAGACTGGGGTTTGATTCCCAGGTCAGGAAGATACCCTGGAGAAGGCAATGGCGACCCACTCCAAGTATTCTTGCCTGGAGAATCCCATGGACCGAGGAGCCTGGCAGGCTACAGTCCATGGGGTCACAAAGAGTCAGGCATGACTAAGCGACTAACACGTTCAGTGACACTTTTCTAATTGCACATATATTTGTATCATTGACATCTATATTTACATTTGAAATATGCTATATACTCTGGTTATACCCATACCTACATCTCTCTATCTACCTGCCTATCTATCAGTTATCAGTGTGTTGCTAGACATATGACATAGTTATGTTAGTACTAAGGCCTCACACCTGATTAACTTATTTGTGAAAGAAGCAAACTGTCCTCCTGGGAAACTCCTCAGAAGTAGGATGGATATCTGTGTATCTATACCTGTACCTGGCTATGCTTATAATTGTATTATGTATACATAAGACTTCAATTTAAGCACTCCCAGACCATCATTACAGACCAACTGAATCTGTCATCTACAGCAAGAAGAAGATTCTACTCATAAAACACAATCTGGGGAATTATTTTTGTTACTGTCTTCTAAGGAGATGTTGAAAAGAGGTCCTCAAGAGATAAATTAATAATTCTAAGTAGCATAAGAAATCTTACTTTATCATTTGAAAAAATGTGAAAATGCCACCATTGCTTTATCTTTAAGGTCTCCCCTTGGAAAGGGCCACTCCCTCCTTCCCAAACCAGAAGTCAAAGATGGGTTACCAATTCCAATGCAGTCACCTCCAGGGTAGCTGACATATCCGGGGCATTTTTCAAAGCTATGATATATAAATTTTATTTTAAAAGACCTGAAAACAAAAAGAAACACACTGGTTTCTCTTTATTCTGGGTCTTAGAGTTCCCTGTTATGATGCTTTATAAAAAGAGATCGTATATTTTCTAATGCCTGGTATGACCAATATTTAACACAACTCCCTCACAATCTTGATTTTGTGATGGAATCATAAAATTACAGGTACGTTTTTAAACGACTCCATCAGTTATAATAAAATATATATGTTTAAAAGCCTTCAAAAATAGGATAGTTACAATCAGTTATCATGCACGAAAGGAGTCATTTGAAATGAGTCTTATGTCATTAGAATAACTGTGTGCCTGACTTGCTGGGGACAGTCCTAGTTTATGTCTACCATCTTGATGTAAGAACAGTGCTTTCATTGACTCTCAAGGAAGTCCTGGCAAACTATAGTTATTCAATGTAAAATCGATTGCAGGATGATTATAAAATTAGAAGAAATTTTATAAATTTAGTGTTTGGTTCAGGATAGGAAATACCACCTGTCACTAAAATCTGGAAATTATGGTGGTCACAGTATATAATATTCAATTACTTAAATAACTTTCCTCCTCTGGGAACCAAAGACTCAGAGTAACAAAAAAGGACTATAGCACAGAGGTTGCGTGGCTGCCACGCCAGCATGAGTATAACAGCACAGACATGCAACTACAAGACGGCTTTTACAAGGTTATTCTCTTTCGGCCGCAAAATTAATGAAATTACTATTTGTAAATGTATTTCTCTGACTACATTTTACTTCTGTGAACTAGCAAAAATTTGGAAGTTTACAGAAACTCATCATTTCCACTTTATCAAATACTAGCAGGGGAAAAGTTATTAAAGTTGAAGATTTCTCAAGGGATGTGTCAGTCCCATTAACTAATCTTTTCTATGGCATAAAACATTACTACAGTAAATGTTTGATTATATAGGAGAAGATATTTAAATCATTTTACATTTTCTAATTCTACATGTTCCCAGATATAGTACATTTGTTTCTTGGAATAGCATCTGTGTTTGGTATCAAAGGGGCTTGGTATTTTTAAAAGGGGTTGAGGAGCAGATCATTTCTGAAAAAAAATTAAGCTAGCTGTATGACTATAAAACTTCTTAGAACAATTAATACTCTAATATACATGGTGGCTCTAAGAGACAAGTATCACATGGGGCATTTCTCAAACATGTTTGCCCTCTGAGCTCTCTTTTCCCACAGCATCCTGCAAGTCTAATATCTGTGCAACACATTATGGGAAATGTCTTCTTAGAATAATGTCTTACTCTTCACAAATCTACATGGAAAAAAAAAATCCAGCGCCTCTGTTAAAGGTTTTAAAACTACTTAAGAATGCAGTGATGAAAAAAGGTGATAAGAAAATGTGCCTACGTTTACTTATTTATTTTTTAAAATACCGAGTATCAGCTATGTGGTGGGCACTTTTCCAGGTACCAGTACTCTAGCGATACAAGCTACACATCCTTCCTGTTCTCAGGGAGGAAACTTTCTAGTTGGAAATACACAATAAGCACATGTATGAATATGTATGTATCCATGAATGATGGTATTAGGTTTATAGTATTAGGGTTATACAGATTTTATTGTTTCTGAGTTTTCTCTGAGTATAGGATGCATATAAATTCAATGCAATTATAATCAACATATGAAAGGATTTTTTGTGAAACTTATCAAACTGGTTAAGAGCCTAGAAGAACAAAGAGCCAAGAAGAATCACAATGGTTTTGAAGAGTAAGGAATTTTCCCTAAAATATTAAGGAGCTATAAAGTTATTAGTACGAGGATAGACAAACTAATAGATTCAAATAAGAAGTCCAGAATCAAAAACCTACATGGAAACTTAATGAGTGTAGAAATGGTACTGAAGGTCAATGAAAATGATGGATTACTCCTCAAATAGTGTGGGACAGTTAGTCTTCCAAATGGAAAAATAAATTGAATCTCTGCCTCACACCATACTTAAAAAAGAAATTTAAGGTTGAATAAAGAACTGGAAGATGATGCTGTGAAAGTGCTTCACTCAATATGCCAGCAAATTTGGAAAACTCAGCAGTGGCCACAGGACTGAAAAGGTCTGTTTTCATTCCAATCCCAAAGAAAGGCAATGCAAAAGAATGCTCAAACTACTGCACAATTGCACTCATCTCACACGTTAGTAAAGTAATGCTCAAAATTCTCCAAGCCAGGCTTTAGTAATACCTGAATCGTGAACTTCCAGATGTTCAAGCTGGTTTTAGAAAAGGCAGAGGAACCAGAGATCAAATTGCCAATATCTGCTGGATCATCAAAAAAGCAAGAAAGTTCCAGAAAAACATCTATTTCTGCTTTATTGACTATGCCAGAGCCTTTGACTGTTAGGATCACAGTAAACTGTGGAAAATTCTGAAAGAGATAGGAATACCAGACCACCTGACCTGCCTCTTGAGAAACCTATATGCAGGTCAGGAAGCAACAGTTAGAACTGGACATGGAACAACAGACTGGTTCCAAATAGGAAAAGGAATATGTCAAGGCTGTATATTGTTCCCCTGCTTATATAACACATGCAGAGAACATCATGAGAAACGCTGGGCTGGAAGAAGCACAAGCTGGAATCAAGATTGCCAGGAGAAATATCAATAACCTCAGATATGCAGATGGACACCACCCTTATGGCAGAATGTGAAGAACTAAAAAGCCTCTTGATGAAAGTGAAAGAGGAGAGTGAAAAAGTTGGCTTAAAGCTCAACATTCAGAAAACGAAGATCATGGCATCTGGTCCCATCTCTTCATGGGAAATAGATGGGGAAACAGTGGAAACTGTCAGACTTTATTTCTTTGAGCTCCAAAAATCACTGCAGATGGTGATTGTAGCCATGAAATTAAAAAATGCTTACTCCTTGCAAGGAAAGTTATGGCCAACCTAGATAGTATATTCAAAATCAGAGACATTACTTTGCCAACAAAGGTCCATCTAGTCAAGGCTATGGTTCTTCCAGTGGTCATGTATGGATGTGAGAGTTGGACTGTGAAGAAAGCTGAGCACTGAAGAATTGATGCTTTTGAACTGTGGTGTTGGAGAAGACTCTTGAGAGTCCCTTGGACTGCAGGAGATCCAACCAGTCCATTCTAAAGGAGATCAGTCCTGGGTGTTCTTTGGAAGGAATGATGCTGAAGCTGAAACTCCAGTACTTTGGCCATCTCATGCAAAGAGTTGACTCATTGGAAAAGACTCTGATGCTGAGAGGGATTGAGGGCAGGAGGAGAAGGGGACGACAGAGGATGAGATGGTGGATGGCATTACCAACTTGATGGACATGGGTTTGGGTGAACTTCGGGAGTTAGTGATGGACAGGGAGGCCTGGCGTGCTGCGATTCATGGGGTCGCAAAGAGTCAGACATGACTGAGTGACTGAACTGAAAGAACTAAATATGGGGTTTCCCTGGTGGCTCAGCAATAAAGAATCCATCTGCCAATGCAGGAGACAGGGGTAGAATCTGGTCCAGGAAGATCCCACATGCCATGGAGCAATTAAGCCTGTGTGCCACATCATTGAGCCTGTGCTCCAGAGCCTAGGAGCTACAACTACTGAGCCCATGTGCTGTAACTACTGAAGTCCGTGGCCCCTAGAGTTCATGTTCAGCAACAAGAGAAACCACCACAATGAGAAACCTGTGCCCTGCAAATGCAGAGTAGCTCCCTCTTGCTACAACTAGAGAAAACCCACACATAGCAATGAGGACCCAGACCAGCCAAATAAATATTTTTTTTTAAGTTTATTAAAAAAAAACTTTTTAAAAAATGGAAGTGGATCTAAACCAATATTTTTCCAAAGAAGACATATGTATAGCCAATGGGCACATGAAAAGATGCTCAACATCACTAATTATTACAAAAATGCAAATCAAAAGAGATATCCCTTATACTTTTTAGAATGGCTATTATCGAAAAAAGAAGGAGTAATAAATATTGGCAAGAATGTGGAGGTAAAAAAGAACCCTTGTACACAGTTTGTGGGACTGTAAGTTGGTTCAGTCACTATGGAAAAACAGTATGATAATTCCTCAAAAAAGTTAAGAATGGAACTACCATATGACACAGCTATTAGATTTCTGGTGGTAAAGAATTTGCTGCCAATGTATGAGATACAAAACACTTGGGTTCAGTCCCTGGGTTGGGAAGAAACCCTGGAGAAGAAAATGACAATGCACACCAGTATTCTTGCCTAGACAATTTCATGGAGAGAGGAGCATGGCAGGCTACAGTCCACGGGGTCACAAAGAGTTGGACATGACTGAGCACAGGCACATCTGAAGGACACAAAAACACTAATTTGAAAAGATGCATGCATCTCTATGTTCATTGTGGCTTATTTATAATAGCCAAAATATGGAAACAACATGTGTCTCATCAATGGAGGGATGAATAAAGATATCCAATGGAATGCTACTCAGTCATGAAGAAGAATGAAGTCTTGCCATTTGTGACAATATGGATAAGCCTTGAAGGTATTACATTAAGCAAACTGAGTCCAGTGGTTCAGTTCAGTTCAGTTGCTCAGTCATGTTCTGACTCTGCGACCCCACGGACTAGCACGCCAGGCTTCCCTGTCCATCACCAACTCCCAGAAGTTACTCAAACTCATGTCCATTGAGTCGGTGATGCCATCCAACCATCCCATCCTCGGTCGTCCTCTTCTCCTCCCGCACCCAATCTTTCCCAGCATCAGGGTCTTTTCAAATGAGGCAGTTCTTCACATCAGGGGGCTGAAGTATTGGAGTTTCAGCTTCAACATCAGTCCTTCCAATGAATATTCAGGACTGATCTCCTTTAGGATGGACTGGTTGGATCTCCTTGAAGTCCAAGAGATTCTCAAGAGTCTTCTGCAGAACCACAGTTCAAAAGCATTAATTCTTTGGTGCTCAGCTTTCTTTATAGTCCACCTCTCACATCCATACATGACCACTGGAAAACCCATAGCTTTGACTAGATGGACCTTTGTTGGCAAAGTAATGTCTCTGCTTTTGAATATGCTGTCTAGGTTGGTCATAGTTTTTCTTCCAAGGAGCAAGCATCTGTTAACTCATGGCTGCAGTCACCATCTGCAGTGATTTTGGAGCCCAAAAAATAAAGTCTGTCACTGTTTCCACTGGTCAAGTGGAGATAGAGAAATAATACCAGTGCTGCAGTTCATGTGGTCACACTGAACAACTGAACTGAACGGAACTGATATGATCTCACTGATATGTGGAATCTAAAAAACAAAACAAACAAAAAATAAAACAAACTAATAGATACAGAGAAGAGATTGGAGATTACCAAGTATACGGAGATTTGGAAATGGGTTAAATGAGTGAAGGTGATCAACTGTATGAAATCTTTAATTTCAAAATTAAATTACTTAGTTAAAAAAAAAAAGGAAAGACAACTGAACATTACAGTATGTACTTACATATAAAACTACATAGTTCCAGGAAATTATGGAAATGAAATTCACATCAATCTTTACCATGATATTGATGAATTTAAAGTTTTTATAAGCATGAACCTTTAAAATATTTGAATTTTCTCAAACTAAATTCCATCTTGTAAACCACAAAAATCATAAACATGCCCCCACCTTTATATAACAGAATTATTATATAAGAGAAGAGGTCAACTACAGAGTGGAAATTGCCAAAGATTTAGAATCCAGAATACTGAGCTCAACTCTAGCCCCACCATTCCCTGAGGGTGTGATCCCAGGTAAATAATTTGACCTGTGTGAGTCTGTTTCCTCATGTATAAAATGAGGATAATGATAGTATCATCTCACTGAACTATCATGAGAATTAAAGGAGAATATACAGGAAAGTGCTTTGTAAATCTTAAACTCATTTTGCCAAAAATAGTAACTCATTTCTGTACCAGAAGGCAAAAGATGCTTACTATGTGAAACTTGCCTTAAGGGGATAAGTGAAGCGCTCTGGTGGAGGAGGCAAGATTAACACTGAAAGCAATAACATGCATTAAAAAAAGAAGAAATAAAAAGAAAGAAAAAAAGAAAAACCCAGAGAAAGGCAGCTTGAAATACACAGTTGAGACTCTCAGGACTGTAGGGGTCTTCAGTGAAGGTCAGAGTCCAGGATGATGAATGACTTTCACTAGGCCTTGCGGCATGGAGTTTAGATCATTGAAGGGGCGGAGAGGGTGTTCTAGGTAAGGAGAAGAGAATGCAGTCTATTTGCAAAATAGCAATGATAGGCTTAATTTATCCAGCATGGTTAGGATCTTTTCACTGTATTTCCGACCATGGTTCTTATTAAGTGCGGAAGGCTTACTTGCTCCCGTAGGTTAACCTAACTTTAAACTGATGTGAAAAAAGGGTCTTGGGAAACAGCAAGAACTGATACTGACAGTGTGGCAACAACGTTTCTCTAGTTATCATCCAGGTGAACAAATCTGGCCTTTGGCAGCTATTTTATTAGGGTCACAGCATCTTCTCATAGATTTCTGTCCACAGCTACTTGATGACCATGAAGAATGACTGTGAGAAACCTCCTCTTTGCTTTGTAAACACCCCAGAATTTAAATTCTCCGCTTCTAAATCTAATGCATGAATGGACCAACAAAACTGATAAGATATTCTTGAATCAATGTAGCTTACTAGACCTTGAGGCCAATATAATAGCTTAAATTTCTTCTACTTAGTTTGCTCTCTATTGTTTTAAACAATTCTCTTTGATTCTTTGTTTTCATCTATACAAAATGTTAGGTTCAAATAACTACTTGTCATTCCCAGTGGATCCAACCTGGGAGTAATGAGGACCAAGAATCCATAATATGAGGTCATGTGGCTAAAAAATTTTGAGATTTCAATAACAAAAATTGTTAATGTCAAGATTCCTCTTTATAGTAAAATACGTTGTCCTCACACTCCTTTCATTAAACAGCGGTGTGATCTTTGTTTCTACATAAGCAGTCACTACTTGATTGAGGATAAGACAATATTGAAATATAAGTTAACTGATGCTCAAATAAAATCAATCCTATTGATAGGTTTAGAAACAAAAAAGCCTCACATTTATATTACTGCCTTCTTTTTGTTATGGGAGGGGAGGCGGGAGGAGGTAGTGTGTATGAAGAAAGGATTGTTTTTTGTGGAGACAAGCCTAGTATTTCAGGGAAATAAGAAAGTAATAACAGATGTAAAGTCAGGTGAGAAATGGCACACACTGCTCCCTCCTTCCTGCTTCCCACTTCAAGTTACATTCCATCTGGAAGACTTTAGACCTTTCCCCAGCATTTTAGTTACTGAAAATTAACCTGGAAATTTTGGTCTGCTTGCCCTCTGGTTGGGGCAACTAAGAATTAAGCCTTTCTTAGTAAGTCCCCATGATTTACTTATACAGTTAAAACTAACCATAATTCAAGAACCTCACAGTATATTATAGGTCAAAATACATCACCTAATTCAAATTTATACTTGAAAAATGATGCTGCCTACCTCAGCTCACTTGTACCACCCACTCAGCTAGTTTCCCTTCCTTCTGCCTCATCCAGTCCTTCAAAGCTGAGACCAGCCTGACCCTACTTTCCAGAAAACACTCAGGTTCTCTTTCACTGGGAAGTATCTCAACATGCCACACTCCCACCCACAGGGCCCCATGGTGGACTCTGTCCCACCACATGGCTCCCAAATTCCCGTTCACTATCAGCCATACCCGAGACCTGACACCACGGCCCCTGGTGGTCCACGTGGCCCCCAGCACACATCATCCCATCCTAGCCTGCAGACTCCCCTTCAGGCCATTGAACTGGGCCTCTTCCTTTGACTCTGACCCAAAATGTCCAGCCTGCTTACTTCCTCTGAGCTCCCTGAGACCTGGGACACGATCCTAACGTCTAAGCTCATGCCAGAGCCCCTGTGCTGTACTGTGTGCCTGAAGGTCCTCTCAGGAGGACCAAGGCCTCACCCCAGGAATTCAGCCCAGCCATGGGGCTGGGAACCAGTGGGCTACAACCTGGCTCCTGCTTGCCCAGGTGCTGTCCCAAGACACTTGGTTACTCTGCCCTTTACCCCAGCCTTCAGAACCCCATATAACTCCTCTCCCTTCCCACTCAGCTTACACAGACCCTGGGCTCACAAGCTCCAGGGTTAAAAGTTGCATGGTGTGTCCCTCAGGTACCAGTTCCACAAAAGACCATCCTCCCTAATGGATGAGTATGATGCCAAGCTTGACACTGTCCCTCCTTCCTCTTCCTTGCATTGTAACAGGTGTGCCACATGCCACGTTCAACACTGACCCAACAGAAACAAACAGTGGCAGCTGCTACGGGCCAGGCATTGTCCTAGCTGATGAAGAGACAAAAAAGGCAAACCCTGGGCTCAAGAGATCTACAGCTCTCAGCCATCTCTAGTAAGGCCCATGTTCAGATCTATAACTTATGAAGCATCTCCCCGACTAGATCACATCTTGCGTGTTAAGCAGATAGACTAAAATCAGGGTCCAATCAAATTAGACTTATAGCCAGGTGTTACCTTCAGAAATATTTTAATTATCCTATAATTCTGTCCTCATTAAAACTGGAAATCTCACAAAAAATTGCCTGTATCATGCAACACAGAAACAAAGGAGAAAGAACGTATTCCCAGGCTAGATGAGAATGGCCATCCTAATAGCTTCAAGTTCACAGATTGGATTATTGATTCTCAGCAGAGGTGGTACCACCCCCTAGAGGGCATTTTGGAAATCTGTGGGGGTATTTTTTGTTTTCAGGATGATTGGGGTATACTTCTAGCAGTTGACAGAGCAGGCATGCTAGAGGACTCTCCAGGGCAGGAGACAGTCTGTTCAATTAAGACGCTGAGCTTTGTACAACTTTTAAATATCCCACCAAATAGTCGTATCAATGAGAAGTTTTTTCACAGCTATCTGAGAATTAAACCTAATGCTACTTTACAACCAGAATTTTTGAAGAGCTTTAATAAACACCGACTTTCCAGAAGAGCACCAGATCATATAAATCAAAGGAAGAATGTTCTTTTCTTTGATTTAAAAGGTTAGCAAGAGCTATTTGCCATTTTAAGAGGTGTGCCACCAGCTGCCATGCGGTTCAAGGTCTTCAACAGTCTGCAAAATAAATGTTTCAGTCTACATCTATAGATGTCACCAAAAATCACAGTAAAAGACATCTGAGATGTATTTTAATGAATTTAACATTCAAATATTATATGAACAGAGACACACAAAACACAGAATCAGACTGAGGCCCATTTTAAAAAAAGGCTGGATTGTAATATTTTATATTCAAAATTTGAAGGCAATATAAGAAATCTGTTTTGAAAAAATCTGTTTTGAAAGCATTTACTTGCTAATTTGGGAGGGGGGTGCTGTTTTTCAGTCTGACTCTGACTTGTTCTTAAGCGTGTACCACCACACAACTTCTCAACAACCTCTTGAACTACTAGTTCCCTTTCCCAAATCTTCAATTCCTCATTATCCATCAAAAATTACAACCTCAAGGGACTTTCAAAACCCTAGAGACAAAATACATGTCTGGTAAGATAGGAGATAGAATTTTCTTTAATATTTTGTTTTTATCCTAATCTATGTCATAAATTTGAAATCATTCCGATATTATACTTATAAACAGAACCCAGATCATTTTGAAAAAGTATTGGACTTCATTTTCTGCACTTTGACCCTGTATTTCTTCTTGACATTTCCCCTTACTTAAGATTATATTTATTTTTATTTGCAAATATATATATTGTTATTACTTACAGGGAGGCCTGGCGTGCTGTGATTCATGGGGTCGCAAAGAGTTGGACACGACTGAGCGACTGAACTGAACTGAACCTTAATACTATTTTTATTCAATATCCATTTGTACTTTTACTCCTTAATTTTTCTATAGTTCCTGTGCAGAATGACTGTTTTTTTCAACCACACCACATAGTTTGTGAATCCTAGTTCCCTAACTAGAGATTGACCCCAATCCCCAGCAGTGAAAGTACCAAGTTCTAAACACTGGACTGCCAAGGAATACCCCAGAATGACTTCTTAATGCCAGCCTTATTCACTATAAAGAAGTGCAAGCATATAGCCACTTTATTATATTTTTTAGTGTATTAATGACCATGTATTTACATATTGAGACACATACGATTTTTCTCATCAGTTACTTTGTCTTAGCTCTCCTTTATGTAGCACATGTTGCATTGTAGGTAGGTTGTATTGTTTACAAATTTTACTTAAAATAATAAAGGGCATTATTATAGAAGGGAGCATTGACTTCTATAAGGTTGTTTCAACTGCTCTAGAGCCAGCAGACCAACTAGTTTTATCCTAGAAAGAGCTTCCTGCAAGGCAAGAGTGAATTTTAGAATATTTTATAGTCAGTTCAGTTCAGTTGCTCAGTAGTGTCCGACTCTTTGCGACCCGATGAATCGCAGCACGCCAGGCCTCCCTGTCCATCACCAACTCCCAGAGTCCACCAAAACCCATGTCCATTGAGTCAGTGATGCCATCCAACCATCTCATCCTCTGTCATCCCCTTCTCCCCCTGCCCTCTGCCTTTCCCAGTATCAGGGTCTTTTCCAATGAGTCAGCTCTTCTCATCAGGTGGCCAAAGTATTGGAGTTTCAGCTTCAACGACCGTCCTTCCAATCAACACCCAGGACTGATCTCCTCAGGCTAATGCAAACACCACCAATCAAAATGGACCTCAGGTATAAACAACAACTCTAGCAGAGCCAGTGCCCATCAGCTGAATGTCAGGGCTCTCTAAAAAAATCCCTGTTCATGGTGGTGACCCAATTCCAACCTGGCACTATTATGCCCTGTCTCTCCACCTAGGGCAATGGTGCCTGGCTTTTGTTTGATATATTTCTTATGTGTTACCTCATTTCATTCTTTTTTAAAAACCATTATGAATGGATATTTTCCCCAGCTTTATAGATGAAGACAGAAATTAAGAAATCTATATGATATCACCCAGTTAGCAGGTAACAGGGCTGGGATTGTAACAAAGATACTTTGACCCCTAAAACCCACGCTTCTCTGTCCACCATCACCACTTCACGTTCACCTATAAAAACTACACAATGAACACTGCAGAAAAACATAGATGAGGGTTGGTTCTGAGCAGTACTTTTCACCAAGACAAAAAACAACTAATCATATAAAAGTAGGATTAATAACCAGCTGACATTCGGACTAATTTGGGCCTTACTGCAATCCACCAAGCATAAAGAGACAGATTTGTGTGATCTTCTCATTTATTATCCTCTTGAGCTATGTAATGAAGAGAAACAATACTATCGTGCAGGTACTGATTAAATTCATGGTCTGTGAGCTCCTTGAACATGGGGGATCTTCATCTCAATTCCAGTGCAGAGCACAGTGTCTCCTGCAAAGTAGTTATCTGGTTAATGTCTCTCGTTATCACTGACTGATGACAACATTCTGTAGCAAATCTTAGGAGAGAAGATCTTTAATTTCTGGTCTTCTTTGCCTTTAAATTTCTTAGGCTTGTCCTCATGAACTCTTGGCCAGCACATTCACTCATACTCCCAAGAGTTGACTCCTTGGGTTTTTGGGGTTTTTTCCCCCAAATGTTTTGTTTTTTCCCTCTTTTTTCTTTTTTCTTTCTGACTCCTCCTTGGGTTGCAAAGTGCACTCAGCTGAAGGATTATTTGGTTGATAATTGTAAAGATCTATTGGTAGCTGGGTAGCTATGGGGTAGAGAAGTTAAGAGAATAATTGTAAATCCAATAAGGAATGAAAAGAGTATGTTCTCTACATGAGATTCCAAACTTCATAAATTCTGCAACCCTTTGTAGGTAGACAGCATGACTTCTTTTACTGATTTATTTAGAAGCTGGTATGTCCTTGGATAGATAGAAAAGAGAAATTCCTAACATTGGATGTTTGCTAAAGATTGGTGATAAAGACTTTCAGTTTGATTCTGGATGAAAATATAAGTTCCACGAGGGCAAAGACTTCAGTCTTCTTTTAACACTATCTCCCTGCTATCCACCACATTTGCAATTGTTGTTGCTGGACAAGACTAAGTTCATGGACTTACACCATGGACTGTAGCTCGCCAGGTTCCTCTGTCCATGGGTCCATGGGATCTCCCAAGCAAGAATACTGGAGTGGGTTGCCATTTCCTTCTTCAGGGGATATTCCCAACTGAGGGGTTGAACTGCATCTCCTGCATTGGCAGGCAGATTCTTTACCATTGAGCCACCCGGGAAGCCCCATATAGAATATTGCCAGGTACTAATTAACATGTACTGGATAAATTGAGATCACATAAATAAAAGTCTGACAAGTAATGAAAGTATTTTCACAAAGGTGGTGTAGCTAAATACTAGTGTGCCAGGAGGGAGAGGATTTCTGAGCAAAAACAGGTTTGGTAATGAAGTATCGGGTTGGCCAAGAAGGTCATTCAGATTTTTCCATAACATCTTACAGAAAAATCCAAATGAACATTTGTTTTGGCCAATCCAATATGTAGATCATTGCTGTCAACTCTCTACAATTCTTCCCTCCAGAGTCACTCCCTTACTAGTCATACCTTTAATGGTCCTATGCCATTTCAGATGTTTAGAATGTGATCATCTCAGAAATCTTTAAAAATCACTTAAAGGACAAACACTTCAACATAGACAGTCATTATTACTTCATTTAATTTTTCAGAAGGGGGAAAAATAATGTATTTTGGAAAGGACAATTTGTTTTAAAAAGAACAAAAAGCCCAAGTTGGAATATTTAACTATTGAGTACTAGAAATGAAGGGTTAAATAAAAATTATATCAAAATATACTAAATTTAGAAATACATAATGTTTGAATTGTACAAGCTATACATTGCAAACCAAAAAAGTTGAGCTAAAGTGTCATTCCAAAGATGACTGATTTAAAAGGGGCAGTGTTTCAATTTAATGTGGTGCATGCATTATGAAAATTCTTAGACAGCCAGGTTTCCTATATATATCAGCCATAATTCTAAGGGGGAAAAATGTTGATTTTGTGAGTGATTTACGGCTGGGAGAAGCACAAGCTGGAATCAAGATTGCCAGGAGAAATATCAATAACCTCAGATATGCAGATGACACCACCCTTATGGCAGAAAGTGAAGACGAACTAAAAAGCCTCTTGATGAAAGTGAAAGAGGAGAGTGAAAAAGTTGGCTTAAAGCTCAATATTCAGAAAACGAAGATCATGGCATCTGGTCCCATCACTTCATGGGAAATAGATGGGGAAACGGTGAAAACAGCAGCTGACTTTATTTTTTTGAGCTCCCAAATCACTGCAGATGGTGACTGCAGCCATGAAATAAAAGACACTCCTTGGAAGGAAAGTTTTGACCAACCTAGATAGCATATTAAAAAGTAGAGATATTACTTTGCCAACAAAGGTCCATCTAGTCAAGGCAATGGTTTTTCCAATCATTATGTATGGATTTGAGAGTTGGACTGTGAAGAAGGCTGAGTGCCGAAGAATTGATGCTTTTGAACTGTGGTGTTGGAGAATACTCTTGAGAGTCCCTTGGACTGCAAGGAGATCCAACCAGTCCATCCTAAAGGAGATCATTCCTGAGTGTTCATTGGAAGGACTGATGCTGAAGCTGAAACTCCAATACTTTGGCCACCTCATGTGAAGAGTTGACTCATTGGAAAAGACCCTGATGCTGGGAGGGATTAGGGGCAGGAGGAGAAGAGGACGACAGAGGATGAGATGGCTGGATGGCATCACCGACTCGATGGACGTGAGTCTGAGTGAACTCTGGGAGTTGGTGATGGACAGGGAGGCCTGGCATGCTACAATTCATGGGGTCGCAAAGAGTCGGACATGACTGAGCGACTAAAATGAACTGAACTGAACTACAAAGCCCTTTAAAGAAAATTTGATTGTATTAGTTCCCTGTGGCTGCTGTAACAAATTGCAACAAACTCAGTGACCTACAATAAGAGAAATCTATTCTCTTTCAGTTCTGGAAGCTGAGAAGTCCAACATGGCTTTACTGAATAGAAACCATGTCAGCAGGACTGCTGTTTGCTTGCTTTTTCCAGTTTCTGGAATTGCGCCCTTTGCTTTCCTTGACTCATGCCCCATTCCTCCATCTTCAAATTCAACAGTGTAGACTTTGGTGTCAGTGGTCACATTATCTTTTCCTCTTGTCTCTATGAATATCACCAAGTCTCCCTCTTAGAAGCATACCTGCAATTGCATTTAGAACCCACCAAGATGATCCAGGATAAGCACCCCATCTCAAGAACCTGAACTTAGATCTGCAAAGTCGCTTTTATCATACAAAGTATCTCTCATAATTTCTAGGAATCGGGACCTGGATGGTTACTCTCATCACCGACACAATGGACATGAATCTGAGTAAACTCCAGGAGATGATGAAGGACAGGGAAGCCTGGCATGTTGCAGTCCATGGAGTCCTAAAGAGTCAGATACAATTTAGCAAGTGAACTGTAACATTATCCAGCTGACCACAGTGAAAAACATATATAATTGAATAGGAAGAAGAAGTGAAGTCGCTCAGTTGTGTCCAACTCTTTGCGACCCGGTGGACTGTAGCCTACCAGGCTTTTCTGTCCATGGGATTCTCCAGGCAATAGGAGGCTGGTGGTTAAAAGTTCTACTTCCAAATTTGCATAGTATGCATGAAAGAAACAGATAAATGAGGTGAAAGGCAGCTGAAGTTATTTCTCTGACAACGTGAGGTCATTATCAGCACCTACACCTCATGGGCACCAGAATTTTTTTCATCGTTTCTAACATCGTCAGAGAAATAATTGCAACAGGCTTGCAGGTGCACTAAGGTAACCGAGGCTGTAACCATTCTTTCCTTTTTCTGTTCTCCAAGATCACTATTTGAGTGGGCTCTCTCTATCCAGTGTTTATACTTTCCTCAGTGATGGAGAAGGATGAAAGAGTGTGTGTGTGAGTGCACACACTTACTTGTGTCCCCATGGACTGTAGCCTGCCAGAATCATCTGTCCAAGAGATTTCCCAGGTAAGAATACTGGAGTGGGTTGTCATTTCCTTCTTCAGTGGACCTTCCTGACCCAGGGAATAAATTCATGTCTCTTGTGTCTCCTGCATTGGCAAGTGGATTCTTTACCAATAGCACTATCTGGGAAATCCTGGATGAAAGGATGGATAGGTCCAATTTTTTGTCTTCTTCAGCTTGAATATTATATGATGGTTTTATATATTTCTCACGCTCTCATTTTCAAACACTTTGATTAAATGTGAAAGAGAGGCTGAGGTTAAAATTCTTTGTTTTTCATTTCAGCCCCTGTTATATAAATGAAATCAATGGACTCAGTTAACAGAATGGTTGGAAGAAAACAGATTTTGTGGAAAGTCAATAATTTCTTGCTGTTTGGAAAATTCTGCATAAGAATGATTAAAAACAAACATTGATGCACTCTATACACTCAGTAGAAGTTTCATAGATCTTACCAATCATTCTTGATTTATACTCATGGATGCAGAAAGATTCCACTTTTCTCTTTTTAGTTTTGTAAGTCTCCAGGGAGGAAATTAAATGGTT
Organism: Aepyceros melampus; assembly: GCA_006408695.1. Lineage (NCBI taxonomy): Eukaryota > Metazoa > Chordata > Mammalia > Artiodactyla > Bovidae > Aepyceros > Aepyceros melampus. The sequence continues at coordinate 74,221 of SJXQ01011406.1, forward strand.
ATTACTCTATGATGAAAACCATTGTTAGAGCCCTCATTAGCTGAACTCTCCAGCTTAATTATATGCAAAACAGACTGATCTTAGATCAGAAGACCTTTAAGTTCCCTTCAAACTGTTAAGTTTTATGATTATCTGTTTTTAGGTTTGCTGACAAAAGGACAAGAGAAAAAAAAAGAGCAAAGATCAGCACACGTTTCTTCTTTGTGCATGAACCATCTGCCTTTGTTTTGGCTCGAAACGCCCATTCTTGAGACAGATACAGCCTCGTGTGTCCCATTCTTGCACCCTCTCTACATCTTTAGTTGAGATGGTCACTGACAGAGTGACACACCTGGGAGCCACACCAGTTTCCAGAACCATAATTGTAAATACCATCCTGGCCGTCTCTAAATTGCAAGGGTTCCTTTGTAAGGTGAGAAACCCTCTCTCCTGGAGGTTTGTTTATTTTGCAGTTAGAAAAGGTAAGGGACTCCTTTGTGAGACATTGGCTTGGAATTTAAATGTATAGTATTGCTGACAGAGTGCTGAAAATTCATTATATGGTGTATTTAGCATTTTCTTTCTCTCCGGGTGGTGGACTGGGGCTGTCCCCTCCCTTCTTCCCGGTCCCTGAGAAGAGAATCCTTGGGCAGCAACGATTCAGCCTGTCCCCTGTCAACCGCCGCTGCCATCCAGCCACGAGCTCACAAGGGTTTCCTCACCACGGGTTTGTTTGGAGGGCTCACTTCCAAAACAAAGATTAAAATGCCTTTTCTCTTTAATAGTCTCACTGAACACTGTTGCTTGTTAATGTTCAGACACTAATAGCACTGGAAAGAGTTGTTGCTTGTGCAACTCATCAAGTAGTCTAAACAAGCCGGCTGGAGGCTGGCCAGTTCTGGCCAGTCATTGACCACAGACACGATCTGCAAGGCTATTACAACTTGTGAAAGTGAGGGGTAGCTCTGCTTCCTGTCTAGCCCACTTCCCAAGGACTGTCCCCAGAAGCACTGGACTTTGAGGCCAGTGGGGGTTTTTGTCCAGCTCCTGTCGTAAGCTGTGCCTCATTGTTTAGCACCAAAATTGACATGTGTGGAAAAGCCGGAAAATTCTGGAAAAGCCGGAAATAAGAGCAAGATCTGAAAGGAGGCTTGGCAGCGGAAGTTTATAATTTAGTTTTGTGGTTAGAAGGTGCTGATAGCTTTTGTCCTACTTGCGTTTTTGATGAGTGGGTGGATTTGTGAGAGTTCTCCTCTTTGGATAATTGCTGGGCTTTTCCAGAGATGTTCACTCCTCTTCTCTGGATTAGCCACATTTACTCCAGCCACGTGCTTCCTTGCTACAAAGAGAACTTTACAATCATTACACATCCCTTACTAAGGTGGATGGAGAAAAATCTTCGCGTATACCCTTCAGGCAATATCAGATAAACAAGTTTAAAGACCCAAAAGACTAATATTGAAAAAAAAATTTTTGTTGAGACACATTTTATTTCTAACTCTGGAGTATCTCCCAGAAGGGGAAAAAAAGTGTCTATTTCTCTTCCATGGCTTTCCAAGATCCAATTTCATCCATTATTTATTTGAGAACTTTTTATTAAGTCACTCATTCTTTGCCAGGAATCAAGCTAGATACCAAGGATTCAAAGATGAAACAACATGGTTATCACCCCCAAGGAAGACATCTCCTTAAAATAAAGTTGTAGCTGTGATGGAAGGATGAAGAAAGCTTAAAAAAGAGCAGCTGAAAGAGGCCAGGAGGACTTGATTAAGGAGATTCTATTTGAACTGAAACGTAAAGGACTGTGGGGATTTGTCATAGGAAAAAAAATCAGGAGAACAGGAGGAAGGAGGATGGTTACCCAAATAATTCAGTCTTATGTCATTAGAACGAGGAGGTCTTCAAGGGAGATAGGGCTGGATAGATAGGTCATTCAGTGCCTTGTAAGCAGCCACGTAGTCTTCACTTTTACATGATGGAAGGTGTTTGGTAACTTCCAAACAAAAAAGTGATGTGATATGATTTGCAGGTGAATAAAACATCGCTTTTTACTTTGCTGACAAAGTTCCATATAATCAAAGGTATAGTTTTTTCAGTAGTCATGTATGGAGGATGTGAGAGCTGGACCATAAATACTGAATGCTGAAGAATTGATGCTTTTGAACTGTGGTGTTGGGAGAAGACTCTTGAGAGTCCCTTGGACTGCAAGGACATCAAACCAGTCAATCCTAAAGGAAATCAATCCTGAATATTCATTAGAAGGACTGATGCTGAAGCTGAAGCTCCAATGTCTTGGTCACCTGATGCAAAGAGCTGACTCATTAGAAAAGACCCCAATGCTGGGAAAAGATTGAAGGCAGGAGGAGAAGGGAATGACAGAGGATAAAATGGTTGGATGACATCACTGCCTCAATGGACATGAGTTTGAGCAAGCTCTGGGCAATGGTGAAGGACTGGGAAGTCTGGTGTGTTGCAGTCCATGGCATCCCAAAGAGTCGGTCATGATTGAGCGACTGAACAACAAAAACAAAAAAATCGCTTTGGAAAACTGAATGCATAGGCAATGGGATCCACTCATCACCTATCATCTGGTCACTGAGGTTGATCAGGGTGCAGAGATAAAATTACCTCCCTATACATCTTTTTAATCTCTATTGATTTTAAGGGGCTTCTCAAATCTTATTGCAAGGCTTATGCAAGCCTTTGGGAAGTTTGTTGAGGCTTCCCAACATTTGTCTCTGTCTAGGTCTCAGTAATTCTTTTTTCTTTTTTTTTACTTTTCCCCCAGCACCTCATGATGGCTTTATTTGAGCTCAGTGGTCTTAAGGCTTTTCAAAACATATTCAAACTTGGAGTCAAGCTATGCTAATTAAAACAATGTGACACTGATACAAGATGAAAAGCTATAGCTACGAAAGACATAATTGATCCAGAATCAGACCCTAGTATGCCTGAAAACAAGTGAAAAACGAATCATCACAAACCAGTAGTTCATAAAAAAGTGTGATTGATACAGATAATAAATAAATAAAGTTTAATTGCATAAGTAATCAAGACAGGCTAATCAATGCAAAGATAAAGACACCACTAAATAAGAAAAAGTAAATGTAATGCCCATGATGAATTCTCCTACTCAGTAAAAGATATAACTTTTATGGAAAGGCTCTTGTGGGTTGGGTATTAAAAGTTCTTTAAAAAATGTTTATACCCTTGATCTCATGATTTCACTGAAAGGAATATATTTTAAGGAAATAATTGAAGAATTGGACAAAGATCTGTGCCCCCAAATATCCACTGCAGCATTATTTACAACACATATTCTAAGAGGTGATTTATAAAGTAAGGATAACAGTAGTCACTCTCTTCCACAGAAATGAGCATTTGTTGAGCTTCTACTAAAAGTCGGTGATTATCTGCTATAACCTTCCCATGCTGCAGATTATAAAATCTGGGCTCAGAGGAGTTTGGTAATCAGCCCAAGATTACACAGTTTTGGTGCTAACCCAGATCTGACATCAAAGCCTTGTTCTTTCTATCATACCTCAGTACTTCTATTATGAATATGTGTCAATTGTTTGCTTCAGAAATAGCTACAAGGATGGACTTCCTTGGTGGGGGATGATTAAGATACTGCACTTCCAATGCAGGGGACACTGGTTCAATCCCTGGTCGGGGAACTAAGGTCCCGTATGCCACATGGTGCAGCCAAATAATAATAATAACTTTAAGGAACTCTATATCTCTTTCTATTGTTTCACCTTTCCAGAAGACAAGAAAGGGTTCTGTTTTTGGATTCCTGTGTGTGAGCAGAGGAGCTAGTGCCTATGCTTTGGAGAGTCAATGAATTCATCTGCAATTTAGATCATTTGTTTCCCAAGAAAAAATAGTGAGCCATAAAAATGTAATATTCCTCCTGGGGTCTTCTCTCTCTTACTCTTGGAATAAATCCAGAGGAGACAAACACAACGCTGAGTACGTCCCAGATAGGATCTGCAGTAAATATCGGCTAGTCCATCTACATTTAGTGGTTAGTTATTTATAGGGATACCTCTTCTACTAGATAGCCAGTTTCTCCGAGTTCAGGAAATACAGCATTGTCAGTGCCTTGAATATAGAGAGAGTACACTGTCTAGTGGCAGAAGCAGAGGACTACAGTTATTTCTCAACAGTCAGTAGCTTGACTCAGTTCTTACAGGAGGCACTGGTTGGCTTCAATTTTTGTAAGAATGGGAAGTGGAAGTAAAAACAGTCTCACATGATCAAAGGTCCATTAGAGTATAATTGCAAACTGGCAAGAAAAAAGCTGCAGGAACATCAAGTGTTGATGGTCAACTGAAAGCTCATAAAACAGATAACTTTTGCTTCTTGCTTATATTTTCTTTCTTTGAAGATGTTTGGTACACTTGTTGTAATCCCATGTAAATTTCTTTCTTTTTTTTTTTTTTTAGTTTGTTTTGCTTTACAATACTGTATTCGTTTTGCTACACATCGACATGAATCAGCCACGAGTGTACATTTCTAATCTTCTATCTTCAGACTGAACCATTGGCTAATTTCAGCTTTAGACTTTTACATAGCAGGAAGAGATGGAAAAATCAGCCGAGTCACAGAAAAATATCTCTTCAGAGCTTGCCCTCTTTATTCACTCTCTCCCTCTTTTCTTCTCTCCCCACAAAGAATAGAACTATGCATTTCATCAAATCCAAGATAACATTGATTATGAGACTAACTGACTTTGCAGGTATAATTAAGAAAGAAAAGTACTGCCAATTAAAATGGCAGGAAGTTGGGGGAAGCTGTAACTTAAAATTTGTATTTTATTTTTATTTCAAGAGTTAATTTAAGCTTATTTAGACAGAGCTTTCTTTCATGTATGTTGCACTCACACACATATACAAAGAAAAAAATGAGCAAAACGACTAGAGTATGGTATTCCTAACCCACTTCATACAGTATTAATTCTTCTCATTGTTTTTTGATTTAGAAATTTTCTGCACACACCGTTTTGCTGTGTGTACTATGAAAATGTTACGTTTGCTGCACAAGCGTACTCTACTATTCTCTCTGGGATTTTCCTTCAAGTCATAGACGCCCATTTCTACAAATGCTAGTTATTGCTTCATCTCACCAGATCAAAAGAAGGCTTTCAGACAACAGCCAGAATTCTTATTTCTTCCTCAAATTATCTTTTAACAGTTTGTTGACTCAAATATTGAAGAGCTGCAGTTATCTAGTTACCCTTCCAAAATGTCAACCAAATTCAAAGCTATGGGTACAAAAGCAATGACAATTATGTCAGGACTTCTACTTGGCTATCATTGATTATAAGAGACCATTGATTGTTAAGATGTCAGAAATGTTAAAATGTAAGTAAGTAAAATGAGAAGGTGAGGAGTTCATCTTAAGCTGGTGATATAAGTTTGTATTTAATTTCCACCGCATAGAGGGGATAGTGGGGGAAGGGATATAGGGTTAGAGGTTAGGGTTGGAGAGCTCTCTTCTGATCATTATTTCTTCAAGGTCTGAGTTTTGCTGTCCCATAGAGGACTCAATGACTATAGGCTGACATCAATGTTTTTAAGGGAACTGTTTAAAGGTCTTTCAGGAGCATGTACAAAGAGCCTAGGTTTAAATTAGCATGTAGGTTTCATTTTATTTCCAACATTTCTAATTTATAATTAATTTATAGAAATAGATCCACCTTAATAAGAATCAAGTTTCTTTGTTTGTCTTCCCCCTCTCACATTCAAAGACTAGAAGGGAATCTGAGCCACTTAACTGAAAATAGATATGTGGGGAACAACTTTTACCTTTAAGTTGAAGTGAGGCCAATTTGTATGTTGATTTCATTGAGGTTAGACTGGAGGCATTGTTTAGCTGATTATTCACATAGAAGTGTGGAATTAAAACAAAAAGTCAATAGATGGTAGTAGGAAAAGTCTTTTATGGTTAAAAAAAAATATCCTCCAACTGGATAGATTTGTGTGCATGCTTGTGTGTGCTCAGTTGCTTTAGTCTTGTCCGACTCTGCAATCCGTGGGCTGCAGCTCACCAGGCTCCTCTGTCCATGGAATTCTCCAGGCAAGAATACTGGGGTGGATAGCCATTCCCTTCTCCAGAGGATCCTCCTGACCCAGGGATTGAACTCGGGTCTCCCATATTGCAGGCAGATTCTTTACCATCTGAGCCACCAGGGAAGCCCATTCAAAAAAGACTCTTGATTCTTTTAAGAATAAACTACAGTATGTTGAAAGTATATTAACCTGGTCTACCCCATAGATCAAAATAAGTTTTGGTTCAAAAGTATGTAACATACTATTTTGGTCAACTGTTGTTTAATTTTATTATGTAAAATTTCTAAGCTTATGAATGAGAATCTGACCAAAGCTGATAATACGAAATACAAACAAGTAGAAATACAAACTTAAGATGCCCCATGTCAGGAACAAAAACAACGTTAGCCTACTTATGTGTAGAGCATATCTTTACAACTTGGTGTAAATAAAATGTAGACAATTTTTTTGTGTGTGAATTCATTAAATTTTTGGCTTAAAAAACATGGAAAATGCACAAAAGTAGTCCAAACAAATGTCCAAAAGGGTATTAACTATAGTGTAGAGTAAGGTTGCATGCGTGTGCTCAGTCGTGTCTGACTGTGCGGCCCCATGGATTATAGTCTGTTAGGCTCCTCATTCTCAAAACCCTCTGTCTATGGGATTTTCCAGGCAAGAATACTGGAGTGGGTTACCATTTCCTTCTCCAGAGGATCTTCCCTACCCAGGAATCAAATCCACATCTCCTGTGTCCCCTGCATTGGCAGGCAGATTCTTTACCACTAGTGCCAGCTGGTATTAACTAGAGCCACTGGTTATTTTTTTACCTCCACTTCACTTTGTATTAAGACTTTGCATAAGGACTTCCCTGGTGGTCCACTGGTTAAGAATTCACCCTGCAATGCAATGCAATGTTTGATTCCTGATCGGCCACTGAGATCCCACAGGCCTCAGAGCAAATAAGTTTTCATGCCACGATGACTAAGCTCACATGCCGCAACTAGAAAGCCCACGTGCAGCAATGAAAGATCTCACGTGATGCAACGAAGATGCTGTATGACACCACTGAGACCTGGTGCAGCCAAATATATACTTTTTAAAAAAGCCTCTGCATAGATCTCTTCAATTAGAATTGAAAATTTAAAATTGCAACTAAAATATTTTCAATTTTGCATTTAACAACATTTCAAGTTTAGAATCTCTAAAGATGTTTTTGGTTATCTAGAAAAACAAGTGAAGGTGAAGGTGAAGTCGCTCAGTCGTGTCTGACTCTTTGCGACCCCATGGACTGAAGCCCACCAGGCTCCTCAGTCTATGGAATTTTCCAGGCAATAGTACTGGAGTGGGTTGCCATTTCCTTCTCCAGAGGATCTTCCCAACCCAGGGATCGAACCCAGGTCTCCCACACTGCAGGCAGACACTTTAACCTCTGAGCCACCAGGGAAGTCTAGAAAAACAAGTAGGAGACATTTTCTTCATCCTGTCCTTTGGTTCAAAGAACTTATCTGCTTGAAACACCAAATGACATTTTCATATCTCATATTAGCCTTTTCATAATCCTTTCATATTATGTCATTGCTGATGGTAATTTTCAGTCCAGCTTTCCATTTTCTGAGTAATCATAAAAAAGACTCTTCAGACAATTACAAACAGATAGGAAAGAATTTAATAGCTCGTCGTCAGTTCTTTGTATCTCTGGAATACTTAAAACCCCCCACACATTTATATATTTTTCCTATAGTCTTATTAGACACTAATTCTTTTTTTTAAGACATTATTTTTTTAATTAATTTTTATTTTTAGTTTGTTTTGCTTTACAATACTGTATTCGTTTTGCTATACATTGACATGAATCAGCCACGAGTGTACAGGAACTCCCAATCCCAACCCTCCCCTTCCCTCTCCCGCCCCACACCATCTCTCTGGATTATCCCCGTGCATCAGTCCCAAGCATCCTGCATCCTGCATTGAACCTAGACCAGTGATTCGTTTCACTTATGTTATCATACACGTTACACTGCCACTCTCCCAAATTATCCCACCCTCTCCCTCTCTCACAGAGTCCAAAAGGCTGTTCTATACATCTGTGTCTCTTTTGCTGTCTCGTGTACAGGTTTATCATTACCATCTTTCTAAATTCCATATATATGTGTAAGTATACTGTATTGGTGTTTTTCTTTCTGGGTTACTTCACTGTGTATAATCGGCTCCAGCTTCATCCACCTCATTAGAACTGATTGAAATGTATTCTTTTTAATGGCTGAGTAATACTCCATTCTGTATATGTACCACAGCTCTCTTATCCATTCATCTGCTGAAGGACATCTAGGTTGCTTCCATGTATGTCCTGGCTATTATAAACAGTGCTGCGATGAACACTGGGGTAACGAAGACACATTATTTTTAACAAAACATTTATGTCTTCATTTGGCTGTGCCAGGTCCTAGTTGTGGAAAGCAGGATCTTTGCTGAAGCATGCGAGATCGTCTAGTTGCGGCACCTGGGATTTAGTTCCCTGACCGGGGATGGAACTCAGGCTGCCTGCATTGGGAGCTCAAAGTCTTAGCCCCTGGACCAGCAGGGAAGTCCCTATACACTAATTCTTAAATGCTACAAGCTCATTTCCAGCTCTGCCCTTGTTCGAATCCTCACAAAGCCTGTTTTAATGAAAGACACACCAGTGGGATAGGTGGGGGAGATGGGTACATACTGTGCCATGGTGTTGGCCAGGCATGGGGCTTGCTGAGTGACTCGGTGGTAAAGAATCTGTCTACAAACACAGAAGATGTGGGTTAAATCCCTGGTTTGGGAAGATCCTCTGGAGAGGAAATTACAACCCACTCCAATATTCTTGCTTGGAAAATCCCATGAACAGAGGAGCCTAGTAGGCTACGGTCCATGGGGTCTAAAAGAGTCTGACACAACTGAGCAGAAACACACATGCATACACATTAGTCAGGCCACTTAGCTCAAAGAGGGTAAAAGAGCAAAGGATATGAACTATAGCAGTAACAAACTAAAGAGATCTTTAGTTTTTTTTTTTGAACTGTTTTTTTTTTTTTTTTTTTGTACTGTGGTGTTGGAGAAGACTCTTGAGAGCCCCTTGGACTGCAAGGAGATCCAACCAGTCCATCCTAAAGGAAATCAGTCCTGAATATTCATTGGAAGGACTGATGCTGAAGCTGAAACTCCAATACTTTGGCTACCCGATGCGAAGAACTGACTCACTGGAAAAGACCCTGATGTTGGGAAAGATTGAGGGCGAGAGAAGGGGACGCCAAAGGATGAGATGGTTGGATGGCATCACTGACTCAATGGAAGTGAGTTTGAGTAACCTCTGGGAGTTGGTGATGGACAGGGAAGCTTGGCGTGCTGCAGTCCATGCGGTCGCAAAGAGTCGGACATGACGAGCGACTGAACTGAACTGAATTGAAAGAGCTCTGGTTGGATTGGAAGGACCAGCACTTGTATCTTTATTGGAACGCCAACTTCTTGTCACTTGCTCTTCATCCACACCAACATCTCAGGTGACTCCTGAACTATCCCAAGGCTCCAATTACTGTAACTGTAGTATATTCTCTCCCAATCTCTGTCACAGCAAATGTGCTTGCTTTCCTCTCTTTAACTTTCCTATGCATACGTGAAAGTTATGGACACACACAGTAGCTGATGTTCAGTAAGCCATTCTGAGCCTACACACAGGGAGCTATTAATGAAGCTTTTGAACTTTGCAATAACGAAGTTCCCTGCCCCAGGGTGCTGTTCCCTTCTCTGCCTGCCTTTCCTTCTGCGCCAGGGCAGACTTCTCTTGCCTCCTCAGGGGAAATTCTGGTTCCAACAGCCAGTTCCCCAGTTACCTCTCCCAATTCAGTCCCTCCTTCTTTGGAAGAGACTCAAAACGTTATGCTGCTAGTGGTAAAGTACACACCTGCCAATGCAAGAGACATAAGAGACGTAGGTTCGATCCCTAGTTCGCGAAGATTCCTTGGAGGATGTAATGGCAATCCATCCCAGTATTCTTGCCCAAAGAATTCCATGGACAGAGGAGCCTGGCAGGCTACAGTCCATAGCATCGCAGAGTCAGACACATTGAAGTGATTTAGCTCAGAAGCAAAACATATTAGAGGTTACAAAATCATAATATCTTCGTCTTTTAAAGAGGTAGTGTGGATAGGACAGGTATGGAAAGGGACAAGAAATAAAATAGCATTTCTTCATTGTGTGTGTTTAATGACCTGGGACTTAAATTTGGTGGAATTTTGGCTCTCTCGATTTCTCTATCCATGAAATGGGACAATATATGTCTGGCCAGGCAGAAGATTATGAAAACTGTCTATCCAGCATTTTTGTTTGTTCAAAAAGCCAGTATAAAATATTATTTCAGAATGAGTTGAGGTACTCTGCCAGATATCTATTTGAAGTTTGTCCAGATATTCATACCTTCATCCTTTGTTTCAGGAATCCCAAAGCCTCCAAACCCATTGGAAGTAACATGGCTGTGGGTTTATACTTTCATACAAGACAAAAGCATGCCTGTTACAAAAATGTCATTAACTTGAGCAGTAGGAGGTTTCATGTTTTCCATTGTGTGAGGTTCACAAGATGTTGGGAAAGAGCACATATTTTAGCTTATATGGATTCTCACCCTAAATTAAGTTTACACTGAAGCACAGCTGAAACTGAGTTTCGCTTGATTTCCACCTGAAACCATAATTCATCTCAGGTTCACTTGAAATGTGCCCCTATCTAGTTTAGGACTGCAGACAGGTTCACTCAGAGTTTCACAAGCCTCAGCAAACGTCTCACCCAACTTGACCTGAATTTGAGGTTTTGATTCAGTTTGGAGTTTTCATTCAGGAGCTTTGCACAATCCTGGGCTATCTCGGGCCATGATCTGAAATCCCATCAGACTCACTTCAGACCATATGGAGCAAAGACAGAGACCTCTGTGGCTATTATTACTGGGCACACATTCATTCCATTACGTCTATATCCTCAGCCACCTTCACTTTCTACTGTGAATACTTTTTCTTAAAAAAAAAAAAAAAAAAAAGACACTACATATTAGTCTCAGTGACTGCTAAAAATGAACTGGTCAAAAAGCTTGTCAATTTCTTGACACTCCATTACATATACTGAAGGATTGTTTCTGAAGTCTTTGCCTTTATTTCTCCCAACAGACATGTTTGCTACTTTTGAATTTAATAATGTTTTAAGATCTAAAACTATTATTTCTAATTATGTTGGTAACTTTTGAGGGAGGCACTCTGTGAAATTTGTAGGATCTCCGTTTCCCCACCAGAGATAGAACATAAGCCCTTGGCACTGATAGTGCCGAGTCTTAACCACTGGACCACCAAGGAATTCCCCATGAGTAACTTTTCAAGAAGGTCCATTATATAACTACAAGTATAAAGGTCACCAAAAAATTCTAGTCAGTCCTTTAAAATAAGTGTAGACCTTTTATAACAAATGAGACAATACAAAGTTGTGTATTTTCTGAAGTCTGGTGTTTATACCATTGATTTTCCTTGTGCTACTTATGTCCCAATGTGAAAATCTATTTGCATGACAAGTTCATATACTTCAATGATTCTTATTTTTATGGTAAAGTATACTTTGTTGCTGCTTTCAGCACAGATAACAGTAGATCATAAAATGAAATGAAATAGTGAAAGTGAAAAGTGAAGTCGCTCAGTCGTGTCCGACTCTTAGCGACCCCATGGACCGCAGCCTACCAGGCTCCTCTGTCCATGGGATTTTCCAGGCAAGAGTACTGGAGTTGGTTGCCATTGAGAGAAATTTCTATTTTGACAATGGGGAGTGAGTGAGTGAAGTCGCTCAGTTGTGTCCGACTCTGCAACCCCGTGGACTGTACCCCACCAGGCTCCTCCGTCCATGGGATTCTCCAGGCAAGAATACTGGAGTGGTTGCCATTTCCTTCTCCAGAGGATCTTCCCAACCCAGGGATCGAACCCAGGTCTCCCGCATTGCAGGCAGACGCTTTAATCTCTGAGCCACCAGGGAAGCCTAAAATTCTTATTTCCTTCGGTGAATAATGCAAATGAAGAATTTTTCTCACTTATAGTGCTTTAGGAGAATCTGGCTACAGAGCATTGGGTTTTCCCAGAAAACAGTGGTTTACAATTGATTTCCAAGTTATTTCTCAAATCCTCAGGAAACAGATTAGCTTTGCAGCATAGCCTTATTTATTCAAACATATTAGAAGTCAGGTGGGTCTGAAATTGGTAAAATATCTGAATCAAAGACTATTTGTAAAGAAATGCATCTGGATTCCTTTTAAGGATATATGGTCACTGAAACATCACTAATAAAGTTTCTAAGTCAAATCCTTTGAAGGAAACTCTTTCATGAATAGAAGAGACAGTTGAGAATAAATTACAATCAGCAAGTCAATCGTTTCTAGTAAGTGGGTTCTAGAAAACTATTTGTTCCTTTAAGATTTAAGAGTCTCCCAAGTCTAGTTTTCACTATTAATTTTCTGGGTACACTTTGTGTTCACAGTGAATGGAAACGTATGCTTCAGTCTGCCTTCTGCTTCAGTGAGGTTTGGGAGAAATTGGGAAGCATCCCTAGCCTCTAGCCTGCTGCCTCCCTGGCTAATTCACTCATCACTTCAGGCTACACTTTTTTCCTCTTCCATTGCCACCATATCCCAAGCAAACAAATGTATTTCCCCTCCACCCCCATTTTCTCTGGTATTCAGTGAACCCATTTTCCAGCCCCAGATCACCACCAGCTTAAAAATTCCTTCATCTGTTTTTCTTCCTCCCCTCCCAGAGTACAATCTGTGACAGAGAAGTATCCAGCCAATGGTTTCACAATTTTACTTCTGTTCTCTGTTTCCTCTGGAGAATCTCGGCTCAGTTGCTTATCCTTTGCTACTTGGCCTAACCATTGCCTTTCAAGAATTCTCTTTCCCTCTAAGCACCCTCCTGTTAACCCTTTCCCCAGAACATTGGGCACCTAATGACCGCTGACCACAGCACTCCTCTGCTCAACAACCTCTCATGGCCCAGCCACTGGAAGCCTCCATAAGAGCTGATCCCAGCTCTTTCCAATGTGAGCTCCTGTTCCCCACTGGGTAGACCTCACAGGGGAGCCAGTCAGGTGATTTGCTCTTCCCCAAACACATTATGTGCCTACAACCTCTTTATGTACTTTCATGCCATTCCTCCACTTTCCTCTCAAAATGCCATCAATCCTGCAGAGTCAAAACCAAACATCAAAGTTTCCTTACAGGCACGATAGCATAGAGTGTTAGTCACTCAGTCATGTCCAACGCTTTGTAACCCTATAGACTGTAGACTGGAGAAGGCAATGGCACCCCACTCCAGCACTCTTGCCTGGAAAACCCCATGGACAGAGGAGCCTGGTGGGCCGCAGCCCATGGGGTTGCTAAGAGTCGGACACGACTGAGTGACTTCACTTTCACTTTTCACTTTTATGCATTGGAGAAGGAAATGGCAACCCACCCAGTGTTCTTGCCTGGAGAATCCCAGGGACGGGGGAGCCTGGTGGGCTGCCGTCTATGGGGTTGCACAGAGTCGGACACGACTGAAGCAACTTAGCAGCAGCAGCAGCAGACTGTAGACTGCAAGGCTTCTGTGTCCATGTAATTCTCTAGAATACTGGAGTGGGTAGCCTTTCCCTTCTCCAGGGGATTTTTCCAACCCAGGGAATGAATCCAGGTCTCCTGCATTGCAGGAAGATTCTTTACCATCTGAGCCACCAGGGAAGCCCCTATAGCACACAGAAGTCCCAGCCATATTTAGAAATACATGATTATCCAGAACTTTTATAAATCTGTATATCACATAGATGTATATATCTTGGACTCACAAAACACTTGATAGTTTACAAAGAATTTTCACCCATATCATCTCATTTAATTCTTATATCAAATATCAACAGCTGACTAACAAAGAAGCAGAATCTGGGAAAGTTGTGTGGGTTACTCAAGGTCACCTAGCTGAGAAGTGACAGAAGTAGGTTTCACACCCAGGTCTTGGAACAGCTCCGGGGTGCTTTCAACCCTATCACAATGACCTCCACAGTAATTTCTGCAGCAGATGGGGAAAGAGGCCAGGTAATGGAGGGTCACAGGAGGTTTCTGAGAACAGCAGTGGCATGATCAAAGCGTTGCTACAGGAAGATTGATCTGGTGGGGCTGCGTGGAGGGGATGGAAGCAGGAAAGCCCTGCTGGAAACCATCTTGCCCTCCTCTGAACTCCCGGGGCTCTTTGTTTATACTCCCTGTGAAGCATTAATCCAGTGCTGCAAATGGGTTATTTATTTGTTTACATGACTCTCTTCCTACTAACACTTTGCTTAGAGCAGAAAGGATTTAATGTGGCTTTAAACTGTCTTGTATTTTACAGCTAGATTAATACAACTAGGTTCTTATCTTCTCCACTTGATTTTAAGCCTTGAGTATAAAAAGCACGGATTTTACATTTCTGTACTAACTGCATGTTTGACATGAGGCCATATTGATGTGGATGTTCAGAATCTAACGAATGAATGACATTTGAGACATTTCTGCTGAAGATGGGACTGGAGAGGAGTTATGGCTAAGTAAATTACAGTGTTTGATATTTCAAAATAATCTGCAACCATTAATAGGATGAGGCAAAATTATATGAGTTTAAATGGTGAGAAGACTATGATAAACTGTTTATAAATCACAGAACACAAGACTTTCCTGGTGGCCTAGCAGTTAAGAATCTGCCTGCCGACGTGGGACACAGGTTTGATCCCTGGTTCAGGGATGATTCCATAGGCTGTGGAGCAATTAAACTCCTGTGTCACGGCTACTAAGCCCACATGCCCTAGAGACTGTACTCAGCAAAACAGACTAACTCCAACCCCTCAACAACTAAAGAAAGCCTGCATTGCAGCAACAAAGACCCAGCACAGTCCACAAATGAAACAAATAAATTTAAAAATTTTCTTTAAAAAAAAATCACAGCACACACACACATACATATGAAAAAAAAAGTGTGTGTGTGTTTGGTGCATAGAGAACTATTAACACTGGTTGCCTCTGGTAAAAGTAATGGAATCAGGAAAGAGTCATGTAGATTTTATGGTATAGTTTATATCCAGAGTTTACAAAATAATTCTGTATAGATTTGTACACATTGGAAAATGTATGTTACGATGAGTTTGTATGACTTTTGTGTGTCCAGAGAATTTGGTAATGCAAACCATATACAAGGACAGACTAATATTACAGTTCCATGTTTTCTTGTCACCTTAGCCAGGGTGAAGAAAAGAACCATTTAGTCTCTCCCTGTGCTAAATGTCTTCATGTAACTTAATCCTGCAGATTCTTTCCAGGCTGTTGGTGCATCCACCTCTGAGTTCAGTTTCCCTCTCTGTATTTCCTGTGCCCAGTGGAGGCAGAAAAGATGCCCTACACATGGTCTCCTGGTGTCCTTTTTTTCTTTACTTTTTAGGACTTAAAAAAAATTTTTTTAAGGACTTTTAATGGTATATCCTGGTCCCTCCCTGTTTACTCTCCTTCATCTCCTTGGGCCTGTCTGCCTGGATCCAGTCCAGTTGCCTACCACAGACACCCCAGTAAGATATCACAGTGCTCCTTGACATCTTCAGTATAGCTCCTAGAGGCTTGAGTTACATGTGTTAAACCACCTTGGACCTGTTCTTTTACTTTCAGGAGAAAGAAAAATTCTACCACTTCTGACTTTCTTCCCTCTATCCCCCTGCCACTTCAGGTCAACAATCATGATTTTTCAGAAGGAAACTATTTTCCTTAAAGACTCCATTGATGACAAAATATAGTCATTGGGTGATTACAACCTTTTCTAAGTATTAATACCTAAATAGTATTTAGAACTAGGGTTTTCATCATTGGTCATTAGCCTTCTTTTCCTTGCATTTGAGTATTTTCTCTTTTGAAAAGTACACTTTTCCCCTTGATTTTTAAAAAAATTCATCCATGGCTGTGTGTGTGCTAAGTGGCTTCAGTTGTGTCCAACTCTTTGCGACACTGTGGACTGTAGCCTGCTAGGCTCCTCTGTCCATAGGATTCTCCAGGCAAGAATGCTGGAATGGGTTGCCATGCCCTCCTCCAGGGAGGCTTCTCAACCCAGAGATCGAACTCTTCTCTACGTCTCCTGCCCTAGGAGGTGGATTCTTTACTGCCAGGGCCACCTGGGAGGCGCTCTATTCATCAACTTACCACTTTTTAAAAATTGCATTAAATCTCACTTTCTAGTCAAGGCTATGGTTTTTCCAGTAGTCATGTATGGATATGAGAGTTGGACTATAAAGAAAGCTGAGTGCCAAAGAATTGATGCTTTTGAACTGCAGTGTTGGAGAAGGCTCTTGAGAGTCCCTTGGACTGTAAGGAGATCCAACCAGTCCATCCTAAGGGAAATCAGTCCTGAATATTCATTGGAAGGACTAATGTTGAAGCTGAAACTCCAATACTTTGGCCATCTGATGTGAAGAACTGACTCATTTGAAAAGACCCTGATGCTGAGAAAGATTGAAGGCAGGAAGAAAGGGGAATGCAGAGGATGAGATGATTGGATGGCATCACCGACTCAATGGACATGAGTTTGAGTGAACTCTGGGAACTGGTGATGGACAGGGAGGCCTGGTGTGCTGTGGTTCATGGCGTCACAAAGAGTCAGACACGACTGAGTGACTGAACTGAACTGAACTGAATGTTCATCTCTCTTAACACTTTAATTATAATCAAAAAGGAGTCATCTTATCAGACAGCACTATGTAACTTCATGTTGCATGACCAAGTGAACCACACTATAAAATATGAGGCTACTGAACAATCTCCAGGAACCCAAGGAGACTGTCATGACCAGACATGCTCTACCGCTGCTGTCATCGTCTTTCCCACTTCCCTCAACTTCCTAATGAGCATCCCAAAGCTCAGGGGCAGGGTCGCTGAGGCAGTCAAGTCTGAAACCAAGAACTCTTTCCACCAAGAACCAGCTGGGTATACGGTGCATCAAGAATGCCTACTATGAGCTCCACAGTCACCATACTTCATATACCTGTGCCCAGACGCATTGTACCTGACGTGTTGCTGACCATATATAAGATAGGCAGAACTACATATGTAAACAAATTCCGGCAAGAAAGAGCTCTCTGCAGGAGGCACTGGCCTGTCACTAAAATTAAGTCAGGCACCCCCTTGCTCTACTCATTTCCAACCTCAGCAAATCTTTCAAGTCTTTTGATCACACAATACCACACCTAACCTGTTGGATCTTTCCTAGACCAAAGGATTAGAAGTGAAAAGTAAGTAAATTAATAGATGATCAGATCTATTCCCTAGCTTCCCTTTAGTCATGTTAGGAACAAACTGTGTGAACAAGAGAGCATCTAAAGAGAAATCAGGGACTTTCCTGATGGTCCATAGGCTAAGACTCCATGTTTCCAATACAGGGGCCCAGAGTCAATTCCTGATCAGGGGACTACATCACACATGCCTCAACTAAGAATTTGAATGCTGCAACTAAAGAAACAATAAAAAAGAACCCCATGTACCACAACTAAAAAAAATCCCGAAGCTGCAACTAAGACCGGCACCCTCAGTTCAATTCAGTCACTCAGTAGTGTCTGACTCTTTGCAACCCCATGAACCACAGCACACCAGGCTTCCCTGTCCATCCGCAACACTGGGAGTTTACCCAAATTCATGTCCATTGAGTCGGTGATGCCATCCAGCCATCTCATCCTCTGTGGTCCCCTTCTCCTCCCGCCTTCAATCTTTCCCAGCACCAGGGTCTTTTCAAATGAGCCAGTTCTTCACATTAGGTGGCCAAAGTATTAGAGTTTCAGCTTCAACATCAGTCCTTCCAATGAACACCCAGGACTGATCTCCTTTAGAATGGACTGGTTGGATCTCCTTGCAGTCCAAGGGACTCTCAAGAGTCTTCTCCAACACCACAGTTCAAAAGCATCAATTCTTCAGCGTTCAGCTTTCTTCACAGTCCAACTCTCACATCCATACATGACCACTGGAAAAACCATAGCCTTGACTAGACGGACCTTTGTTGACAAAGTAATGTCTCTGCTTTTTAATATACTGTCTAGGTTGGTTATAACTTTCAAGGAGTAAGCATCTTTGAATTTCATGGCTGCAATCACCATCCACAGTGATTTTGGAGCCCCCCAAAATAAAGTTAGTCACTGTTTCCCCCTCTATTTGCCATGAAGTGATGGGACCAGATGCCACGATTTTAGTTTTCTGAATGTTGAGCTTTAAGCCAACTTTTTCACTCTCCTCTTTCACTTTCATCAAGAGGCCCTTAAGTTCTTCTTCACTTTCTGCCATAACGGTGGTATCATCTGCATATCTGAGGTTATTGATTTTTCTCCCAGCAATCTTGATTCTAGTTTGTGTTTCTTCCAGCCTAGCATTTCTCATGATGTACTCTGCAAATAAGTGAAGTAAGCAGGGTGACAATATACAGCCTTGACATACTCCTTTCTGAATTTGGAACCAGTCTGTTGTTCCATGTCCAGTTCTAACTGTTGCTTCCTGACCTGCATACAGGTTTCTCAAGAGGCAGGTCAGGTGGTCTGGTAGCCCATCTCTTTCAGAATTTTCCACAATGTATTGTGATCCACACAGTCAAAGGCTCTGGCATAGTCAATAAAGCAGAAATAGATGTTTTTCCAGAACTCTCTTGCTTTTTTGATGATCCAGTGGATGTTGGCAATTTGATCTCTGGTTCCTCTGCCTTTTCTAAAACCAGCTTGAATATCAGGAAGTTCACAGTTCACATATTGTTGAAGCCTGGCTTGAAGAATTTTGAGCATTATTTTACTAGCATGTGAGATGAGTGCAATTGTGTGGTAGTTTGAGCATTCTCTTGCATTGCCTTTCTTTGGGATTGTAATGACAACGGACCTTTTCCAGTCCTGTGGCCACTGCTGAGTTTTCAAAGTTTGCTGAGATGTTGAGCACAGCACTTTCACAGCACCATCTTTTAGGATTTGAAATAGCTCAGCTGGAATTCCATCACCTCCACTAGCTTTGTTCATAGTGATGCTTCCTAAAACCCACTTGACTTCACATTCCAGGATGTCTGGCTCTAGATGAGTGATTACACCATTATGATTATCTGGGTCGTGAAGCTCTTTTTTGTGCAGTTCTTCTGTGTATTCTTGCCACCTCTTCTTAATATCTTCTGCTTCTGTTAAGTCCATACCATATCTGTCCTTTATTGAGCCCATCTTTGCATGAAATGTTACCTTGGTATCTCTAATTTTCTTGAAGAGATCTCTAGTCTTTCCCATTCGATTGTTTTCCTCTATTTCTTTGCATTGATCACTGAGGAAAGCTTTCTTATCTCTCCTTGCTATTGTTTGGAACTCTGCATTCAGATGCTTATATCTTTCCTTTTCTCCTTTGCTTTTCACTTCTCTTCTTTTCACAGCTATTTGTAAGGCCTCCTCAGGCAGCCATTTTGCTTTTGTGCATTTCTTTTTCTTGAGGATGGTCTTGATCCCTGTCTCTTGTACAATGTCATGAACCTCTGTCTATAGTTTATCAGGCACTCTGTGTATCAGATCTAGTCACTCAAATCTATTTCTCACTCCCACTGATAATCATAGGGATTTGATTTAGCTCATACCTGAATGGTCTAGTGGTTTTCCCCACTTTCTTCAATTTAAGTCTGAATTTGGTAATAAGGAGTTCATGATCTGAGCCACAGTCAGCTTCCAGCCTTGTTTTTGTTGAGCATATAGAGCTTTTCCATCTTTGGCTGCAAAGAATATAATCAATCTGATTTCAGTGTTGACCATCTGGTGATGTCCATGTGTAGAGTCTTCTCTTGTGTTGTTGGAAGAGGGTGTTTGCTATGACCAGTGCATTCTCTTGGCAGAACTCTATTAGCCTTTGCCCTGCTTCATCTCTACTCCAAGGCCAAATTTGCCTGTTACTCCAGGTGCTTCTTGATTTCCTACTTTTGCATTCCAATCCCCTATAATGAAAAGGACATTTGTCTTGGGTGTTAGTTCTAAAACATCTTGTAGGTCTTCATAGAACCGATCAGCTTCAAGTTCTTCAGCATTACTGGTCAGGGCATAGCCTTGGATTACTGTGATATTGAATCGTTTGCCTTGGAAAAGAAGAGAGATTATTCTGTCGTTTTTGAGATTGCATTCAAGTCAGCTAATAAATAAATAAATGAAAATAAAGGAAAATCACAAGAAGTCGACAAGCCTATACTCAGTAGGGGATGGTGATGACTCTGACCCCTATCTTAATGATTAACTGAGATTACTTCCATTTTTCCCTTTAAAAACTTTCAGGGCCAAGAATCATCGGAGGTGATCTTTGGGCGACAGTGAGTCCACCATCTCCCCAGATGGCTGGCATTCTGATTAAAAGCAACTTTCCTTTCTACCAACATTTACTTCTCTCAAGAACTGATTTTTGAGTGGTGAGCAGCTGGACCTGAGTTCAGTAAAAAGTGGACATCAGGTAAAACTTTTACAAAAGAGCATGTAGAAAATTTCAGGCAGGTTTGTGAAGTTCACATTAAATTGTTCTTGTACTAGTCTGATGTCACCGAAATTCCACTTTCTAGGTGAATTCATTCTCTCTCACCTCTGTAGTCCTGAAATTGAATCAATCCATAGTTTTAATATTTCATGGTCACAGATTCCTTGAGAAATTGAGGAAAACCATGAGACCTCTTCTTCCTGAAAAAAGTGCACTTGTTTATAAATATGAAAATTTACAATTTCAAGGCTTTTGCCTCTTCTAATGCCTCTCCCATCTTAGAAGTATTTTTTTTTTTCTCCTCTTAGATCCTAGGTTAAGAAGCCTGAACTACAAAGCAGCACTATTTCCAATAGCCAAGACATAGAAACAACTTAAATGTCCATTGACAGATGAATGGATGAAGATGTGGTAGAATATTACACAGAAATCAGAAGAATGAAATGAAAACATGTGCAGCAACACAGATAGACTTAGAGATTATTATACTAAGTGAAGTACGTCGGACAAAGACAAATACCATATGATATCATTTATATGTGTAATCTAAAAACAGTGATACAAACAAACTTATTTACAAAACAAAAATAGACTCACATATTGAAACCAAACTTATGGTTACTAAAAGGGAAAGGGGAGAGGGATATATTAGCAATTTAGGGTTATCAGATACACATTATATAAAGTAGATAACCAACAAGGACCTACTATATAGCATAAGGAACTATATTCAATATCTTGTAATAACGTATAATGGCAATGAAATGAAATGAAGATCGCTCAGTCATGTCTGACTCTTTGTGGACTGTAGCCTGCCGGGCTCCTCCATCCAAGCCAGAATACTAAAGTATTTGTTACTTTCTCCAGGGGAATCTTCCCAACCCAGGAATCGAACCCAGGTCTCCTGCATTGCAGGCAGATTCTTTACCCTCTGAGCCACCAGGGAAGTCCAACGTATAATGCAAAATAACCTGAAAAAGAATATAGATATGTATATGTATAACCGAATCACTTTCTGTACACCTAAAACACTAAATCAAGTATACTTCAATTTTAAAAAGAGCCTTGAATTAAAGGGAAGAAATCATTCTTCTGGAAAAAAGTCCAGGGCTGCTGTTGTTCAGTCACCAAGTCGTGTCGATTCTTTGAGACCCCATGGACTGCAGCACATCAGTCTTTCCTGTCCTTCATCATCTCCCAGAGTTTGCTCTTCTCATGTCCATTGACTGGTGATGCCATCCAACCATCTCATCCTGTCTCCCCCTTCTCCTCCTTCCCTCAGTTTTTCCCACTGTCAGGATTTTTTCCAGGGAGTTGGCTCTTTGCAACAGGTGGCCAAAGTATTGGAGCTGCAGCTTCAGCATTAATCCTTGCAATGAATATTCAGGGTTGATTTCCTTTAAATGGAGCTTATAGATGGTTCTTACAGAGGATGAGCAGAATGGCTTTAAGCTTGTGGGTCAACCAGGAGTGAGGCTGAGAACAAAGGTCTATGCCAAACTGCTGACTTCCCTCAGGTAGCAGAGTTGAACGCTTACAACAAACTTTTGTATCAGATAAAAGTGGGTGAAGCCTGGCTCTGTCCTATGGTAAACTTAGGCAATTTACTCATCTCCCCTAAACTCCATGACCTTCAGTTGTAAAATGAGGATAGGAATGGTTTAATAGGGATGATCTTAAAAATGAAGGACTTATGAAATTCTCGTTAAAATGCCTGCACAGATACTATGTATAAATATTATGTTGTTTCTCTTTTTAAGGCTCTGAAATGATTATGTGCAGGTCATTTACACTATTCAGTTCAGTTCAGTTCAGTTCAGTCGCTCAGTCATGTTCAACTCTTTGCAACCCCATGAATTGCAGCACGCCAGGCCTCCTTGTCTATCACCAATTCCCAAAGTCCACTCAAACTCATGTCCATCAAGTCGGTGATGCCATCCAGCCATCTCATCCTCTGTCATCCCCTTCTCCTGCCCTCAATCCCTCCCAGCATCAGGGTCTTTTCCAATGAGTCAACTCTTCACATGACGTGGCCAAAGTATTGGACTTTCAGCTTCAACATCAGTCCTTCCAATGAACACCCAGGACTGAGCTCCTTTAGGATGGACTGGTTGGATCTCCTTGCAGTCCAAGGGACTCGCAAGAGTCTTCTCCAACACCACAGTTCAAAAGCATCAATTCTTCGGCGCTCAGCTTTCTTCACAGTCCAACTCTCACATCCATACATGACCACTGGAAAAACCATAGCCTTGACTAGATGGACCTTTGTTGGCAAAGTCATGTCTCTACTTTTGAATATGCTATCTAGGTTGGTCATAACTTTTCTTCCAAGGAGTAAGCGTCTTTTAATTTCATGGCTGCAGTCACCATCTGCAGTGATTTTGGAGCCCAGAAAAACAAAGTCTGACACTATTTCCCCATCTATTTCCCATGAAGTGATGGGATGGATGCCATGAACTTCGTTTTCTGAATGTTGAGATTTAAGCCAACTTTTTCACTCTCCTCTTTCACTTTCATGAAGAGGTTTTTTAATTCCTCTTCACTTTCTGCCATAAGGGTGGTGTCATCTGCATATCTGAGGTTATTGATATTTCTCCTGGCAATCTTGATTCCAGCTTGTGCTTCTTCCAGCCCAGTGTTTCTCATGATGTACTCTGCATTAAATAAGCTAAATAAGCAGGGTGACAATATACAGCCTTGATGTACTCCTTTTCCTATTTGGAACCAGTCTGTTGTTCCATGTCCAGTTTTAACTGTTGCTTCCTGACCTGCATACAGGTTTTTCAAGAGGCAGGTCAGGTGGTCTGGTATCCCCATCTCTTTCAGAATTTTCCACAGTTTATTGTGATCCACACAGTCTAAGGCTCTGGCATAGTCATAAAGCAGAAATAGATGTTTTTCCAGAACTCTCTTGCTTTTTTGATGATCCAGAGGATGTTGGCAATTTGATCTCTGGTTCCTCTGCCTTTTCTAAAAAAAGCTTGAACATCTAGAAGTTCACAGTTCACGTATTGCTGAAGCCTTTATACTAGAGTATGAATTAAAATCAAATGCTAACTCACCAAAAGCTTCTGCACATTAAACTTTCTTTCGGTGTAGGAAGCTGTCCCATGTCAGTCCTTGGGGAAAAAAATGGCAGCCATAAACACAAGGTAAAGGAGGAAGTTTAAAAGACACCATAGCATCCTTTAAAATCACAGCTCTGAAATAGCTAAGCTAGACCTGGATGCAGGGAGGGACAAATGGGAAGGACTGCAGCAGGGATTATGGAGTAAGGAGGCACATCTGGTCCTCTATAAGTAAGGAGGCACATCTGGGTCTCACGTCCTCTATATTCTGCTGGCTGTACCTGAAATCCAAAATTAAAATCCAGCCATGGTCAGTGAAAGGCTGGCTGCTCAGTCATCTGGAAGGTCCTGTGGTCCAGCCCACAAATCTAAACTGAGCAAAGATGTCAACTACATGAGTTAAAAAATACTGCCTCAAATTGCAAGCATATTGGCCTGACATCTATACCAACGGAACACGGCAATATTATAAACACAGCTGATGGAATGCAGAGGATCTATCACAGAGAACAGCTGTCAAGCCAACCTGCAAGGTGGCCAAAGTCTTGAGATCTTTGGGTGCTGGTGGTAACCATGCTTTATGATTCAGCCGTGTAATGCATCGTCCTGACCACTGCTTTTGACAGAGTTTCATTATTGTGATAAATGGCGTGGTTACAATAGCCATGCATGGTTCCCACTCAGGACGTTCTGTCTTTATTATACTGAGACGCCCATAGTTCCTGGAGAGGCTTATGGTCCATTCTACTAACTCTCCAAGGAAAACACATAGAGCCTTTAGAATGATGACATAGTGTGATCTGAGGAGATTTAAGCTTTTATTTATCAATTCTATACTAGTAATCTCAACCCCTTGAAGTATATAAAGATTTCATTTCATGTTCTATTAAAACAGACCTGTAGCACTTCCTCTAATTTAATGACTCAGGTGCATGTAATCTTAAAACACTGAAAGTCAGACATCTGTGTATGTGCTTATTGTTTTTTAGTGTATATATATGTTACAAACATAGCAAGTTGTTTGATGAAAGCATACGTCTCTGGATTTCATTTTACTTCATTGGAATGAAATCTGAAACAACTCAGATTATTTAAGTAGGTTATTTAAAGCATAACATTGATTGTGCAACTTGTTTTGTTTTTTAAATATTTAAAAGGCCCATGAGTTGTTTGACCCTACAAACAGAGATTTTGGTTTCTAACTTGGTCTGATCTTCATTAACAACTGTTCCTTCCTTATAAACAGAAGAAATAGAGAGGGATGCAAAGCTCTCTGTGTGCATGCTAAGTTGTTTCGGTCGTATCTGACTCTTTGCAACCCTATGGACTGTGGCCCACCAGGCTCCTCTGTCCATGGGATTCTCCAGGCAAGACTACTGGAGTGAGTTGCCATGTCCTTCTCCAGGGGATCTTCCCCACCCAGTGACTGAACCCACGTCTCTTATGTCTCCCGCATTGACAAGAGAGTTCTTTACCCTTAGCGCCACCTGGGAAGCCTGAAGAGCTCACTACCTCCTTCCAAATCTGAGGTTCTTGATGTGCTCTCACTCTTTCTCTCCAGTTAACTTTTTGCAGGAGTTGTTAACTGTCAGTTAAGGATAAATTAAATTTGGGAATCTTTACTTCTTGGAGAGCACCAAGCATTTGCAGGACTGAAAGTGATGAGAAATAATCTCTATTCTAAGAGACTAGCTTTAGTTCCTTGGAGCGACTTAACACTTTGTTTCTTTGATTAACTGAAAACTTTAACTGGTAAAGCAGAGTTAAGAACGAAAAAAGTAATTCCAGGGCCCAGGCCCACTGTGTATGTGAATGAATGGAAAGTTAATTGAGGAAAAAGGCAGAGTGTATTTATTCATTGTTAATTTATGTGAAGTTGATAAGCAAAGAAGGAAAATGTTTTTAAATTCCTAGGTATGTTTCTCAGCTTATGTCAATATTTTGGGTTTCTTTTCCATGGTAATTTCAAAGGTCAGAATTGTGTTTTGTATGTTTTTATGAAATATTTTACAATATAAACTTCTTTCCTGGAAAAGCTTTCATAGATGTAGAGTTCTAAAAACGTAAAGGATTTTTTCTAAGAGACCAGATTAAACTTTGAACATTCACACTGGTTCAGTAAGATAGTTAGCTGTTTTCTCGTACACTTCTTAAAATGATACAATTCTTTCTCAGATGAAAGATTTTACTTTTAATGGATACAAAACTATGTAAAACACTTAAAGTTCCAGGGGGGTGAAATTGCAAAGCTGGAGAAGTGACTCACTGTACTGTCTGATGAACCTCTTCTTTGTTTCCATTATTTTTAGTTTGGTTTTCTAAGAATTTGCACCCTTGATTTTGGAACTCATTATTTCAAACTCTAAATATCTTAAAAATGAAAGCTGAAACTATAGAATTTTTTATGGTTTTAACTTGATTGTTCCCTTCCACCTTGAAAAGTGCCCCCAATTAAGCCAAATCTGTAGAAAAGCTTGACAAAATTGGCAAATGTTTTGTGTATGGAGTGATGTCCACAGCAGTGTGACCTTTCCTGCCTTCTTGTTGTATTACACAAAATGTTCCTACCATTCTTCTAGAAAAGCTAACCTTATTTTTCTAAGACTCCTTTCATTATATTTTTAGTCAAAAGGGGAGAAGTAATTTGCAAGGAGTTGGTATTGTGATAATGCCCAGGGATTCATTCTTTAGTGAGAATTCAGAAATGGATAACAAATAAAGACAGTTCAGTTTTTCCATCTGCAGAAATGGAGAGGAAGTTCATGGTTTACAAAGAAAGAAGCAATAATGCACGCACCTTATAAGACAGTGAAGCAGTGCAGCAGGAAATTGAAAATAGACACACATGGAAAGGTTAAAATAGTTGTAAGAAAACTTTGCAACAAACTTCATAAAGATTAAATGTGAGAGACTACTGAACATTCTCCCTCTTGTTATCTGGTTCTGAAATAAAATTACAAAGCACTGTTCTCAAAAGACTTTGTATTTTATTCGTGCCTCTGCTGCTGAAACTGAATGATCAAAAATAAGTGCCGGGGGACTTCCCTGGTGGTCAAGTGGTTAGGAATCCAACTTGCTGTGCAGGGGACGCGGGTTTGATCCCTGGTTGGCAACTAAGATCCCACATGCAGCAGAGCAACAAAGGCAGAGCACCACAACTAGAGAGAGTCCATGTACTGCAACTACTGAAGTACAGTCTTCTGGAGACTGAAAGGTGTCTTGGCTGTCCTCAGAATTCAGGAAAGATAAACTCTGTAATGAGACACATACACACACCCCAAAACCTTACATTTCCAAAAATCACCCTGAGATTCCAGTATTCTTCCTCTTCTTGCTTTT
Source organism: Aepyceros melampus (assembly GCA_006408695.1). Classification (NCBI taxonomy): domain Eukaryota; kingdom Metazoa; phylum Chordata; class Mammalia; order Artiodactyla; family Bovidae; genus Aepyceros; species Aepyceros melampus. Next base: position 101,193 of record SJXQ01011406.1, read on the forward strand.
TTATCTTGAACACCTATTCCTAAAAAAATCTTCTAAACTCAGTCAAGGTTTTCAACCATCTCCTTGTCTCTTAGTCATTCAATCTGGTCCTCATATGTTAATTTTGGCCTTCCTCTAGTCAGGCTTCCTGTCATGGAGTCCAGATAGAAAGAATAATACGGAGAGAGGAAAAGTCAAGAGAAGAAAATGTCAACAGATAGGAGAGAGTGGAAGCAAAAGATTAAGGCAATTCCACAACTACAAAGGCCTAGAAAAAGAGAAAGAACCTGAGAAGGTTAATTATTTTAGGCCTGTAAAACATTTGTGCTTTTCAGACAAGGCTGGGAAATGAGGAAGTGATCAGCAAATGGAGAGAGAAGTTGCATTTCACCACCAGGGACAGGAGGAGCTGTGCTTGGGAGGGGGCCGTGGGCAGGGAGGGGCCAGTCGCGGACTTAAAGCTCATGAGCCTTCACGACATTTGATGAAAGGCGAGTTCCCAGGGAAGATATTTCTCTTCTTCTTAAGACTAGCAGCCTGGATTCCAGGGCTACTCTTGATCTCCCAAAGCATCCTAAGCCTCTTTTTTCAGCTCTGAGTCAGGATGGGTGGGGCAAGGAGTCTGGATATACCCTTTGGTTATGGGAGGCTTTCTGAGATCTTTCTGATGCTTCCAGGGTGATTCCAGACAGCCTGGTCTAAGTTTGGTAGGATAACCATATCCTACCAAATTGCTCAGGGCAGACAAAATTGACACCTGTTATCCCAAAAGAATTAAAGAGCACATCAAAGAGATGGATATAAATCCCAAGTTCAACCTAAAGTTTAGTCTCTGAGATCTCTAGGAGACCAGTCATTTAACTGCTCTTTTGAATCTGAAGGAGTGTGAGCGAGAGTAGTTAACAAGTGACAGAAGCCATCAGCTCTCTGTATTCTCCCTGAAGGCTAGGGAGGGAAGATGACAGCCATAAACTAGAATCACAGGAAACTCTGACGTGTGCTCGCATGCTCAGTTGCATCCAACTCTTTGCAACCGCACAGACTCTAGCCCACTAGACATCTGTCCATGGGATTCTCCAGGCAAGTATACTGGAGTGGGTTGCCACTTCGTCCCTTAGGGGATCTTCCCGACCCAGGGATCAAACCTGTGTCTCTGGAGTCTCCTGCATTGCAGGCAGATTCTTTACCGCTGAGCCACAGGGAAAGCCCACGAAATTCTGATATTCACCTATAATATTGAATTCGTTCCTTCAGTTCAGTTCAGTCACTCAGTCATGTCTGACTCTTTGCAACCCCATGAATTGCAGCAAGCCAGGCCTCCCTGTCCATCACCAGCTCCCGGAGTTCACTCAAACTCATGTCCATCGAGTCAGTGATGCCATCTAGCCATCTCATCCTCTGTTGTCCCCTTTTCCTCCTGCCCCCAATCTTTCCCAGCATCAGGGTCTTTTCCAATGAGTCAACTCTTCACATGACGTGGCCAAAGTATTGGACTTTCAGCTTCAACATCAGTCCTTCCAATGAACACCCAGGACTGAGCTCCTTTAGGATGGACTGGTTGGATCTCCTTGCAGTCCAAGGGACTCGCAAGAGTCTTCTCCAACACCACAGTTCAAAAGCATCAATTCTTCGGCGCTCAGCTTTCTTCACAGTCCAACTTTCACATCCATACATGACCACAGGAAAAACCATAGCCTTGACTAGACGGAACTTTGTTGGCAAAGTCATGTCTCTACTTTTGAATATGCTATTTAGGTTGGTCATAACTTTCCTTCCAAGGAGTAAGTGTCTTTTAATTTCATGGCTGCAATCACCATCTGCAGTGATTTTGGAGCCCCCCAAAAATAAAGTCTGCCACTGTTTCCACTGTTTCCCCATCTATTTCCCATGAAGTGATGGGACCAGATGCCATGATCTTCGTTTTCTGAATGTTGAGATTTAAGCCAACTTTTTCACTCTCCTCTTTCACTTTCATCAAGAGGCTCTTTAGTTCCTCTTCACTTTCTGCCATAAGGGTGGTGTCATCTGCATATCTGAGATTATTGATATTTCTCCTGGCAATCTTGATTCCAGCTTGTGCTTCTTCCAGCCCAGCGTTTCTCATGATGTTCTCTGCATATAAGTAAATAAGCAGGGTGACAATATACAGCCTTGACATACTCCTTTTCCTATTTGGAACCAGTCTGTAAGGTGGTGTCATCTACTATAAGCATGTGGAAAAAATTGGATCAAGTCTGAAGATTAGGTAACAGCGTTGTATCATTGATAATTTGTTTTGAGACCTACACTGTGTATATGTAAGACAATGTTGGTTTAAAGAAACATATCTTGAAGCATTTAAAAGGACATCATGACTGCAGCTTATTCTTAACTGGTTAAAAAGCAAAATCATACATACATATCCACTGAGTCAAGGATAAAGCAAATGTGGTAAAATATTAATATTTGGGAACCTGAGTAAAGGGCAAACAGTGAACCATTTGTGCCACTTTTTTATAAATCTGAAAATGCATCAAGATAAAAAGTTTAAAGAAATCAGCACATTTCCAAGATAACTTGCTAACATTTGTTGAGTTTCTTGTTAGCCATGTTTCAGGTATTGTTCTACTGCCTTCTTTATATTCATTTAATTTTCACAATAACCCTAGGAGTAGATGGTAGTTTGTCTCCTTTTCTCAAATGAAGAAAATGAGGCTCAGGGAGGTCAAATTTTTCCAAGGTCCTATAGTAGGTAATTAAGTGGCAGAACCAGGATTAAAATTGTTAGTCTGGCTATTTAAAATAATTACATTATGGGTAAGAGATGGCTATTTTAATGTCAAATCATTTATCCCAGACTAATGATATACTTCCCTGGTGGCTCAGATGGTAAAGTGTCTGCCTACACTGCGAGAGACCAGTGTATGATCCATGGTTGGCAAGATCTTCTGGAGAAGGAAACGGCAACCCACTCTAGTACTCTTGCCTGGAAAATCCCATGGACGAGGAGTGTGGTAGGCTACGGTCCATGGGGTCGCAAAGAGTCAGAAACAACTGAGCAATTTCACTTTCAATGATATATTGTACATTTATTTAGTTAAATATGCACCTCTTTGAGTGAAGAACAGAAGTTTTGTCAATTATTAGAACTGTATTTATGTCTATGTGTTATCTAAACAACACACTACCAAACTGAATTGTATATACCTCTCAAGACTGATATTAAACTTTTTTTTTTTTGAAAGGGCAGTTAAAGTTTAAAACCAGAAAACAGTTAATTAAAGAGAACTGATATGTACAAATCCTCAGGAAGAAAACTCAAGACTCACTAATCTACAATGATTTTTAGCACATTATTATGCTCAGGAAGACATCCTAAAGTGTTTGAATTATTGACATAATGGAATTATGAACTATGTTAACTGCCTTTTCAAATATTTCATAAGGTTTTAGAAATTGAAGACAGTATAAGTAAAACTATCAGTGGTAAAATTTATCCAGTCACCTTAGACTATTACAGATACTTATGTACATTAGCATTTTATTGAAGACTAATCCTACATCAGCAAGGTCTAAAATCTGAATTTTTCCCACCTCACTTCTGTCCCATATCACCCCCCCTGCCAAGGACAAGATTGTTTTACAATGAATAATCCATATACTCTTTCACCTGATTTTTCTGGGTATAAGGTTATAGAAGAGAAGGTAAGTGATTATAAAGCCAGTAAAGAAAATCAAACCTATAATCTTGATCTTTTTAGCATCTCAAAAGAGCCTGCTTAAAAATCAACTCAGTCTATAGACTGAAGACAAGAGTAGTGGACCTTCTTTTTTCTTTTGCTACTCAACATTTAAAATCCTTTCATATGCATGAGGGATACAAGCTTATGAGGCACAGCCCCTCTTATTACACACACTGAAATATAGAATGTTTTTCTAGTCTCCAAGCAGCTAGGCATGGGTATATGACCTAGGCTCTGCCTGTCAGAATCACCTGCTCCATTCTTTGAATTGGAAATTCATGAGGCCAAATGCAGGTATGGAGACACAATCAGACATGGTGGGTGGGATTTGTGCATCATTTTCACAGACAATAATGGCAGCACTTTCAGGGTTAGTGTTCAGAATCCAGGTCAGTGTCGGTGATGTGAGCTGGGGTGCCTGGGGCCCAGGGATGGCAGCCACGGTGGTTTCACCAGCACATACGTGCCTAGGACTCTGAATATTTTGGGATCAGAGCCTGCTAATCCAGCCTTCCCAGAAATTCTGCAAGCTTTCCAACTTCCTTCTCTTTTTTAAATCCTAGATTTGAATATTTCCTCTTTTAAAAAGCTTTCAGTTCAGTTCAGTTTAGTCGCTCAGTCGTGTCCGACTCTTTGCGACCCCATGGCTTGCGGGTATGGCAGGCCTCCCTGTCCATCACCAACTCCTAGAGATAACTCAAACTCATGTCCATTGAGTTGGTGATGCCATCCAATCATCTCATCCTCTGTTGTCCCCTTCTCCTCCTGCCTTCAATCTTTCCTAGCATCAGGGTTTTCAAATGAATTATTTCTTCACATCAGGTGGCCAAAGTATTGGAGTTTCAGCTTCAGCATCAGTTCTTCCAATGAATATTCAGGATTGATTTCCTTTAGGATGGACTGGTTAGATCTCCTTGCAGTCCAGGGGACTCTCAAGAGTCTTCTCCAACACCACAGTTCAAAATTTGAGCATCAATTCTTTGGGCTCAGCTTTCTTTATAGTCCAAATCTCACATCCATACATGACTACTGGAAAAACCATAGCTTTGACTAGATGGACCTTTGTTGGTAAAGTAATGTCTCTGCTTTTTAATATGCTGTCTAGGTTGGTCTAAACTTTTCTTCCAAGGAGTAAGCGTCTTTTAATTTCATGGCTGCAGTCACCATCTGCAGTGATTTTGGAGCCCCCCAAAATAAAATCTGTCACTGTTTCTACTGCTTCCCCATCTATTTGCCATGAAGTGATGGGACAAGATGCCATCATCTTAGTTTTCTGAATGATTCTTTGGGCTCAGCTTTCTTTATAGTCCAAATCTCACATCCATACATGACTACTGGAAAAACCATAGCTTTGACTAGATGGACCTTTGTTGGTAAAGTAATGTCTCTGCTTTTTAATATGCTGTCTAGGTTGGTCTAAACTTTTCTTCCAAGGAGTAAGCGTCTTTTAATTTCATGGCTGCAGTCACCATCTGCAGTGATTTTGGAGCCCCCCAAAATAAAATCTGTCACTGTTTCTACTGCTTCCCCATCTATTTGCCATGAAGTGATGGGACAAGATGCCATCATCTTAGTTTTCTGAATGTTGAGTTTTAAGCCAACTTTTTTGCTCTCCTCTTTCACCTTCATCAAGAGGCTCTTTAGTATTTCTTCACTTTCTGACATAAGGGTGGTATCATCTGCAGACCTGAGGTTATTGATATTCCTCTTGGCATTCTTTTTTTTTTAAATATAAATTTGTTTATTTTAATTGGAGGTTAATTACTTTACAATATTGTATTGGTTTTGCCATACATCAACATGAATCTGCCACAGGTATACATGTGTTCCCCATCCTGAACCCCCCTTCCTCCTCCCTCCCTGTACCATCCCTCTGGGTCGTCTCAGTGCACCAGCCCCAAGCATTCAGTATCATGCATTGAACCTGGACTGACTGGTGATTCATTTCATATATGATATTATACATAATATATAATATATACATATATATTTCAATGCCATTCTCCCAAATCATCCCACCCTCTCCCTCTCCCACAGAGTCCAAAAGACTGTTCTATACATCTGTCTCTTTTGCTGTCTCGCATACAGGGTTATCTTTACCATCTTTTTAAATTCCATATATATGTGTTAGTATACTGTATTGGTGTTTTTCTTTCTGGCTTACTTTACTCTGTATAATAGGCTCGTTTCATCCACCTCATTAGAACTGATTCAAATGTATTCTTTTAATGGCTGAGTAATACTCTATTGTGTATATGTACCACAGCTTTCTTATCCATTCATCTGCTGATGGACATCTAGGTTGCTTCCATTTCCTGGCTATTATAAACAGTGCTGCGATGAACACTGGGGTACACGTGTCTCTTTCAATTCTGGTTTCCTCGGTGTGTATGCCCAGCAGTGGGATTGCTGGGTCATAAGGCAGTTCTATTTGCAATTTTTTAAGGAATCTCCACACTGTTCTCCATAGTGGCTGTACTAATTTGCATTCCCACCAACAGTGTAAGAGGGTTCCCTTTTCTCCACACCCTCTCCAGCATTTATTGCTTGTTGACTTTTGGATCGCAGCCATTCTGACTGGTGTGAAATGGTACCTCATTGTGGTTTTGATTTGCATTTCTCTGATAATGAGTGATGTTGAGCATCTTTTCATGTGTTTGTTAGCCATTCGTATGTCTTCTTTGGAGAAATGTCTATTTAGTTCTTTGGCCCATTTTTTGATTGGGTCATTTATTTTTCTGGAGTTGAGCTGCATAAGCTGCTTGTATATTTTTGAGATTAGTTGTTTGTCAGTTGCTTCATTTGCTATTATTTTCTCCCATTCTGAAGGCTGTCTTTTCACCTTGCTTATAGTTTCCTTTGTTGTGCAGAAGCTTTTAAGTTTAATTAGGTCCCATTTGTTTATTTTTGCTTTTATTTCCATTACTCTGGGAGGTGGGTCATAGAGGATCTTGCTGTGATTTATGCCAGAGAGTGTTTTGCCTATGTTCTCCTCTAGGAGTTTTATAGTTTCTGGTCTTACATTTAGATCTTTAATCCATTTTGAGTTTATTTTTGTGTATGGTGTTAGAAAGTGTTCTAGTTTCATTGTTTTACAAGTGGTTGACCAGTTTTCCCAGCACCACTTGTTAAAGAGATAGTCTTTAATCCATTGTGTATTCTTGCCTCCTTTGTCAAAGATATGGTGTCCATAGGTGCTTGGATTTATCTCTGGGCTTTCTATTTTGTTCCATTGATCTATATTTCTGTCTTTGTGCCAGTACCATACTGTCTTGATGACTGTGGCTTTGTAGTAGAGCCTGTCTCTTGGCATTCTTGATTCCAGCTTGTGCTTCATCCAGTCCAGCGTTTCTCATGATGTGCTCTGCATAGAAGTTAAATAAGCAGAGTGACGATATACAGCCTTGAAGTACTCCCTTTCCTATTTGGAACCAGTCTATTCTTCCATGTACAGTTCTAACTGTTGCTTCCTGACCTGCATACAGATTTATCAAGAAGCAGGTCAGGTGGTCTGGTATTCCCATCTCTTGAAGAATTTTCCACAGTTTGTTGTGATCCACACAGTCAAAGGCTTTGGCATAGTCAATAAAGCAGATGTTTTTCTGGAACTCTCTTGCTTTTTCTATGATCCAATGGATGTTGGCAATTTGATCTCTGGTTTCTCTGCCTTTCCTAAATCCAGCTTGAACCTCTGGAAGTTCATAGTTCACATACTGTTGAAGCCTGGCTTGGAGATTTTGAGCATTACTTTGCTAGCATGTGAGATGAGTGCAATTGTGTGGTTGCTTGAGCATTCTTTGGCATTGCCTTTCTTTGGGATTGGAATGAAAACTGACCTTTTCTAGTCCTGTGACCTAGTCCTGCTGAGTTTTCTAAATTTGCTGGCATGTTGAGTGCAGCACTTTCACAGCATCATCTTTTAGAATTTGAAATAGCTCAACTGGAATTCCATCATTTCCACTAGCTTTGTTCATAGTGATGTTTCCTAAGGCTGTTGACTTTGCATTCCAGGATGTTTGGCTCTAGATGAGTGATCATATCATCGTGATTATCTTGGTCATGAAGATCTTTTTTATACAGTTCTTCTGTGTGTTCTTGCCACCTCTTCTTAATATCTTCTGCTTCTGTTAGGTCCATACCATTTCTGTCCTTTACTGAGCTTATCTTTGCATGAAATGTTCCCTCAGTATCTCTAACTTTCTTGAAGAGCTCTCTAGTCCTTCCCATTCTATTGTTTTCCTCTGTTTCTTTGCACTGATCACTGAGGAAGGCTTTCTTATCTCTCCTGGCTATTCTTTGGAACTCTACATTCAAATGGGTTTCTCTTTCCTTTTCCCTTGCCTTTCACTTCTCTTTTCTCAGTTATTTGTAAGGCCTCCTCAGACAACCATTTTGTCTTTTTGCGTTTCTTTTTCTTGGGGGATGGTCTTGATCCCTGCCTCTGGTACAATGTCATGAACCTCTGTCCACAGTTCTTCAGGCACTCTGTCTATCAGATCTAATCTCTTGAATCTATTTCTCACTTCTCCTGTATAATCATAAGGGATTTGATTATAGGTCATACCTGAATGGTCTAGTGGTTTTCCCTACTTTCTTGAATTTAAAAGTAAAAAGCTTAATTGAGATATAATTCATATACTATATAATTCATTTATTTAAAATGTACAATTAAAGATTTTCAGTATATTTAGAAATATGCAACTATCACTATAGTCAATTTTATAACATTTTCATCACCTCAAAAAGAAACTCTTTATCTCCTTTAACTATCTCTCCAATCTCACTGCCAGACTTAAGTAACCACTAATCTACCTTCTGTCTGTGAATTTCCCTCTTCTGGGTTTTCATATAAGTAGATTATGTAATATGCGGACTTGTGTCTGACTTCTTTCACTTAACATGATGTGTTCAAGGTTCATCCAACTTGTAGTATGCATCAGTATTTCACTTCTTTGTACAGCCGAATTAATATTCCACTACATAGCTATTCCACATTTTGCTTATTCATTCTTCCACTGATGGACATCTAGACTGTTTCCATCTTTTGCCTACTACGAATAGTGCTTCTATAAATACTTGTGTACAAGATTTTGTGTGGACATGTTTTCATTTCTCTAGCGTATATACCTAGCAGTGGAATTGCTGGATCCTAAAACAATCAATTTAATCATTTGAAACTGCTAAACTGTTTTCCAAAGTGGCTACATTATGTTCCCACGAGCAATGGATGAGGGTTTTGGTTTTTACACAACCCAGTGAACACTTGTTATCTGACTTTTTGATTCTAGTCATCCCACTGGGTGTGAAAGGGTATCTCACTGAGATTTGGATTTGCATTTCCTTAATGGCTAACAATGTGAGCACCTTTGCAATTGCTCATTGGTCATTTCTCCATCTTCCTTGGAGAAATGTCTTTTCAAATATTTTGCCCATTTAAAAAACTGCTGTATCTTTCTTATTACTGAGTTGTAGCATTCTTCCCAACTTCCATTCAATATTCTTTTCTGCTAAACACAGCCAATCGCTTGCCACTGAGAATCCTGACTAAAACTATCTGCCTTCCTTCTTTATTATTTCTGTTGTCCTCAAGAAAAACTGCATGAGGAAATTCTGAAAATAAATGCTGTAGTTGTCAAAGCTTTGTGGAACAAAGAAAAGAAAGCAATATGCCTAAGGGCAAAAGTTATGCATGCATCCATATAGAGTATATAAAACATTTTGGAGGCCTCATTTTATTAATACTATCTCTGATTTCCATAAAATAATGTATATAAGCTATACTTTTGAGAGTCTCTTTGCTTCCAACAGCCTTTTATATATCAAACTGTGCATGTTCCTTCAAACGCACAGGTTTGAACACACTGCCTTTAAAAGCTTGTTTCATGCTAAGACTCAGAATCAATCAACATTTACTGACCATATAACATGTACAGTCTAGTGGATTAAGAAAAGTAGAGATAGTTTGAATCATCTGCTCTGAGAAAACTCTGCAAGCTAAGGAGGGTTACAGAACAAGGACTTGTAGATAGCAAATAATGTGTAATAATAAGCACTCAGCTGAGGCTGGAGACTGTAGAAGCTGTGGATGTGGGGTGGCAGCCTTGGTCCACATGGCTGTGGCAAGGTCTGTAGCAGCCTGGCCTGGGCTGGGGGAGGCTGTAAGGAGCCAGGTTGAGTTTTACTAGGTAGGTAGGGCAGAAGGACAAGAGGAAAAGGTGTTAAAGCAATGAACTACAGAGTCTACACTGAATGGGGAAGGAAGCAGAGCCAGCAGGGGGCTGATGGAGGAGATCAAAAGGATGAGCAAAGGGATCTAGGTCTCAGTTCAATGGAAGACAAGTGTAGGGGCACCAAGAAATTGAGCAAACTGAAAGCTCAATCAGGCAGGGAGTGGGAAGAGAGATGGAGGAGTTTAATAAAGCTGTTCTCAAAATCATAAGATAAAATTAAGCATTTGTCTCAAAAGACAAGCAGTACATGGTATATTAGTAAGTCTGCAGGGTGAGTACAATGTAGGAAGAGAAGTGTGTGGTCTAGTGCCACAATGTCACAGGCAAGAAAACAAGCAGATGTGACGTCCCACATCAGCCTACAGCAAGCTGAGTCTGTGACTGGCTGACAGGTCAAAGGATAATGTCAGCAATGGTGAGGATGAAGAGCTTCTGAAGACTTCAGAGATGGTCTCTAGTTCATTCACTGTTTCTGTAGGTCTGCGGTCTTGTTACATTGTTCACGGTATCTGTGCATGCTTTGTTTCTCCTTATTGAGATGGAAATTAAAATGACTAGCGGGCAAGCTGATACCGAGAACACTTTCCTGAAGGCAATTTTCAGCATCACAGTGAGGTTCAGGATTGCCCTCACATTGTCTACATCTGCAGCCTCCATCTTCTGTTCTCTCTAGTCCTCTATTGGAATTGTTCTCCCTGGGGTCTCCAGTGACTGTCTAACCACCAAACAGGGCAGGCTTGAGGAACCTCTCTGCTGTGCTGTTCACTGCCCCAGCCACACTCTATCCAGCTGACCATCTGGACTTCACATCCTCTGGTTTTCCTTTTATGGCTCTGTGTCTTCCTTCTGTGTTTTCTCCAAATGGCTCTTCTTCTTGCATTTAAACACCTTTCAAGCCAGTGTTTCTCAAAGATTTCATTCTCAGGAAATTGTTCTCACTCTACTTTGCCTGGGTGACTTTATTCACTGTCTTGACTTCATGTGCCAGTGACAAACTAAAGAAAACAAATCTGTCTCCAGCACCGCCTCTCCCTTAGTTTTGAACTTAATCTTATCCCCAACTTACTGTTGTACCCTCACCACAAAGCCACCCCAACTCTGGATGTCCCATAGAACCTCAGGGTCAGTACATGCAAAATTAATTTCTCATCCTCTTCCCTGAAATAATTTCTGTGTTCCCTTAGTGAATTTCATTATCTTCCTTGTTTAGTTATCTAAATTAAGAGCCCTAGGAGTCATCATCAAAGCTCCTCTCCCTTTCCAACATCCTGCCAATTGGACTTCATCAACAATGTATAAAATCACACTCCTCTCCACCCACACTCACCTCCCCAGGCCAGCTGATCTGACTCACCACCCCAGGCTCACACAATACTGTAGGTTCATGTGCTGCCTGCTTCAGCCCTGGGCCCACCACTGCCACCAGAGAGAGGGATCCAAGGAACATCTGATGTTGTGCTTTTGTTTCCAACCCTTCAAGGGTTCCTCTTTGATTATGAAACATACTCTAAGTGTCCCATGACAACAGACACGGATTTTCATGATCTGGTCTCTGCCCACCTGTAGCTTCATTTTCGACACAACCTATTTTGAACTGTGTTCCAGCAACACTGAATGACTTGTCCCTGTGCTTACAGGCTGTTTCTCTTCCACCTCAGAGTTTCTTAGCACAGGAGATTCTCTATATCTGGAACACAGCTTTGCCTTCACTTGGCCACTACCACTGATTGATTGTTTACAACTCAGCACAGGCTTCACCTTTTCAAGTTTTCCCAGAAGTACTTTCGCAAACACTAGGGTAACCGCCCCTTCTCCAGACTCTCATTAAATTAAATGTATTCATAATCTCTTATTATTAATGATCAATTATTAATTAAATATATTAATAAATCTGAATAGGGAGATTTTTCTATATTTCTTAGTAAAAACAATCTTGAGGAATAAAATATTTTAACTGTAACTTAATCAAAACATAGTTAAGAAACCAGATGTGAGGAACTTAAAACTCTCTAAATAAAGTATTAACAAAGCCAATAGAATTTTTTGGACTACTGATACCACTAGATAGCTGTGTCAGTATATTAGCACATTTAAAAGTTAAAAGAATATCTCATTTTACAAATATCTGGATGATCTCCTGGAGGTGAAAATGGCAACCCACTCCAGTATTCATGCCTGGAGAATCCCATGGACGAGGAGTCTGAGTCAGACATGACTGAGTGACTGAACACACACACACACAGAACAAAGCTATGCAACTTTTGGAAACTAAATGTTTATGTAAAATATATATATATATATATAAAATCTCAGACATACTTTACCTTCACTTTTTATTGCTATTTTTCTTTATTCATATTGCCTTTCACACTGATATGTAAAGGGAGTTACTTGTATTTTCAAACAAAATACCTCAAAGTTTCCACTTTTTATGTCTTTTTGAGCCAAATATCAATGAATCTTTCATATCGATAAGCCACTGTGAATTCTGGATAAAGACATTAAATGTGCAAAAGACTTATCTAAGTGATGCTGCAAAAATCACATAGACAAATATGTCTGAAGGTGAATCTCGTCTTAGACTTGTTAAATAAGATGACTTAGCATGCATTTTTATTATCTGTTTATCAGTTTGTTTTTTTTAAGGCATGAATTCTATGAATCTGCTGACCTCTGAAAACCTCCAATTAATCCATTATCTGTTTTGATTGCTAGGGTCTTTGTTATTTTATGAGTTTGACCAATAATATTCCCAGTGTGAGTGATTGAACAAATTAGTTGTAATTTACTCTTTTGGGCAATAATTCTAACCAGAACACACACTCTACAATTTTTTTCCCCTGAAAAGCCTACAACATACCTTTGCATTTTTTGGCAGAATTAGATTATATAAGCATAGTGAAACACTATGCATGAATGCTGGTAATTGAACTGTAGTCCAAATTTCTGGCTAAGCAATATTTCTTTAAAAAATATAGGGAAGGAATATTTAATCTGACCTTGTTATTTAAACATGAGTTTTAAGGTAAAATGTTGTTCTGAACCCACAAAGCAAGCTGTTTGGTATCATCCATAAAGTCAAATGAATAGATAGAGAGTAAATATAAATAACTCTCAAATAAGACAAAACAACTGTCTTCTACCTACAGACTAAGCCTGAGTTTTTTCAAAGAAAAATGACACCAAATCAAAATCACCAAGGTGATTTCACTTGGAATCAAGGAGGCCTACATTTAATTTTCATTTCAATCTTTTAAATAAATATGCTTGTACACCCGTGGCGGATTCATGTCAATGTATGGCAAAACCAACACAATATTGTAAAGTAATTACCCTCCAATTAAATAAATTTATATTAAAAAAATAAATATGCTTAAGTAGTTGTTATTTTTTATAAAGCAACTGAAGAACTGATATATTCATTTACATTTAATGTGCTAAAAGTGATATCTTAAAATTAGCTCATTTAAATTTAAAAGACAAACAGTTTTCTACTGAAATTGATGAACCTGCTACTAATAGGAACCTGGAGGAAAAAAGAAATTCAAATGAAGTTGTGAATAAAATGAGAACTGTTTTCAGCATAACTCACTAATAAATTGCAAAATAATCTAAATATTTTCCACTTTAATTAAAGAGTGACTTTTGATAAATTTTATATATATATAATATGAGAAAAATGTTTTCTATTCTCAATCTAGAGGCTCACAGAGCCTCACAGAAGGATATCAAGGGAGCTATTTCTTCAAGTAAAATATGTATTTTACAATCTAACATGACTTATAGAAAGATAACATCTTATGAGGCCATATAAAGAACACACACTTTAAACTTACTATGAAATTTCAATAAGACAGCCATTGTATTTTAAAAGATAGTCACATGTCAACAATCAAAATCAAGTTTTTACACTATCAGAGAGGCATACTTGATTTTCAAGGTCTCAAACTAACAGAATAATGTAATAATACAGATGATTCAAAATAACAAATAATCTAAAAGTTACTGAAGTTTGTTTTGTATAAATAAATACACACTACATATATGTGACACATAAAATGTATTTTGCAGTATATTTGCAATAAATAACTTTTCCTCATTGCCTTTTACTTGGGCTAAGGCTAAAACCATGGAGTTCCCATTCCAGGGGATCACAGTGGTCAGTCACTGAGAAAAGATATACCAGGAGTATGACAGATAGGATAAGAAGGGTTGCCAAGTATTTAAAATTTCACCCGAGAATGGAAAAATTCTCTTCTAGGGTGAGGAATATGTGATGCTTCTCCGAGAATCCTAACAAATGTGAGGCTCAGAATTCTATGAGACCTAGACGAGATTCCTAAGAAAGGTATTGATTGTGCCATAGTTTTCTCACTGATGGAATGCTATTCATCTGTTGACACAATGGATAAATTGGGGGGAGGGTTTACAATTTACACCATTGACACAGGTTTGCTATTGATGATAAGGTGTATTTTTCTTTCTGCTACACAGTATTTGATTTTCTTGTGTAGTCACATGTTTGTCTAACCCGCAATCAAAAGACAAATAACAGAAAACTGAAAATCTTTCAGAACATACATTTGACGTGCTTCATAAAATTCATGAATGTATTTGTCTTCAGTGTGCAAAGAACCCAACATGGAGGGTACACTATGCTCCTTGAACATTTAAAACTCCTACTTGAAGTAAGAATACAATAGAATCAAGTAGGAAGGCCACAATGCATCTGAGCATTCTTGTTAAAAAAATTATTTTTAGTGTCAACTCATATTGATGACTTAAAATACAGCAGATTACCGGGAAGAGATACAGTAAAGCAGGGTACAATCAGTGGCAAATCTACTGCCCCCATCCTCCCAAGCTCTTATCTTTCTGAGTCTTGTTCATGGAGAATATAGAAATGTTACCTCTGGCTCTCATTCGCAAAATCATCACCCATAGATTTCTCTCTTTAATGTACCTGGAGATGTCAAACTGGGAAACTAAGTTACTGACAGGAAAGATGTTCAGTTTCAGCTGAACTTCTCTCATTCAGTGGCAGTTCACTCAACACTCTTCCAGCAAATATGTACTGAGTATCTACTATGTGCCAGGTGCTCTATGGGCAAATTATGCACACATGTGCTAAGTCGCTCCAGTCATGTCTGACTCTTTTCCACCCTATGGACTGTAGCCTGCCAGGCTGCCCTGGCTTTGGGATTCTCCAGGTAAGAATACTGGAGTGGGTTGCCATGCCCTCCTCCAGGGGATCGTCCCATCCAGGAATAGAACCCACATCTTTTATATCTCCTGGCAGGCAAGTTCTTTACCATTAGCGCCATCTGGGAAGCTGGGGCAAATTATAGTCAGTGGGTATTTGGAGAGCAGTAGAATCTAAATGTTTTTCTTGTCATTTTCAAGTTTAGATCTAATGAATATCAATCAATAATTTAGGGCCTGGTATATTAAAGTTCTATCTCTAAAGCCACCACCACCACCATAAGTAAAAAAAATGTAAAACATTTGCATCTTTAATAAATTTGTAAATAAGCCCATTTTCCCATATTTTATAAAAATTTACTTTCACTCCAGGCAAAATCCTACCAAGGTTTATTCTATTCCATGAGACTCTATCAATAGGAAAAAGATTGTTCTACCCCGAATTTTCAGCTACATAAATATCAACTACCAGTACGCTGAAAGGAAAAGTACAAAGTATTCGTCTTGATTTTAAAACCACTAAATAAAGTTGGGGAAAAAATGGGAAAGCTTTCATAAAGGAAAAGGGCACAAGTGAAACAGAGGGGACAAGATTATGAATAGTTCTTGTAAATAAAATACAATCATGCAATTTTCATTAGAATTAAAATTTGTAAACTAATAAATGATGAAGCTATTCGAGGCTTAGAACAACTCATCTCATCAATTTATACCCAAATACCTAAAAGAAAAACACTGAACTGAGCCTTATAGGAATCACCATCATTTACTTTACATTTGACCATGTGTCCATAGTATGCCAGATAACTTGCACTATGCAAGACAATATCCTCTTAAGGTACAACCTAGCTTAAAATAACTCCCAAACTACAGATCTTCATCAATTTTGCTTGAAATGTTTAAAACCATGCAAGGCCTCAAGATGAGCTTATTACTCAATCTTGATAGTATATTTTGTATTCGGTAGCAAAACTGAAATTGGTTAAGGGTATAGTTCAGAATTATTATTCTCAAAATCCTTTTAAACTGAAAGCTTAGAATTTTTAAAATGTTAAGATTCTAAAGGTAAATGAAGTAAATTAAAAGATCCAAATAACTAAGATCAACAGAATGAGGATATTCAACTATTTTCACTAGAAACATTAGCCAACTTACTAAACAATAGAGATTTAATACAAAGTTGTCTTATTATGCAAAGTTACAAAGTATATAGTAATATTTCAATTTGTTGAGTGTTTTCTACTTTTTATGGCTTTGAAATGCAGAAAATCTGAGTTATGATTTATCATTTTATTTGCAGCTTTAAGAAATGTATACATTTATTATTATAGCCATAATGACAGATGACTAGTTCCAGTGGCAAAAATCTCGGCAGGAAACAGATTTAGCAATCTAAATGTTTTATAAGTTTTTGTAATTGGGGAAACTTTTCATAATCTGACATTTGTTAAAACCACTTATTAGAAATTATGCAGCACAGTAGCTGTGGAAATATGAGCTAGCTTCACAATTATAAAGTCAGCCTATGTAGCCCTTTCCTATTGTATATAGTGGCATAAACCCCACGGCGGTCTATCAGCTAACTGGCAGGCAGGGGGCTGCTCTATTCAAAGTGAGAGATACAAGCTGCAGGGCAAAAACCTGGCAGCTCCCATCTGACCCCACAATCCCCTACTGGTGACAGCTCCAAGCTCCATGGCAAATTAGGCCTTCTCATATTACAATTGGAGAAGACAGATTCCATTAGCAGTATCTGAAATTGAGTGGAGAGCTGCACTGTTATCAGACTTGACTCATAAGCACTGCTATTAATCAGAGCTATGATAGCATTTATATATTTCAAGCTATCTGCTGCCGCTGTGATATTCTGCTACAAAGGGTTGATGGGACTTAGGAAAGTGAACAATAGAGCTTTCTGGGAAAAGCAGAGTAAATCAAGAAAGTCTATGACTTCCGCACATTCTGAAGGGATTGTGGTTTACATAAATTTTCTCCCAATTGGAGATTGAGCTCTTCCTCATCTTACACATGGGATTTAGTTGTCACTCAATGGTAACAGCTGTGAAAAGGTGAAGCGGCCCACCGCTCAGAATATTGCCTTGCTTTTAAAGCAATTAACCCATGAACAGGAGGATACCTGGTGATATCAAAGGGATTAGGCCAGGCAGTGCATTATTAACATTTCCTTGAACTAATTCTAACTCTGACTAGCTGTCAGAAAAGACTCTACAGTCTTAAAAAAGAGTTTTTGCCCTGCTTTTTTCCCTTCAAAATGAAGTGCTGCTATTTGAGCCTAATATGGCCCTCTACTTATAAGAAAATGCAAATGAACCAAGCTCTTAATATGCTTAGCCAGTCTGAGTCAATGCAATTTTAATACAAGTATGAGAGAAATATATGATCAATTAACCAGGGATCAAGACAGATATTCTCCTGAATGGAAATTAATGCTCTAGTACTTTCCATTCTTCTTCAACTACAAAAACGTGGCGACTATTTGTTACTTATGCATAGTTACCTCTGAAATTAGGAAGAGCTTCACATTATTCTCTATGGCAATAATCTAAAATACTCTCTGAGCCAGAAAATCCAAATGTCTCTTAAGCAGGAGATTCTACATACTCTAAGGTATGGCATTTTAATTTTCAATTCTTTATTGAGTGGAATCTTAGCTGAAACTCTAAGAATAGCAGACACAGTGCTCAGAATCAAGTGTTCCTATTCCAAAAGTTTAATCAAATTAATTTTTAGTAGTGGCAGAATGTTTAGAAATGTTTACATAACTTATAAAAAATAAAATATTGCATAAACAAAATACTGGCACAAAGCAATCTACCAGGAGATATTTAAATATCACTGAAATTGGCTGTAAGTTTTTTGTAGTAAGTAGGCAGTTTCAAGATACCTTTAATTATAATTAACATTCACATATTCTAGGGGACCTGCTTGATATTAAGAGGTCTGATTTCTTACTGTAAAACCTTAATAGAGTTATAAAGTTTTTTAATGCAAGCTTCCTAAAACAATGCCTTTTAGAAAAAAAAAATATTTAAAAAAATTTTTACTTAAGAGTAACTTTGCCTTTCTCTAAAATAAGCACTGAATTTGATTATAAAAACTAAAAAATTTTACTTTCAATTCAAATGAGTGCACAACAAATGTTGCTGAATGAGTTCTGCTACAGTTTCATTTGGCCCATACTAGTATGAAAAGGATATGCTGACTCTCAAGCCTGTTGAGAACATATTCCCTGCCCTGGAACTTATCAAAAAAATAGGACACTAGAGATGCTTTCATCTGAGATCATAAGCAATTTAAATCTTCCCTCAAGTAAAGGACTGTTATATGATACTATCAACAGAGTCCATTCTCTGCCAGTGATACCAGAACATATACAATGGAAGCATGTTGATATTAATGACAGTGAGTTCAGTACTCCTTCCTTACTAAGTACATGTTTATAGGATCTAGTTTGAGGTTTTTAGAAAATAAGTTTGAAATTCATGTCCTAAGCAAAGCTAAACAATGTTCATATTAGTGATTTATAGGACCTGTAACTTTTACATTTTTGTATTAATAGGATTTGCAAATTTCAAATATGACACTTTTAAATACCCTTCTGTTAAACTAAAAAATCATTTACTTCATTGGCCTTCAAAGAAAAAAAAAATCCCAGTTCCTCTAAATCACTTAACTGTAGTACAGAGTCTTAAATGCACAGATGTACACATTAATAAAATGAATATTATTTCCTATAAATGAAATGTATTAGATTAAACTCCTTTAACATAATCATACTTTAAAATATCCCCAAAGGGACAATACATAAATACATGCAGAAATAACTGCCCCAATCTTACTATTTTTAATTCAATAAAGTACAGTGACACATACAGCTTTCAATGTACTATTTTACTCATATCCTTTCTACCTCAGCAAATATAAAAGAATTCTTGCCAACCATTAGGAAAGATTGACAAAAAATGCAGTGTTAATGACATCTTATAGGCTTTTAAAAGCAAAAGAAAGATGAAGGAACAGCAAAAATTACATAGTAATTGGAAACAACGAAGTAACTGGTCTTGCAATCCAAGTCATGTTTACTGAAAAAAATGGAGCTTTTTACATCAACATATTTAAACAGAATTTGCTTTTGAAATACAATCTTTGTTTAAAAGGTATAGAAGGTCTTTATGTCCACCCCAAGAGCTAAATATAGTGAATGCTCTGTGAACAATTACCTGAAAAAAACCTAAACCTGTTAAAAGAATTAATTTCCTGCACACCAGTCAGCACTAATCCTACATGTACAGTAATGTTCTCTTAAGTGATGGGGTTAAGAAAGAATACAACTGTCTCCAGGATCAAAACCCCTCAATATTCAACAAGAAAATGGAATGATGACTTGGTTGGTAGAAAAATAAAGTAGTGAAATGTCTTCTGAATGAGTTCTGATGAAGGAGTCAACCTGTGAAGGAATACATTTACTGTACGCTAGGACTGGAAAAAAGCCGTCACTGTAATGGCTGCACAAAAACCGTGTCCTGCTGTTGGGTTTATATTCACAGAAGGAAGGTTTTAAAGGTTAAGTTCAGGTCATTTGGCAAATGAAATTGTAACAAGCCAGCTGACACTGTATAATGTCTTCTTCCACTCGATCAATAGGCTACTGTTAGTCCTATTACCATAGAGATGGCTTGCTCTTTCCCGAAGGGTGGCCATTGTTTGACAAAACAGATTTGCCACTTGAACTAGGTTGTTCCCAAAGGACGTGTACCTTGTCAATTATTTGTATTCAAAATAATGAAGTATTTTCATATTAAAATTACATGAGAGATAATATTGTTAGGACACATTTCAGAAGAAAGTAACTTTTCCAAAGTACTAGATTACTAAAACTAAGCAAATATCCAGTCTATAAAGAGTTTTTGTTTTAAAACATGTCAGTAAGTATACGAATTTATCATTAAGACCGTATATTAAAATAAAATGGTCACAGGTCTGTGTGCGGATCTAAAATCCATTATAATCAAGCATAATAATTAAAGCTATTTTAAAATGCAGACAACTCAAAGGAAAATTACTGTCCCAAATTATTTGGATTCTGGAAAGACAAAGAATTTACATATGATTTTTGCAGTGGTTTTTAAGTGGCAGGGCATCAACATTAATATAACAAAAAACCATGGAAAAGTTTTAGAAAATAGCTTTACTTGCTTTAAGAGATAGCTACAGCATTTAAATATGTGTATATGTTGTAGAAATAATCTAAAATACAAACAAACTAGCAAAACAAATATTAGTTTTTTTTTTAATGGCTTTGTCTTAAATGTCTTATGAAAATTAGTAATTCATACATTTAATACAGAACTGGTATGTTCTAAATTTCATCCTAGATATTTAAAATAGTTTTTCTCTCAATGAAAATAATGATACAGCCTTAATTATAAAAGACCAGAAGGAACAATTCTAATAATAATTATTCTAATCACTTAGAAAAAGTATTCATAATACTAATTAATCCAAGCAAAAATGTTAAACATTCAATACTTAAAGATATGGCTATCACTGAAAACCTGTAAGACTGAAATAAAAACAAATTAAATAATACAGATAAACGTTTAGTCAATGATCAACAATTACAATTTTGAATCTGAAACTTGCCACAAATAGATTTAATAGTAAGTTTTAGCCATAGTTAGTAACTTTTACCTTCTTACGAACAAGCAAAGGAGAATTTAGAAAGAATTTAGTCAAAGGGCAGTAATATGACAAATGTAAATAAAAGTCTCCAAAAATGACATTTGAAATTTTCTATTCAAATTATACTATATTTACATACAAAATTATTTGTTTTTATAATAAAATCTGCAATCGTTTTTGAAAGAAATGTTTTAACTTGGTTTTCCCTTTGCAAAAAGTATAATTTGTAGTTTTGACTATAATTCTTTCAGGCATAGGTTAGACTGAGTTAGTACTGAAAGCGAGAAACAGCAAAGACAAACATAGATTACCAATATCCTAAACTAATGACCTGTTTTTTTAGAAGCAGGGTAGCCTTCCAAACTAGGAAAGCCTTTCATTATGAAGTGGTGTCTCATTTGCTTGTTTTCCCTACAGCTACACAAAGTGAAACCTTAGTAAAACCACATTCCCAAATTGATTTCCTTAGTTAATAGCCTCATTTCAAACGTATGCATGTGCATATTTAAAATACAATTTAATTAGGTATTAGCTCTGGACCTGATAGGCAGCTGCCTATCAGCAATACTGCGAGTAATTAAATAATATTTAACATTTACCAAAAGAAGAACTTCATACTGTTAAACTGGCCCATCTGCATCTTCCTAAAATGACAAACATTATTAATTCTGCCTAAACAGAGAATTGTGATAATGAACTGGTGACACCTTCTCTCCACTGTATGAAGCAGAACCAACTGTGTAATCATTTGAGGGTCAAATGCACATGAAATTACTGTAAATTGAGAAAGTGAAATCACATGAGTGATTAGGAAAACCAAGCAACAAAAAGTGTTTGTTTTTTTTTGTCATGTATGTACATGGGCCATAAGAAAGCTCCATCTCCAATTAGTCAAAATTAATTTTAACTAATCAACTACTTTACCTGAAAACGGTGAAAAAAAGTAAAGCTGCAGCTGCTGCTCCAAATAAGCCACACAGCAGATTGACTCGGTAGGCAACCGAACCAAAAGGAAATAGTAGAATTGCCAGTTTAGCCACCAGAGTAAACAAAGGGTAGCCAGGAGGGTGGGCAACCTAAGGGAAAATTAGCAACAGTTAGGAGGTTTCCATCTAGTTTTAAAGGAAGAGTCACACTGGCTTTCATTGAAAAGTAGCCCTTTTCCCAGGCAAGTATAAAGATTAAGAGACAATGACTAAATGTTTGAATAGTGGTTTTCTATTGTAATCCTCTTGTGCCAATACAAATAAATATTTTCTTTAGTGGATTTGGCAGTGTCTATCACATGGTGTGTCACCTAGAGAAAGGGTGACATATTTCATTGTCAGTTCTTAAGCAGTTTGTTCTCTGGGTTCACAGTACATTAGGGTCATTTAAAAGGCTACTGAAAAAAAGTGGGTTCTGAAATATCGCATTGGTTAGAAAGTTGAAAGACCACACTGCTATCGGATTACCACCATGCTGACAGTCCTAAGGTCTTGCCTAAAGGGATCATACACCATAATAAATTTATTAAATAATAAACTTATTAAAACTGTTAACCCGATTTATTTTATTCTCCATAGCTTATACAAAATTTGGGGTGATAATAAGCCAGCTACTGTATATATAGTAAAGGCTTTGCTTTATAATTTAGTTTAATTGGATTTAAAACTTAAAGTAAATTGTCACGTACTGTACTTATAAGTTACTAAAAACTGGGGTTTGAAAATAAATTAATCTACTTTACTCCATGCTTAATTAAACTTTCTTAATTCCTAAAACTGTTAATGAGAGCATTGATTAAACAATAAAACTAATACTTACTCCAAGCTCATGTGCGGCTGTGATCAGTTCCCCTGTGAAAAAATAATGTAAAACCAATAATTACTATTAGAAAATGACACTCCTCCGAAGTTTTCAAAATCCAAATGCTTGCATTGGGGTTTTGCATTAATTTGACTGGATAAAACTGTAAATCTGTAGAGATTTAACAGCATGAAATAGTCTCAGAGTATTTTCTCCCTTAGGTCTCATTGAACAAACTATCTTTGACAGTTTTTAATAACTGGTCAGTGGAAATATAGGTGAATTCTAGTTTCTAAAAATGCTTATTTTAAACAAGCTCCTACTATAGGAGGGAATAATATTCAATATCTTGCAATAACCTATAATGAAGAATATGTAATATGTATAACTGAATTACTTTTCTGTACCCCAGAAACTAACACAACATTGTAAATCAAGTATATTTCAATTTTTAAAAAAAAGCTTACTTTCCCTTCAGAAGGTTGTTTACACTTGCAAATATATAAAAACTCTTACAGAGCATTAGTGTAAAACGCTGTTATCCCTCAAGAATTCAGTGCAAAACTGCCTGTAAAAATGCAACCTTATATGTAATATGTGCAGAAGTTGGATTTGAACAGTCTATAAAATGTGCCTTTCCACCCTAAGCTGGCATTTAGATACCTTCTCTACATTAATTACATTGGATATTTTTAAACAATTGCCAAATGCTTATTAACTGCAGGTTATTTTGGCAAGCTTTATTACCACAGCACATTTTTTTTCAAACCATTAAATCACCATGTCATTTACATAGTTCTTTGTAATTCCTCAGCATTAGCAATTACTTCTAAAATTATGATGTAGTGATTCAGTGCCTTTTTGATAGTCCTTTTAGTATCCAGGGACTATTTGACTCATTCCTATATACATAATAATGTACAGTTTAAGAAATCAATATCAACTGATTTATGAATGTTAAAAATTATCTATCTGAAAATGTATTAATGTCTATTTTCTATCCTTCAGTGGCTATCAATTTTCTTCATTTCTAGAACCCTGATCTTATTTTAGACCTTTTCTCTGGTCTTGGGCTATGGCAGTAGCTTTTGACCAATATTCTATTTCAATTCATCTTCCTACTGAAATCACTAATTACTGCCACCGCCCCCCAGCCCCACCCCCTCTGCAGAGGTCAGATTGTTTTCTTAGTCTAAAATTTCTCAATGTCTGGTCTCTGCCCACTGAATGAAGTTGATTTCTCATCGTGACACCTAAGCCCTATGCGGCTTCTGGTTCCTTTCCCAAGGTTTATATCCATGAAACTTAGGCTCACCTCTGTCAGATCCGACTTCCCACTGTTACTCTGAAATGGTCCTCTTTTGCACCTCTTATCACTCACTTTCTCACCCAGCATTCGCTCCTAAATCCTTCAAGGCCTGGTTCAATTGTTACCTTCTCAGTGACACCTTTCCTTACACATACCCCTCCCCAGCTTCACCCATCAGAATTAATCACTTCTGCCTCCTTCATAGAACCTGCCTGAACCTATTTAGCACTTCTTTAGATTGCTTTCTATTCTGGTTAGTTGTTTTCATTTGTCTTTTCCACTAAGTTATCCATTTCAGGGTTCTGTCAAGAAGACATTGGCACCTCTCCCTCCTTGTGCCACCTAGAAGAGTCCCGCACGTAGAAAATGACAAAAAGACCTATCACGTTGTCACCCTTGTTACTCAGACATCCCCATCAGGTGGGATAATCGCTCACTTCAGAGAAGCCTCGCAAGGCATGAAAGACAGATACTACTTTCTCAAGTCACTTACTGAAGGACATCTTTGAAGTCTTCCAGAAAAATTCAAGAACATCTTAGAAGACAAAAGCCCTTTTTTTTTGTATCTTACACAAATTGTTCATGGTTTTAAAATGCTTAAAATAACTTTCCCTTTGTAGGTACTGTTACCAAAACTGTATTTATCATTTTATACTCTAGAATGGGTTTGCTCTTATGTTTTCAGTCCCAAAAGGTTTTAATTAATTTCTGATTCTTACATTTCTGTAGGTGCAATGAAGCACAGTTCAGTTCAGATTTTCAAGGTCGCTATTCATTCTCTTCTAATAAAAATGTATTTAGAATTACATTTAACATGAAGAAAAATGCCCTATTTTCTCTTCTTTTTTACCATTGAAAAGTCAACATACTGTTATTCTTTGTGGGAGTTGTTGGTAGAAAGATGAATCTTGAATGTTAACAAACCTCCATCGCCAACTCATTTCGTATGTAAATTAAAATCTAAATAGAAAAGATGCTAGTATTCAAAGTCTATTATGTACCCTTGATAAAAAGCTAAAGAGAAGCACTACTCTTGAAATTGAACATGATAAAAAGAGAAATAGTTAAAAAAAAAAAAAAGCCTTCTGGCACCTTGCTTTCCCTCAATCAACCCTTTACACTAGGGTTGGATGGCTCAGTGGTAAAGTGTACACCTGCAATGCAGGAGATGTGGGTTTGATCCCTGGACCAAGATCCCCTGGAGAAGAAAATGGCAACCCACTTCAGTATTCTTGCCTGGGAAATCCCATGGACAGAGGAGCCTGGCAGGCTATAGTCCATGGGGTCCAAAAGAGTTGGACAGTACTTAGCAACTAAATAACAATTTGTCAAATATAAGTCCTACTATAACCTGAATCAGAATCACCTGGATGCCTTTTAAAAATGAAGATTCCTTGATCATAACCCAAATCTACTTACACAACACCCTCTGGAATCAGGGCCCATGTTTTCCAGGCAATTCTCAAGTATTCAATATTTCAAGCTTGAGAACCACAGCTTTGTCTGGGACACAAATGGGTGGCAAACTCAGAGTAGTTAGTAGATGCTTCACCTTTACATAACCCAGATCCCTCTATATGTTAAAAATATATAAATACACATATAAGCTAATTTATTTTTCCCAAGAATAACAAACACAAGTGAAGGCTAGATTCCCAACCTTTCCTCTAAATGACCAGGAATGTTTTTGCCCATAAATCAACAATGTGTATCAAGTGGTACAAAAAGTAGTTTTGGCTAGGCCACACAATGTGATGGATTCATGAAGTTTAATTTAAGACTTATCAGGAAGAAGAGTATATGCTTTATGTTGGTCTTGAGATGCATTCTATTTATTGGTTAAAAAAAATTCATAAACATGAAATTCAAAGAGAACAGTACATTAAACATATAAGCAAAATTATCAAAGATGTGATTATACAAATTTTACTGGCAACATTGGAAAAGTTTATTTAGCATTCTCAAAAAATGAACATAAAAATATTAGAAGCAACTACTATCCAGAGTCAAATTAAACAAATCAGAATGCCTAAAAAATCTGATAACTCTAAATGAATAGATAACTTTATTCTTTTGGGGGAAAAAACCCCACATTATTAATGAAAACAAAGCAACAATTGTAATGGTGTGAGGCAGGCGCCAGATATAGTAGCCCTGCTCAGCTACTGGTCAGCACCACAATGGACCCTCCCCTCTACTGTATAAAAGGAACCCAAATTCAGGTTGTTTTTGTGTGTGTGTGTGTGTATAAACTTTTTATTTTGTATTGGGGTGGTAGTGGTGTAGCCCTCATAATCAACAAAAGAGTACAAAATTGTACAAAATTATACAGTACTTGGGTGTAACCTCAAAAATGACAGAATGATTTCAGTTCATTTCGAAGGCAAGCCATTCAACATCACAGTAATCCAAGTCTATGCCTCTACCACGAATGCCAAAGAAGCTTATCAGTTCTATGAAGACCTAGAAGATCTCCTAAAACTAACACCGAAAAAAGATTTCTATTCATCACTGGAGATTGGAATGCAAAAGTAGAAAGTCAAGATATATCTGGAGTAACAGTCAAGTTTGGCCTTTAGAAAACAAAATGAAGCAGGGCAAAGGCTAACTGAATTCTGCCAAGAGAATGTGCTAGTCATAGCATACACCCTTTTTCAACAAATCAAGAGACTACTTTACACATGGACATCACCAAATGGTCAATACTGAAATCAAATTGATTACATTCTTTGTAGTCAAAGATGGAGAAGCTGTATACAGTTAGCAAAAATAAGACCTGGAGCTGACCGTGGCTCAGATCATCAGCTTCTCATAGAAAATTCGCTGGTGGCTCAGATGGTAAAGAATCCGCCTGCAGTGTGGGAGACCTGGGTTCAATCCCGGATTGGGAAGATCCCCTGGAGGAGGGCATGGCAACCCACTCAAGTATTCTTGCCTGGAGAATCCCCACGGACAGAATCCACAGGGTTGCCAAGAGTGGACACAACTAAGCACTAAGTTGTGCTTTGTGCTGAGCAACTAAGCACAGCACAAAGAAAACTGGGAAAAACACTAGGCCAGTCAGGTATGATTTATATCAAATCCCGTATGAATTCACAGTAGAGGTAATGAATAGATTCAAGGGACTAGATCTAGCTAAGAGTGCCTGAAGTGAAGTCCACATATTGTATAGGAGGTGGCGAACAAAACCATTCCAAAGAAAAAAAGCAAGAAGGCAAAGTGGTATCTGAGGAGACTACAAATAGTGGAAGAAGGAAGAGAAGCGGAAAGCAAGAGAGAGGGAAAAGTACATCCTATTAAATGCAGAGTTCTAAAGAATAGCTAGAAGAGACAAGAAGACCTTCAATGAACAGTGCTTAATAATAGAAGAAAACAGCAAAAGGGGAAAGACTAGAGATCTCTTTAGGAAAATTGGAAACATCAAGGGAGCATTCCACCCAAAGCAGGGCACAATAAAGAATAAAAATGGTAGAGATCTAACAGACCCTGAAGAGACCTAGAAGAGATGGAAAGAATACATGAAGAACTGTATAAAAAAGATCTTAATGAACCGGATTACTATAATGGTGTGGTTAGTCACCCAGAGCCAGACATTCTGGAGTGCAAAGTCAAGAGGGCCTTAAGAAGCACTGCTGCTAATAAAGCTAGTGGATGTGATGAAATTCCAGCAAACTATTCAAATCCCTAAAGGATGATGCCATCAGGTTTTGCATTCATTATGTCAGCAATTTGTCATCCTGATTATTTAACTTATATGCAGAGTACATCATGCAAAAATGCTGGGCTAGATGAAGCACAAGCTGGAATTAAGGTTGCCAGGAGAAATATCAATAACCTCAGATATGCAGATGACACCACCCTTATGGCAGAAAGTGAAGAACTTAAGAGCCTCTTGATGAAGATGAAAGAGGAGAGTGAAAAAGCTGGCTTAAAACTCAACATTCAAAAAAGTGAAGATCATGCCATCATTTCATGGCAAATAGATGGGGAAGCAATGGAAACAGTGAGACTTTATTTTCTTGGGCTCCAAAATCACTGCAGATGTTGACTGCAGCCATGAAATTAAAGGACACTTACTCCTTGGAAGAAAAGCTATGACAAGCCTAGATAGCATATTAAAAAGCAGAGACATTACTTTGGCAACAAAGGTCCATCTAGTCAAAGCTATGGTTTTTCCAGTAGTCACATACGGATGTGAGGGTTGGACCATAAAGAAAGCTAAGCATCGAAGAATTGATGCTTTTGATTTGTGGTGTTGGACAAGACTCTTGACAGTCCCTTAGACTGGAAGATTAAACCAGTCAATCTTAAAGGAAATCAGTCCTGAATATTCATTAGAAGGACTGATGCTGAAGCTGCAACTCCAATACTTTGGCCACCTGATGTGAAGGGCTGACTCATTAGAAAAGGCCCTGATGCTGGGAAAGACTGAAGGCAGGAGAAGGGGATGACAGAGGATGAGATGGTTAGATGGCATCACCGACTCAATGGACATGAGTTTGAGCAAGTCCCAGAAGATGAGGAAGGACAGGAAAACCTAGTAGCAGCAGTCCATGGGGTCCCAAAGAGTCAGACATGACTGAGCAACTAAACAACGTCAGCAAATCTGGAAGACCCAGCAGTAGCCATAGGACTAGAAAAGGTCAATTCTCATCCCAATTCCCAAGAAGGGTGGTATAAAAAATGTGCTAACCATCAGACAATTGTGCTGATCTCCCATACTAATAAGGCCATGCTTAAAATCCTGCATGCTAGGCTTCAGCATTATGTGAACCAAGAACTTCCAGATGTCCAAACTGGGTTTAGAAAAGGAAGAGGAACTGAAGATCAAATTGCTAACCTTAACTGGATTATAGAGAAAGTAAGGGAATTTCAGAAAAACATGTTTCATCAACTACACCAAAGCCTTTGACTGTATGGATCATGACAAACTGTGGAAAGCTCTTAGATGGGAATACCACACCATCTCACCTCTCTCCTGAGAAACCTGAATGTGGGTCAAAAAGCAACAGTTGGAATCCTATATGGAACAACTGATTGGTTCAAGATCAAGAAAGGAGTACGACAGGGCTGTCTGCTGTCACCCTGTTTGTTTAACCTACATGCTGAGCACACCATGAGAAATGCCAGGCTGGATGAGTTATAAGCTGCAATCAAGATAGGTGGGAGAAACATCAACAATCTCAGATATGCAGATGATACCACTCTAATGGCAGAAAGTGAAGAGGAACTAAAGATCCTCTTGATGAGAGTGAAGGAGAGTGAAAGAGCCAGCTTAAGACTAAATATTAAAAAACCTAAGATCATGGCACCTGCCCATTACTGCATGGCAGACAGAAGGGGAAATGGTGGAAATAGTGACAGATTTTCTCTTCTTGGGCTCCAAAATCACTGCAGATGGTGACTGCAGCCATGAAATCAGAGGACAATTGCTTCTTGACAGTTAAGTGATGACAAACTTAGTGTGTTGAAAAGCAGAGACATTACTCTGCTGACAAAGGTCCGTATAGTCAAGGCTATGGTCTTCCCAGTGGTCAGGTACAGTTGTTGAGAGCTGGACTGTAAGAGAGTGGAACGCCAGAGTTGATGCCTTCAAACTGTGGTGCTAGAGAGGACTCCTGAAAGTCCCTCGGATGGGAAATCAAACCAATCTTAAGGAAGATCAACCCTGAATATTCTCTGGAAGGACTGATGCTGAAGCTCCAGTATTTTGGTCATCTGATGTGAACAGATGACTCAATGGCAAAGTCCCTGATGCTGGGAAAGATTGAGGGCAGAAGAGGAAGTCAGAGGATGAGATGGCTGGACAGCATCACTGACGCAATGAACATGAACTTGGGCAAACTCAGGGAGATGATAAGGGACAGGGAGGCCTGGCATGTTGCAGTCCATGGGCATAAAGTCAGACATGACTAGGCGACTGAACAACAACCACCTTTTTATTTTGTATTGGGGTGGTGGTGGTTTAGTTGCTAAGACGTGTCCTACTCTTTTGTGACACCACGGACTGTGTAGCCTGCCAGGCTCCTCTGTTCATAGATTTCCCAGACAGTACTAGAGTGGGTTGCCATTTGCTTCTCCAGGGGATCATCCTAATTCAGGGGTCAAACCCTTATCTCCTGTATTTGCAGGTGGATTCTTTACAGCTGAGGTGCCAGGGAAACCTGATATAGTAGGTATAGTGGATTAACAACGTTGTGATAGTTTCAAGTGAACAGCAAAGGGACTCTGCCATATGTATATATGTATTCATTCTCCCCCAAACTCCCCTCCCATTCAGGCTGCCACATAACATTGAGCAGAGTTCCATGTGCTATACAGCAGGGTTTTGTTGGTTATCCATTTTAAATACAGCAGTATGTACTTGTCCATTCCAGACTCCTTATCTATCCATTCCCCCTAGCAAACTGATAAGTTCCTTCTCTAAGCTTGTGAGTCTGTTTCTGTTTTCTAAGTAAGTTCATTTGTATCATTTCTTTTTAGAGTCCACATATAAAGGATGTCATGTAATATTTCTCCTTCTGACTTACTTCACTGTGACAATCTCTATGTCCACCCATGTTATTGCAAATGGCATTACTTCATTTTTAATGACTAATATTCCATTGTATATGTACCAAGGTTGTTCGTTTGTTTTTTTTTTTTTTTGAGATGCTAGTCTGTCATCTTTTCAGTCTGCTAGCTTTACAATTGAAGTGGTTATTCCTTGCTCCAACAACTATTTTCCCAATTTACTGGCCTGCTGTGCAGAGAGCAAAATGAACTTGAGCTTGGTAACACAATCTTAAATAGACTTCATCACTAAATACATGATGATAGATTTAAAAGAATTTAGAGCATAGGCTAGTTAAGAGAGCATGCTCTAAATTCAATCTACTTGGGTTTTCTCCTCTTGACTGCCTCTATCTTCTACTTGTGTGATTCTGGACAGAGCTTAACCCTAGTTTTGTAGCTGGGAGAATTAAAATGGCAATCTATGTAAAGCACTTTGAACAGTGCCTGGCACATAGTAAGTGCTCAACAAGTGTTATTCTCATTCATTCTAATCTCATCCTTCAGGCTCAACCAACCATAGTCAAGAACTATCAATGCTTTTTTTCAAAGGTACAGAACTATTCAACCTGTAAGTAATACTCTCCAATATCAAAGCTCTCACAACTATAAAGTTATTTCTATTATTTCATATAAAACTTGAAAATAACTCCATTCTCCACTATACTAATGAAACACTGCTCCTATTCAATAGGATCTGAAAGAAAAAATAAAGGTAATGACGTGTAAAAGGAACATCAGGGATCTTTAATGTGGTAGGCAGCCTTGAAGACGGCCTCTAAAACTCCAAAATTTCAGTATTTTCACTGGATAACCCTCTGCTACTGAGTATGGGCTGGACATACTGACTCATTTTCAAGAATAAAACAGGGCAGTGGTCTGCCACTGCCAAGACTGGGTTACAAAATGACAGAGCTGTAGGCAGTGGTGCCATCTCTCTCTCTGTGAAACCCCCACAATCAAAGAGCTGGATGAGGTTTAGAATTTAATACTTGTTAGGTTGAACTTCTGAGTTGACTGCACCCCAGCCCACACCAGGACAACAAACTTGTTCTGGTAAGAGCACCCACTTAAACTGCACCAGATTCCTGATCAACAGAACACGTGAGAGAATAACCGTTTGTTGTTTTAAGCCACCCAGTTTAGGGGTATTCTATTATGCAGCAACTAAGGTGTTCAGTTTTTTTGTCTATAGATTCACTACCCCAAGTTTCAGCACCATTCTGACAAAATTACTGATCACTATTAGATGATCAGTTTGACAACAAAACAAAACCTGCATCTGCCTCTCATCCCAAATACGCAACAATTATTCATGTTATTTAAATAGCCCCCGAGTCACGCTTTTCAATAGAAGCAGCTTCAGGCCGCAACTGGTTTCCACTATTTTAAGTGTTCTCCCGCAAACAGTCTGCAAGGCTGAATGCTTTTCAACGTTCAGATTTCAACTAAAATATCACCTTCTTAGAGGCCTTTCCGGACTAGCCATCCGGATAGAGCCACTGCCTACCCCACTATCAATCACATTTTCCTCTTACTGTCTCCAATAACTTCTCCTCCCAATACATTGTGTTTATTCAGTAGTTTGTGTGTTGTCTCTGCCCGCACTACAACACTCGCCATGAAACTTGTTCGCGGCTCCTGTCAGCCCTTTTGTCTGGTACACGACAAAGACGCTGTAAGTAACACTGCTATCTGTGGACGAAAAAGGAATGGAAAGCTAGGAAGATGATCTGGAGAAGTGGAGCGGTCAGTTACGTCCCATCAGGCGACACCAAGCAGCCCTGTCTCGAAAGGCTGAAAACTACAAGATTCCAGAACTACAGGAAAATCACAGAAATGCACACACACACAACTGGTTTTGAAACGCAAAACCCTGCGGGGGGCCCGGCGGGAGGATGGAGTGGGCGAACTGACCAGACCTCGTGGGAACGGTGAGGATCAGGGAGGGGCAGGAGGGACGACCTTGAGAGTACGTTACCCGAGTCGCCCCCCGGCAGCGAGGGGGGCAGCGTGAGGGTGAACACGGCGGCCACAGCGGCGAACACGGCGACGCCGCCGCAGAGGCCCCCAGCGCGCGCGCCCCCGCTCGGGCTGCCTGCCCCCCCAGCCGGGCCCCCGCCGTCGCCATGGAGACCCATGGGCCAGAGCGGACCAAGGAAGGAGGACGCGGCGGGCCCCAGAAGTCGGGGCGCCAGGAGCCCGAGCGCGCGAGGCGAGCTCGGCACTAGGCGGCCGCGGCAGCTTCCGGGTCGGGCCGGACCGCACCTCTCTGCGCCGGCGCGGGGGTAGACAATGCGGGGTCTCGCGGGAGCCAGGCCCGGGCAGCCGTCAGAGTGCCCGGGGTTTACAGAATCATAGTGTGCTTCCCACCAGCGCACCACAAGGGACAGCCTTCTTTTAACAGAGGAAGCCTGGGCCGCCGTCGCTATGGCCTCCCCCACTTCCTGGCCACTTGGTCGGGTCTGACAGAGACGGGAGCCGGGTCTCCAAGCGGGCCGAAGGAAGGGTAGCGACTTCCCCCTGAGGTGTGGGGTGGAACTGCACGAGGGGCCCAGCCCGCCAGCCCGCTGTGTGCGCCTGGTAAGTCAACATACACCGAAATCACAAGTTTACTGCGAGTAATTATATGCCCGTGTGCTAATTGTTAAATCGCCGAGTTATTTTCTGAGATGAAAGAAAGCTAATTGGTCTTTTTTTTTTTTTCTTATAGCATGAGGAAAATTTGGGAGATGAGTTGAAAAACTTGAGTTTCTGAGGTAGTACAAATAATTTATATCATGATAAAATTGTCTCCTACATTGATGAGGAGGAGTGTTTCTGTGAAGCTTTGACCACGCAGTGGAAAATGAAGTCACTGCATTGTCCAGATGGCTGCAATACCAAAAAGAATGGGGACTCTTGCACCAGCACAGAGAATGGTTCTTGGTAAGGTTTTTAAGCTTACTTTATATAGTATTGTAGCAACTGTTCTGGAGTGGAAGGGGAGGTGGGATATCTCCCTGGAACGCATCTCAAAAGACACTGAAGATCAGTGATGGTCTGAAACGTGTTATAAGCAAGCTGACAGGAACATAGAGTCTCAAAGGTCGAGTGACTTACACACCTGTGTAGACTGACGGCCATGGCGCCAGCATTACCTGGGTCTTTCTCAGGTCCTCCATAAGGCTTTCTCTGCAGGATTGCGAGTCCCTGGAGAACCGGTAGGAAGCCTCTAAAATGCTCCCCATAATCTGACTCCCTGTATTCACTCCCTAATGTAAATCCTCTCCCCTTGAGTGTGGGCAGAACCTAGTGACTCACTTCTAGCAATGGAATAAGACAAAAATGATGGAGGTCCCTTTGGAGATGAGGTTATAAAAGACTGACTTTTCATCTTTCTTGCACTCCCCACCATGGGCACTACCTTGCTGCCCTCCCACTTGTTCACTCTGATGAAGTCACTTAACCAGGTTGTGAGCTGTTTTATGGAGCCATCCATGTGGCAGGGAACTGAGCATCACCCCTGGCCAGACAGCCCACACAGAGCTGAGGCCCTCAGTCCAACAACCTGTGAGGAACTGAATCCTGCTAATCCCTCCTGAGGGAGCTAGGAAGCCCATCCTGCCCCATGGGATCCTTGAAGTAATGACTTGCCTCTGCCAAGGCCTTGACTGCAGCCTGCGAGAGACCCAGCTAAGTCTCACACAGATTGCTGTCCTGCAAAAACTGTGAGATAATAAATGTTGCTGGCCACTAAATTTGAGGGTACTTTGTTGCTCAGCAATAGGTTACTAAGACAGCCTTCCCTCCATTTCTTTTTTTTTTTTCCTTTATTTTTCTGCATTGTGTCTTTGTTGCTGCACAGGGTTTTTTTTTAGTGGCCAGGAGTGGGGGCTGCTGTTTTGTTTTGGAGCTCGGGCTTCTCGTTGCAGTGGCTTCTCTTGTGGAGCATAAGGTCTGGGGTTCCCTGGCTTCCGTAGTTGCAGCTCAAGTGCTCAATAGTTGCAGTTCACGGGCCCTAGAACCCGGGCTCAGAAGTTGTGGTGCATGGGGTTTAGTTGCTCCAAGGCATGTGGAATCTTTACAGACCAAGGATGTCCCCTGCATTGCAAGGCAGATTCTTTATACCTGGGAAGTACCGTCCATTTCTTTTCTGAACGAACACGCTAGTGAGTAATACTGACTGAGCCAAGCATATGCTTCTTTCCCTTTTTATCCATTTCATCTTTTGCTCATGAGCTTTATGAAAGGATAACTTTTTATCACGGCAAATTCCACAAGAGCATAAGTATTTGCCCATGTTTGAGAGGTAGAGCTCAGTGTTGGAGTTTGAATTTGGGAATTGTCACATAAGAATGAGATGAGTGAATAAGTTCACAGAGGAATAATGTAGGGAGAACAGGTTGAGATCAAATATTAGTCACCATCTTCATTTAGGGCATGGCAGGAGAAGAGAAGAGAACAGTGGAAGAGAGGAATGCACCACAGGGAACTAAGGAAGAAATGACATCAGTGATGTTTACCTGGGCAAGTTGTTAGAGGAGAAGAATGGTGAGGAGAGCCACATCTAGGTTTATGGAGCTTAAGTTTATCAAGTTGGAGAATCCTGTAAGCAAAAGGATACAAAACTGCAGATACAAAATTAACTATGGGCATTGGAAGGAGCTTGTGCTAGTGACAGGCTGTGAAGTTTTTTTTTAATTAAAGTATGGTGTATTTTCAATGTTGTGTTAGTTTTAGGCATACGGCAGTTTTTAAGATAAATATATTAGTGTGTATTCCTTTTCAGATTCTTTTCTGTTATACATTGTTACAAGATATTGAGTAGAGTTCCCTGTGCTATACAGTAGATCCTTATTGTTGATCTATTTTATATATAGTAGTGTGTTATGTTAATCCCAAACTCCTAATTTATTCCTCCTTTCCTCTTCCCCTTCGGTAACCATAAGATTCGGGCTGTGAAATATAAGCATTGTTAGCTTCATGGCTAATCTCTTTTGAGGATGGAGAACAATCAGTTCTCTGTGTATCTGTGTCTGACTACCTCTCAGTAAGCATGCTGACTCCTCTCCGCCCTGAAACTGTTTCTCCTATCAGTGAAAACACAATTCTTAGACGTCCCTTTTACCCCTGACCTCTTTGCCCTGGATCACTTCTATCAAGCTCCACCTAATGAGAGTGCACCAGGCCTTGGTTGTAGACTTTTCTTTCTCTTTCTGCCTTCTTTCCCAAGATAATCTTATTGAGACTTTAAATAGTAACTCTAGGCTGATAAAGGGCTTCCCCAATGGCTCAGCAGTTAAAGAATCCACCTGCAATGCAGGAGACATGAGTTGATACCTGGGTGGGGAAGATCCCCTGGAGAAAGAAATGGCAACTAACTCCAGTATTCTTGTCTGGGAAATCCCATGGACCAAGGATCCTCGTGGGCTCCAGTCCATGGGGTCACAAAAGAGTCAGACATGACTTAGTGATTGAATATCAGTAATCAGGTCCTAACTGTGGTCCTAACTGGTTGACCTGCTTCTTGAGAAACCTATATGCAGGTCAGGAAGCAACAGTTAGAACTGGACATGGAACAACAGACTGGTTCCAAATAGGAAAAGGAGTATGTCAAGGCTGTATATTGTCACCCTGCTTATTTAACTTCTATGCAGAGTACATCATGAGAAACACTGGGCTAGAAGAAGCACAAGCTGGAATCAAGATTGCCGGGAGAAATATCAATAACCTCAGATATGCAGATGACACCACCCTTATGGCAGAAAGCAAAGAGGAACTAAAAAGCCTGTTGATGAAAGTGAAAGAAGAGAGTGAAAAAGTTGGCTGAAAGCTCAACATTCAGAAAACGAAGATCATGGCATCTGGCCCCATCACTTCATGGGAAATAGATGGGGAAACAGTGGAAACAGTGTCAGACTTTATTTTTCTGGGCTCCAAAATCACTGCAGATGGTGACTGCAGCCATGAAATTAAAAGACGCCTACTCCTTGGAAGGAAAGTTATGACCAACCTAGATAGCATATTAAAAAGCAGAGACAATCCTTTGTCAACAAAGATCTGTCTAGTCAAGGCTATGGTTTTCCCAGTGGTCATGTATGGATGTGATAGTTGAACGTGAAGAAAGCTGAGCGCCGAAGAATTGATGCTTTTGAACTGTGGTGTTGGAGAAGACTCTCAAGAGTCCTTGGACTGCAAGGAGATCCAACCAGTCCATTCTGAAGGAGATCAACCCTGGGATTTCTTTGGAAGGAATGATGCTGAAGCTGAAACTCCAATACTTTGGCCACCTCATGCGAAGAGTTGACTCATTGGCAAAGACCCTGATGCTGGGAGGGATTGGGGACAGGAGGAGAAGGGGACAACAGAGGATGAGATGGCTGGATGGCATCACTGACTCGATGGACATGAGTTTGAGTAAACTCTGGGAATTGGTGACAGACAGGGAGGCCTGGTGTGCTGCAATTCATGGGGTCGCAAAGAGTCGGACACGACTGAGTGACTGAATTGAACTGATGTTTTGGGCAAATCATGGTCCCAGAACTTGAATATGTGGTTGTGTGGGTGGTAGGAGTATGTTGGAAGGACTGGATTCATTCTATCAGTGACTTCAGCTGTCAGGGGCAGGGGGTGGTGGTGGTAGGAATCCAAGCAGTGGGAAGAGTGATGGGCTCCCAGTGGAGGAGGGACCGGAGGACAGAGGAAGAGCAGAGATGTATATCTGTGACCACAGATTCATAGGAGCACATCATGAAACCAAGCAAGGAGCGGGAAAGTGATGGAAGAGACCAGGGTGAATTTGAAGGAGATTCCTTTAATCAGGGTGAGAAAACAGGCTCGTTAAAGAAAGACCAAGAGTGGCCAGTTTTCTGAGGTAGTCTTTCTTAAACCTGGCTGATCATCAGAAACATTTGGCAGTGCTTTAAAAAAAAAAATGTAAATTTCTGGGCCCACTCCTGGAGATTTTAATTAGTAATTCCAGGTAGGTCTTGGGTATCTGTACATTTTCAAACCTTCCCAGGTGAACCTGTTGATTAGCTTGGTCTGGGGCCCACTGATCTAAAGTTACAACCCCTCAGTTTACAGATAAGGAAGGAGATGCTAGGGAGGTTAAGCGTCTCACCTGAGCCACACAGCTGGTTGATGGTAGAAGTAGTGGAACTGGGCTTTAATGCAATGTTCTTTCCATAATACTCTACCCTCCTGTACTATATTAAATGGGTAAAATCCTTCTGGGGGAAAACTCTGAAATATAAGGTGTTTTGGTATGCAGTTATCAAATAGTATTCATCGTTTTAAACTGCAAGTAACCATAGTTATGCACAATAAAGTCAATGAACAGTCTGTCTTCACAACTTCATAGTGTTAGTTCTAACTCCAAGTGGAATGTGAGTGGCTCAGAAGTTGGAACCATATATTTAAAAATTTTTATATCATCAGTGTCTCCCATGTTAAATAATTGCAATTAGTTTTAAAAAACCAACATGTATTCAGTGGTGAAAGCTCTATAAATGTAGGAAAACATTTATTTTTGTGCAGATCTCAGAGTGCTTTTTTCAACTTTGTTGCTTTTGAAATTACAGCTTATTTGGTAAATAATATAAATG
Source organism: Aepyceros melampus (assembly GCA_006408695.1). NCBI lineage: Eukaryota > Metazoa > Chordata > Mammalia > Artiodactyla > Bovidae > Aepyceros > Aepyceros melampus. The sequence continues at coordinate 139,267 of SJXQ01011406.1, forward strand.
CAAGAAGGAGTAATAGTCTTCTTCCTTTTTAAAGGCAGTTTTGACAAATAGGATTGAGTAAACTGTTCTGTAGATTGAAGAATTCTGAGTTAACAGCGCTGATTTTTCACTTTTGGTAGCATTATGCTACACTCAGCCTGCTTCTCATATCACCTCTCTTTTACAAAGAAGGAAATTGAGGCCCAGAAGTTTGAGTAAACCTTGATCACACAACTGATGCACTAAGGAGTTGGAGGCCCATGCTCTTTCCAAACAACATCACACTGTGAAATTTGTGTTCATTTTTCCTGCCCAAGGAGTGCAAGTCACAGGAATACAAGGCTGAGGAACTCTGAGAGCAAGAGAAAAAGCAGGACCTGCCGGGGGCCTTTGCTCTCACACAGATCATTCTCATGTGTTCTCAGAAGCCAGTGAGGTATTTGAGGGGCTCCTGGCCCTCCCTGATAGAATCTCGGGGTCAGGAGTAGGACAGGTAATGCCCCTTGAGGTTTAGAGACCATAGGGGCTGGTTGCCCCAGGTTTCTGGAAGAGGAGTCTGAAGGACCGATTATTCAGAGTTGCATTGGAAGAAAGATGGCTCGTTGGTGTCTACGTTGATGGGGCTTTGTTTAGAAGCTGGAGAGCTGCTCATCATATAACTTGGCTTAAAGCTGTACTGATATAGCAAGTGCACCACCTTTGTTTAGATTCTAATTTTATTTAGGGTGGTTCTTTTTAAAAAATATATATTTTTATTTATTTGGCTGTGCTGGATCTTAGTTGTGGCATGTGGGATCTTCGATTTTCGTTGTGGCATGTGTGATCTAATTCCCTGACCAGCGATCCAACCCAGAGCCCCTGCATTGGGAGCACAGAGTCTTAGCCACTGGATCACCCTGGAAGTCCCTATTTGGGGTGGCTCTGAAAGGGCCTTCTCAAAGAAGTGCCATCTTACTGGCTTCTGTGAGGTTCTTGTAGCGAGCCCTTGCTTGGTAACATTTATTGCAGGGGAAAGGGGGCCTGAAACCTTTCAGGCTACTTTTCTGTGACTTCATTGTACTAGAGAACTAAAAGACCATTCACCACCACCTCCCAGCTGAAAAGGGGGCTGGAATACTGTCTATTTCAAATCTGAAGTTCATAGGAAGAAGCATGCTGCTGCTGCTGCTAAGTCGCTTCAGTCGTGTCCGACTCTGTGCGACCCTATAGGGGTAGTTAAACACCTATGTGGATCTCTCCAGGGGCAAAGGAAGCCTGGTTTACTGGAAGATCCCAGATAGTTCTCTGGACTGCGATCTCTGTATGGCCGGTCTCTTTTAGGGTGGCCTCTGAAGCAGGACCTGAGATGAGTCTCCATCTGTCCAGGCCGACCCAGCCACATAATGCTGTGGAAGTGGTCCTGGGCTGTCCTCTGGTCAGAAGGGGAATATGAGCCCCAGAGTTTGTTGTGGTAACAGAACTCTGGGCTACAAGGACCTTGTTGCAGACTTTGCTGAAGCAACTATACTGATGCCCAAAGAAGGAAGTTGTGTTGGGTCTCAGGTTGTTCAAAGAAAGACCCTGAAGCAAGAGGAATCAGTGATGATACAAGGGGGACTAAGGGGCCACTTCCTCTGGGGGAGAAGTAAAGATGAAAGCACCCTGTTCCATGGGGGAGCTTCAGGGGAGGAGGTGCTGCTGAAACATACTAGAATCACCCTCCAGCATGACCGGCCCCCAGTGGAGACTGAGACTGTGCTCCCATCACCAACGGAGCATCCAGGACTAGGGGAGGGGTCTTCTGACAGAGACTCAAAGTGTGAATTCTTCCTAAGTCCCTGCCACTATGCATCCATGCCCTGGGGCCATTGTGATGGTTATTTTATAAATCAAAAGAGTTATTGCCTGAAAACATAGCTTGTAGATAAACAGGGAAATATTTTTACTATTGAACCTGCTGCTTCTGCTGCTGCTAAGTCGCTTCAGTCGTGTCCAACTCTTTGCAACCCCATAGACGGCAGCCCACCAGGCTCCCCTGTCCCTGAGATTCTCCAGGCAAGGACACTGGAGTGGGATGCCATTTCCTTCTCCAATGCATGAAAGTGAAAAGTGAAAATGAAGTCGTTCAGTTGTGTCCGACTCTTAGCAACCCAATGGATGGCAGCCTACCAGACTCCTCCGTCCAATGGGATTCTCTAGGCAAGAGTACTAAACAAGGCTAATTCAGATACCAAAAATGAACTCACCCAAAACAGTATGCATTAATATTGAAGGTAAAGTCTCCAGATCCACTCTAATCAACTCCACGAACATAATCCAGCCTTACCAAGACACTTAAAAGGACGCTTGTAAAATTAGATGCCAAAGGTTTTTTTTTTCTAGGTGGTTCATCCTTTCCTACTTCCTAAAGAAAACATTCTGAATCTTACAGCACTAGAGCACACTCTAGTGGTGGTGAGCACAGCAGACACTTCCACACTGTTGAATTTATCCACTGCGAGGGCACGCTAGATAAACATTCCTTGTTTGGGCAAAAGGTTATGTAGGCTTGCCTCAAAACAGCTAAGGGAATTAATAGAACATTTACAATGACTCCAAGCCTTCTAATTCTCTAAGAATAGGGCAAGTTCTGTTTTATCCAGTGTTCAATGCCAAAGGCAAACAAATAAGAATTATTCAAAATCGTAAAACAATCTGAAATAACACCTACCCAGTGAGGTTTTAGGAAAGCTTTTGTTTTTCCTTCTTAAATCCAAGCCACATGCAGACTTTCTCCTTGGAGATTCTGTTTAAAGAAAGGAAAGGAAGCAGATAATAGATATAATACCTAAAACAAACTCCCTTCAGCCATGACAGTGTTATTACAAACTCGAGTGAGTACCATTATTGCAGATAAATAAAAACAATGGACCAGAACCAATTTTACATAAGGAAATATTCAATTTGTTGCAAGCCTTGGTTTAGACTTTTCTCTGATCTGTCAAGTGATGGTTAATATAAATAAGAATGTCTGTCGTTGCTTATAGATAGCCTTCTTAGAAAAGAGCTCAAATTCATTTAGCCAAGTAACAATGTTACCATTTTTCATGTGTGTCTCTCAACCAAAAGAAATAGATTCACTAGTTTGAAAGGTAAATTATACTCTTAAAATCAAACAAACACAAACTGGAGGAAAAAATACAACACATATAAAAAAAGAAAAACTTTTTTTAAAAGCCAGAAGCTTTGTGTTCTATTGTATTTAGACTTAAAATATGGAACTATTTAGAAAGAATTAAAGAGATTATGTTTATTTGATTTCAAGTTATCTCAGCAAGAAACACATTTTTCCTACCTCTTTGGAAGAACAGCAGGTCAAATGACACATTTGTGAGTGCCTGCTTGAAATATTGCAGCCACGCTGCAGGGTCCACCTGACCTGAGCACCATAGATTGAGGGAACAAAGGCTCGTGTTTTAAATGTTCCTTTAAGAGCCTTTCTGGGGAGTGGAGGGAAAGTGGGAAGCTGTCACAGGCCTTGCTTTTTATTTTTATCCTATGACACTAATCAGTTTAATTATATTTTTAACCCATGACTTTAGGATCATAATTAATTTTTCCAAATGCAAACATTATATAGCATAATTCTGCAACTTTGCAAGAATAATACAGTCAGTTTCAAAGTCACCCACATCCTTAAACTCCAAAGAGTTTCCCAATATGTGCACATTCATTCTCTGCTTTGAGTAGGTTTGCTTGTGAATCTGTTCAATAGCAAAGGTACGTCTTTTATTCTCAATGCTAAAACAAGGAATAGAATGGGTTTATGAAAAAAGAGATCTGGGATCTGAGAATGTGATTCCCCTTATTACTTGACTAAATGAAAATCGTATCCATGTCAGGATCGGTGGGGCTGTGGTTCCCTTATTAAATGGAACAATTTAATAATTGTGTGTCCGAAGATCATGCTAGACAGGACTTCTCTTGACATTTCGAGAGTTATCATTCCAAACACAGAGCAGAGCACAAGCCCTGTTTAGGGTGTAACTCAGTATAAGGACTTGTGAGTCAAATGTTGAACCCTTAAGCACTACAAACCTTTGTCTGTGGCCTTGGTAAAGAAATTCTCACATCTCCATTTAAAGAGATAGCTTGCCAAGGCCTAAATAAAACACCGGGACCTAAAATGAAAATGGTGTGACCTCGCTGCTACACTTGATACTTCCAAGGCTGATTTCCTCCAAGCTCCCCTTTCTTCACCTCCTTTGCCCTAGGCTTTCATAAGCCAGAGAGAGAAAAAGGAATTTCACTTCCCAAATGCTAGAATTGCTGGTGCAGAACGTAACTAAATATCAGCAGCTGTGCCAGGCACCTGGGGCCATATAAGGAGACTGACAAAAGACTTAGTTACGAACAAGATCCCAGTTCTCTGCTCATCAGGGCTTCATGTGCTTCAAGAAGGGCAGGAAGAATTGGAGATTTGCAGCTATGCTCTTTTTAAAAAATGTGTATGAGAGACATTCTTAGGAAAAAGGATAAAACAGATATTCCTAAAGCAACAAAGTGGGACAGATGTAATGTCAATATTGCTCCTGACTACTGCTTCCAACTTTAATGTGTAAATATTCTATCACCTGGGGATTGTGTAAGATACAGATTGTGAACCAGTAGGTCTGGGGTAGGGCCTCATACTCTGCATTTCTGACAAGCTCCCACAGGATATTGGTGCAGCTAGTCTGAGGACCATATTTTATTTTTTAAGTTTTTTTTTTGATGTGGACCATTTATAAAGTCTTTATTGAACTTGTTACTCATGTGTGCTACATGTGTGTTACAGCTTTTGTTTTATGTTTTGGTTTTCTGGCCATGAGATATGTGAGTCTTAGCTTCCAGACCAGGGATTGAATGCATACCCATTGCATTGGAAGGCAAAATCTTAACCACTGGACCACCAGTGAAGTTCCTGTGGACCTCGTTTTAAATAATTAGGGGCTAGAGCAATTTACTAGCCTTTCAAATACTTTCCCTTCAATACTATTTCAAAGAAGTTTCATTTAAGAATTGTTGCTCAAGTCAACAAGAGCTCTCCTGAAGACAAGCACTGCATATTCTAGCTCCCAGGTAGATCTCTTAGCACCTAGCATGGCGCCACCATCAGAACAAAAAAGATGAACTAGCAGTTTCAGAAGCAAACCTTTCCAGAGGCAATGCAGCACAGATGCAAGGAAGAAGACCTAGGTTCAACGAAAATTTGTGATGTCATCAGAAAAGGTATGGGAGAGCCCTCTTGTCTTTACAGTCTCTCATGAAGAATGTTTGAGAAGAGCATCTCTAGTCTCTCTCTACTTCTCTTTTCAGTATTTTAAGTATGGTACTGTCCTTCCAGGAGAGCAGCAGTTAGACCAGGAAAGGATGAGGTTTGGGAGCAGGCAGATGGGCTAGACTGTCTATGACTGATTTGAGTGTACTCACTTCTCAAAGGGGGATGAGCATACCTATCTGCAAGTCAGATGTTAAGGCCTGGAAAGAATCGTGTAAAGTGCCCAGTGCAATGCCTGGGGATAGTAGTTGCTCAATAAATATCAGGTACAATTAACTCCCATCAGGGCTTGCTCTAGTCCACAGTTTTCAAACTTGGCACCTTGGCAGCTGCACGTAAGAATCACCTGAAAGAGTTTGTAAAAATCCCGATTCCGCCTCCCCACTTCCACCATAATGCAGTCCAATTAAAAGATACTCCATGAGGGGGTCAACAAGGCAGGGTATTTTAAAGCCTCAGGTGGTTCAGATGTTCAGCCTAGATTGAGAATCACTCATCTACCTGTAAGCTAAGGAGCCTAGTAATACGCACTGGCTAATTAACCTTCCCCAGGGGTGGTGTAGAGAGAGGAGGCGGGAGAGAGCTGCCCCTCTCCTCCCATACACACCCCTAAGGCTTCTCTTTCTTCTTTTTGATCTTGCCGGAACAGCAATCTGCCAGCCATCAGTGCTAATCAGTATCTCCCTAGTTATATCTCTGCTCTTGGGACATCAGCACTGCACAGCTCCATCTCTTTGGATATTTGAGCTAGGACTACATTGTTTATTTGTGATGTGTATTATCTTCTCCTTAACCCAGTATGGTTATTATATTGTCACCTATGTTTTCTGAGGTTTCTCCAGCCAATGAAATCAAATAGGCTTTGATTAAAATGGCAGAATTTTCTGTGGTTTCTCCAGCCAATGAAATTAAATGGGCTTTGATTAAAATAGCAGAAAAACTTGCCCCAATATTTAGCACCTGGGAGATCACCCTACAAACATCTGTTTCCTGAGGATGAGGTTGGGGGCGGTGCTCATGTGTGTTCTTGAACAAATTCAGTCTGTTACCTTCCTTGTTCTGTTGCATTGTATCTAAGACCTCAATCTACCTCAAAGGATGTGGATAGTAAATAAATAACATACCTAAATTACATTAGCCTAGTGTTTGGAACAAGGTATGTTTTCAGTAAATGTTAGGGTTTTTCTTTACCATTAATAGGTGATACATGCTGGGCTCAGCCACCCGACAAGGCCCCGCTTGGTTGGCAGGCCCCTAACACCGCTGTTTCTCCCCCACCAGATTGTTTCCTCACGATGCTCCCCACCGTGGTCTGGAGACCACAGTGGGGCTCATGGCAAGGATGGGCAGAGTCCCAGCCTTTTGGAAGATGAATTTTGTTACACTGTTCTTATGGCAACACTACTGGGCTCCAGACTCACTAAGCTTTTACTTTCCTCCTGTTCTCTCTCTGACCCAGGCACAAGTCCTTACCTTGTACTCAGAAGTGTATTCCACCCTTTATTCCTTAAATGTTTTTACCAGATCATATTTAGTGGCCTGCCTTCCTCTTTGCCCCACCTGCACTCATTAGACATTGCTGGACACGCAGAGCTGAATCTCTGAGGGAGCACAGCTTGGGTCAGGCTGGGACGCTGATGCTGTTTCCCTCTGCAAGAGGATTAGGGCCTCTGGGGGCACTGGTCTGCACATCGCCATCCCCACCCTCTTCCGCCACCAGCTAAACAGTAACTGTGCACTGGTTAGGTCATTCAACAAGTGATGGATGCTGGACCCAGACCTGTCCTTGTTATGTTCTCTTTGAGGAGGAAGAGGATATATAGAAAGGAGTAATTAGCATTTAAGTTTGTGTTTAGATAAGGGCTAGTGAAGTTGGACAGAGTATGATGGCTACAGAAGATCTTCGCAGACTAGGAGGTGGCTTGACAGGGGCTGGTCAAAAAGCTGTGAAGATGAGATGAGCCTAAGAAGATGGTTGAAGGACGAGCCATGGTGTGCCAAGGGGCAGGGAGAGTGGCTACCCCGGGCCGCACGTAAAGGGAAGGGGTGTTCTCTTCAGAGAAAATCTAAAAACAATAAAACCAACTAAAAGTCCACTCTTTATTATCACAGTGTATCAGCGGTTCTAGACAACAAAAGACTGTCTGGTAGTACTTTATTGCCCTAGTAATTCTTATGAAACAGTACGAGCTGTGTGCTTTATATTACTCTCAGAAATCAGTAGTCTTTCTTAAGTATTTGATTTCCCAATTCCTTCTGTCAGATAAGTTAAGCATTTTATTTTCAGTCTCTCACCTCACCTTTTCTTGAAAAGTCTAGTGTAAAAAGTCAGATCATCATTCGAAGTTAGAATGAAAATGTGACATCAGTGAGAGGACTGTGTATGTAAACAGTATTCAGGGAATGGGCAATGGGTCTAGAATCCTAGAATTTTTCTTTCAGTTTTACTTTCGGATCCCCTATATAAACCTGCTGTATTGTCCAAAAATCAGTAAGCCCGTGGTGTTGTGGACAGCGGGGGTGTAACTCCCTGTGGGTAGGTGTCATTTCTTTGTATTGTTCTCTTGTGTCCCCGAAGCATCAAGGTTGGTGCTTGGCCAGAGGAGATACTCAATAAATATTTGTTTGTTGGAGGGGAAAAAAAATCATTCAAGTGATCCAAATAGAGGTTAAAGGCTTTGTTCAGCTGATGCAAATCTGGCCCTGAAGACCCAGAAACTCTTGAAAATGAAGCAGTATTGGCATCTTATAAATTGAGAAGCAAGGAGTATGTGACCTTGTGGTCTGGCCCAGGTTACCATTTTCTTGATCTCTTAACTGTTGCAAAAATTTCCTTGCAGCAAATGGTCAAAGATTGCTCTGGGTGTTCCTGATTCTTGCTGGAGATCATTGAGCAGTCTCATCCCAGCAACTATCAGAACAGTTCTTTCAAGAGCTGTTTTTGTAAGCTTAGAGGTTGTCTGTTAATCAGAGTCATGAATGGGGGAGGTAGCCACAACGGGATGGGCTGGAGAAAACAAAAGGGATAAAAGGGAAAAGAAGAAGGCAAAGTTTGAAGCAAGGAAAATGAAGTCTGTTCTAATCCTTTTAAAACCAAATGAATGACTTGCCTCTTTAACCCCTCAGCCATGCATTTGTACTTGGAAAGTTGCTAGAAGTATCTGTTAGGTTATTTTTTGGAGCCACATATATATCCAAAGCAGCTGGTGCAGAATATCCTCCTATGAGCTCTGATTTCACATAGGAAATTGCTACTCCTTTAGTTTTCAAAGCTCTGTTTTAGCAGTCATGGTGAATTAAAATCAGATTCACTAGAGGCATTTTAACATTTCCTGAGTGATGAGATCAGGACTTGGGGTCCCCACTGAACACTTCAAATGTACAGCTGAGAGAGAGAGCAAATTAGCCAAGTTCTACCAAGTTTTAAATCCAGTCTAATTTTGTGGTTGTGTGTAACTTTGATCTGTTTTAGGAACACAGCCTGCGCTTCTAATCTGGGCCCCATGGCCCTGCTGATAAGAGATGCAAAATGTGTGTCCTATTCATAAGAGATACTGAGAAAGAAGGGGTAAATTGATCAGAGCAAGACTACCACCATCACCCCTGGGAAAAGCACCTCAAAGGCATTGCTGGTGATAGGTCAGCATTCACCTTTAATAGGAAAGAGTCTTCTGTAGCTTTCAAAAGTATTCAATTTATAATTAGGACTATGCTTTAACTGGGGGTTGATAAGGGAAAAGAGAAAAGGCTTCTTCGTCCATGGGATTCCAGGCAAGAATACTGGGGTGGGTTACCATTTCCTTCTCCAGGGGATCTTCCCAACCCAGGGATTGAACCCAGGTCTCCAGCATTGAAGGCAGATGCCTTAACCTCTGAGCCACCAGGGAAGCCCAAGGGAAAAGAGATAGGCAAAAAATGCTATTTTACTTTTTAGGAAGACCTCAAAAACCACACCAGCCTTTTCTTCTTTTCAGGTACTTGCTGAATGAATCTTCATCACTTGTAGATGTATTCGGTGGTATCAATATCAGCTTGCACTGGCTCACAAGAGCCAGTTGTGAACATTTTTCTCCCGCCTCACTCCAGTATTCTTGGGCTTCCCTGGTGGCTCAGATGGTAAAGAATCCACTTGCAGTGTGGGAGACCTGGGTTCGATCCCTGGGTTGGGAAGATCCCCTGGGGGAGGACATGGCAAGCCACTCCAGTGTGCTTGCCTGGAGAATCCCCATAGACTGAGGAGCCTGGCGGGCTACAGTCCATGGGGTCGCAAAGAGTTGGACACAACTAAGAAACTAAGCACAACACAGCACTCTCCCACTTCACATCCAGTAAAATCAAGTTGGTAGCTTTCAGTCAACCATGGTGGGAATACTTGTGGAAATTACAGATGCTACAAGTCAGGCTACCCCAGCCCACCAGCACACCCCTGCTCCTATCCATACATCTTCCATGAACCAGCTTAATACTCATTTCCTCATAAAGCTTGAACTCCCTGCCTGCCATGGCTTGAGAGCATGTATACAATCTATTCCATTTATTTAACACTTAAGCAATATATTGTGGCTTAGGATATTTCAGAGTTATCTTCTTAACATTTTTACATTTAACCTTAAAAGATTCTTCATGTGGATTGTAAGCTCCATGAGAACAGAAAGAGTGTGCTATCTGTTACCACATGGGGTTTGTCAGCATGAAAGTGAATGGATGGTGCTCAAAATTGTTCAGTCACTAAGTTGAGTCTGACTCTTTGTGACCCCATGGATTGCAAAATGCCAGCCTTCCCTGTCCTTCAGTGTCTCCTGGAGTTTGTTCAAACTCATGTCCATTGAGTCGATATCATCCAACCATCTAATTCTTTGTTACCCCCTTCTTATCCTGTCTTCAATCTTTCCCAGCCTCAGGGTCTATTCTAGTGAGTTGGCTCTTTGCACCAGGTGGCCAAAGTATTGGACCTTCAGCATCAGTCCTTCCAATGAATATTCAGGGTAGATTTCCTTTAGGATTGAACTGGTTTGATTTCCTTGCTGTCCAAGGGACTCCCAAGAGTCTTCTCCAGCACCACAGTTAGAAAGCATCAATTCTTCAGAAGTCAGCCTTCTTTATGATCCAACTCTCACATCCGTTCATGACTACTGGAAATACCCATATCTTTGACTATATGGAACTTTGTTGGCAAAGCGATGTCTTTGCTTTTTAACATGCTGTCTAGGTTGTTCACAGCTTTTCTTCCAAGGGGCAAGCATCTTTTAATATCATAGTTGCAGTCACTGTCCACAGTGATTTTGGAGCCCAGGAAAATAAAGTCTGTCACCATTTCCATTTTTCCCCCAGCTACTTGCCGTGAAATGATGAGATCAGATGCCATGATCTTAGTGTTTCCAGCTCAAAACAAAATATGTTAAAGAAATGAGTTACTTACTGATAATTACATGCTAGAAAAACTGAGGCAGTTGAATGGAAAATGAATACATTTTAAACACAAAATATATTTTCAGATGATAATTTAACCATATAAATAGCTGTTGTAATGCTACTTCCAATTTGTTAATAGAAATGATTTATGCTTTTTTAAAATTCAGTATTTCTTTATAACTATTTCTGTCATTACAGTAAAAATTGGTTTATGCTTTTTGGAGACTTTGACACTCCTTTTGTGTTTATTACCACATTGTTTGGTCGTGAAATCTGAACATGGTGTGTTCTTTGATCATGGCAGATGTCCTTCACTGCTGCTGAACACATTCCAAGGCAGGGAAGCAAAATATGTCACAAGGTACCCTCTTTTTAATCTGTTGACTTGCTAATCAGCTCTTAAATGGCCATCAAATCTTTGCTACTAACTGAAAAAGTGATGTAAGTCATAATCTGTATCCCCTACCCAACTTCACATATAGTCATGATTTCTACTCAGTGTTTTTGGGGTCAGGATATGTCTTAATACCAAGAAATAAAGCTCCATACATAATGTACCAGTAATGGATACACATGTTTTAAAATATATTTTAATACTAATGTCAGATTATTTAGGTCTAATCTGTCCTATTGATTGGACCTAGTATCAGTGGAAGGATAAAGATTTCTATCCCTACATTAACACATTTTATGGGTTGCAAAGCCACTTTTTCTCCACTAAAGCATAAGGTCGTGAACTAATAGTATCCTCACTTTCTGAGAGTTTCATTTGGCTTTAAAAAACATTTTTAGAAAAGATTAATCTGCAAAATAGGCTTGTAGAAGAACTGGATAAATAAGACATCTGAGTTTTAGGAAATGTTGCTCTTAAAGTAATGTCTGCTCTTCAAAATATTCATGGTAAATGGAGTAAGTGTTAAGAAGCACTCTGCTCAAAGCTATTTATGTAACTGTGCTGTCACAGATTAGAATTGTGACTCGAGGCAGTCTCCCCAAAACAAAACAAGACTAAAAGGGAAGACTGGATTTTTCCATATCCCTTTTCCTTCTAAATGGCTAAAATGTCTATCTTATGGTCATTAATAGTTATAATACTATATGATTGATTTCACTGATTTCATTTTTCTTTTCAGTTCCCCCTCTACTACATGAGTCTTCTCTATGTCATTTACTGATGTAAAAATGGACACAATTTTATGGATTAAAAGAAAAGCAGGACAACAGTATAATTAGCACTGTTTCCAAAAAGAAGATGGTCTCCTCTCCTTTGTGTGCAGTTACTCCCAATCTCCCAGGTGACATACAGAAAATTTTCTTTCTTTTCTGTTTTCTCCCTTCCCAATTTCCAGAGTTCTACTATATTCTACTAGTTTCTTGTCTCTCCAGAAAGACCCATTTGCTCTTTTCTTTGGGGACTAGGAATTGGATGACCTGACTCTGTTTTACCACTGGTCCTTCCTATCTGCTGCTCAGGCTTCTGACAGCTGGTTTGGGACTCACATTCTTAGACCACCCAAGTCCATCTCCCAAGAAAACCTGGGGCCAGGTATGTCTGTGCTTTATCAATTTGCTCTGATTGTACCAAGATGAAGAAATTGCAAACTTTTTGCATCTGAGGTAAGAAAAGGCTACTGTAGGACCATTACCATAGCTGAAACAAGTTTCAGGTGCCTAAGAAATTTTATTTGCCCTGTAAGAATTTAGTAAACACTGGGTTTTAGTTTTCAAGGAAAAGGAAACCCTTTACAGTTTTCCCCTAGGAGTAGTTTTCCCCCAGAAGTAGTTTTCCCAGTGAAACAATGGAGATAGAATGACATCCTGTGATTTGTCCCAGTAGCTTTGTGTTGCTATTTTTCTCTGAACTGTTATGTAGCACATTTTCTTTGCTCCTAAAGCATCTGTTAGCAGCGCTTTCCTCTTTATCCCCATTCCTGGGGCATTTTCTTTACTCCTGTTAGACCACCTATATCTGGTCTTGCCACATTCAGAACCTTCCTCTGCACAGCCACCCGAGGGATCTTCCCCAAACAGAATCTTTATATGTTGTTTCACTTTAAAAAACTCCTTAACATGTAAGTTCTAGCTCCTTAAAATGGCAATCAGTGGCACGGTTGTTTGAGAAAGTAAAACCATGTGAAGCACCACGCCTCTGATATTCTCAACTGTACATAAACTGCTCACAGAACAGTAATCAGCTTCCCTCTATGATCTTGTCTAAAACAGGCAAGGATGCTTTGCAACCACAGAGACAACTAAATATCCCCTTTTCCCAGCTAACATGGAAAACTTTACCACAACAGTGTTAACTCTGATTTAGTCCATCCGCTCCTTGATCACATTATCAAATACCCAACCACTGAATAGCCCCTGTTCTGGATGGTACTCCATCCAGGACAAGTCTGCACTTTCTTACTCCCTCCTTAGACCTGCTCAGCAGAAGCCAGAGTGAATCCCTCACAACTTCCTTTTACCTTTGCTGATCATTCTCTGTTGCTGCATCGAGCCTGATAAATTTGCCCTTTTTGCCCAGGTTTAGGTTCTCTATAATTTTGGTCCATGGGCTTTAATACATCTCTCCCTGCCACAGCAGATGCTGTCATCACAGCAAGCCCACGTGCAGTTTCCCAAACTTGTGTCATTTAGCGCAGGCAGCTCCCTTGGCTTCTAGGAACTTTTTTCTCCCTGTCTCCACGTAGAAAACTCTATCTTTTCAAAATCCAGCTTCCATGTCAACTCATGTGTGAACACTGCCAAGAACCAACATTCTTCCTTGGGTCAAGTTCCCTTTGTTTGGTGTTGAGTCTCAGCCAGAGCCTATGATGGAGAGGCTCAAAGTCTGTGGACCTTGAAATCGGGGAAGACCAGATTCAGGTTCTGGCTTTGGCAATGCATGATGTTGAGAAGCTTACTTATTACTCAAATCAGGTCTGAACTAGCAAATGCTATTCCCCCAACAAATTCTGTTTGATTATTACCACCATCATTGACACTTAAGAAATGACCCTGAAACCAAATGCACACATATTAGCAGTCTTGGGGCTGAGAACACTACATCTTTTTCTTATTTGGAGTTTAATAAGACAATGCCCAAGATGGCTAAATAAATCGTGTTCCTTTTCTTTGCTTCTCTAGTTTGTGAACTGGGAATTATCAATTTGATTTATTCTAGCACACAGGTGTAAAACAACCATGAAGAATTGGCTCTTAAGAGGCATCAGTAGAGGGTCCGAGGATTACACCCAGGTCTTAATCCTCAAATTCTGTCCTGACCACATGACCAAGCCAGAGGGTCTTCACCTGAAAATTTGTGGTAATACCATCTTCCTCTGAGAGTTAATCGATGAGCGTGTGAACTTTCTAAATCAACTTGACCTGTGGTGCACATTAGGATCACCTAAGGAGCTTTTGAAACATGCCTGGGTCTACCCTCTAAATTCTGGAGGGCTACCTGGGCATGAATAATGTTTTAAAGCTTTATAGATTTAACTTATGGTCAAGGCTGAACATCACTTATCTAGATCTTGGCAGGAAAGTTCCTCTGAAAACATAAAGCATTTACTAAGACTAGGGAATGGATAATAAAACAGGCATGGAAATCTATATCCAATAAGTGATTGATAAATGATCAAACATTATGAAGACCCCAGGCACACCTTCATAAGGGCAGTGCTCCTTCAAACTAAAAGGAAGTACATGATGTATAGATTCACAATGAAATCCAGGTGGTAGAAATTTAAGACTTTAACAAATCTGGAAATGTATACTGTTGCATAGATCAGGAAATGTTGAAATGAAATGGGGCCAGAAGCTAATTACATGGAAATATTCCTATTTGCACATTTCTCCAGAAGGCAAAGTAGAGATTGCAACCAGTATATCTATACAAGTGACAAGAATATTAAGTTTTCTGTCATTCCCTTAGTACACTACCTTTCTCAGCATGTATTCTGTCCTAGTTCTTGTGAAGGTGAGAATAATATCAAACTCATTAATTGTCTACATTTTAGATACGATAAGACTTTAGTGGATGGTGTTAATTAAAGTACAAAACAACTCCTCTTGCTGTGGTGTGCATTCCAAGTTAGAGCAATTAATTCACTCACTTAAACTGATCAAGATTTAATTACCATCACTCTGTGCAATTACTCCATAATTAAAGTAATTTGGTTCATTCCACTTGCTGACAGTGTCATTGAACAGCCATTCACAGAACCAAAAGAAGTGATAATTAACTTAAAGAATAGCTCAGGGCAGTTTTACTCAGACAAGTTCACTGTTAGTTTTTCCTAAAATACCTAGAATGAGATAAATGTGGAGGGAAAATCCTGCAAGAATTTTAAAACAAAAATAATAATAAACAATACTTGGGGATTTTTCTCTCCCATAAATGAAGTCCCCAGCGATTTAAATAGCCAATGTTCTAACCTAACCATAAATTAGTGTCATGGGCAAAACAAACAGTTTGAAAAAAATTAAGCACTTAAATATTGGTTAGGGCTAGTCACTGTGGGGGATTAGTACCTACTTGGGGGTTGGTAGGTGTGGTACAAAAAGAACACCCAGAATCTTTACAGAAGCACTGAGAAGGAGTTTGAGACTGGCAAGACTCAAGTTTGAAAGTAGCAGCTTTGGCGCACACACACACAGATCAGGAAGATGAACAATTATCTCTACTCAACCAAAAGAATCATTGTTTTACGGGGACTTCCCTTAACACGTCTCAGCCTTTTCTTAGAAAAATTCCTCCTGAAATCCTTTCTCTTTTCTGATCTCATTTGAAAATATTAGAAGGGCATGATGTTAAAATATCATTCAGAGTTTAAAATATATACCCTCAGAGTTTTACTCACAAATTAGTTAAATCATCTATTTATTATTAAATTTTTTTCCTGAATATAAGGAAAAAGGTTTTAGGAATCTATGTAATGATAAGAGAGGAGAGTGAAAAAGTGGGCTTAAAACTCAACATTCAAAAAACTAAGATCATGGCATCCAGTCTCATCACTTCATGGCGAATAGAAGGGGGAAGAGTGGAAGCAGTGACAGATTTTATTTTTTCGGGCTCCAGAATCATTGCATGTGGGGACTGCAGCCATGAAATTAAAAAATGCTTGCTTCTTGGAAGAAAAGATATGACAAACCTAGACAGCATATTAAAAAGCAGAGACATCACTTTGCCAACAAAGGTCCATATAGTCAAAACTGTGGTTTTTCCGTTAGTCATGTATGGATGTGAGAGTTGGACCATAAAAAAGGCTGAGCACTGAAGAACTGATACTTTTGAATTGTGGTGCTGAAGAAGACTCTTAAGAGTCACTTGGACAGCAAGGAGATCAAAGCAGTCCATCCTAAAGAAAATCAGTCCTGAATATTCATTGGAAGGACTGATGTAAAGCTGAAGCTCCGATATTTTGGCCGCCTGATGTGAAGAGCTGACTTATTGAAAAAGACCCTGTTGCTGGAAAAGATTGAAGGCGAAAGGAGAAGGGGGCAGCAGAGGATGAGATGGTTAGATAGCATCACTGACTCAGTAGACATAAATCTGAGCAAACCTCCAGGAGGTAGTGAAGGACAGAGGAGCCTGGCGTGCTGCAGTCCATGGGGTTGCAAAGAGTCGGACGCAATTTAGGGACTAAACAGCAACCACAATGATAAAACTAAGGTTTAAATAGGATAATCTCCGAGTGAGGGATTAGGATCACGGGACTTCATAGCTAGATGTGATTGTGGGAATTAAACTGACAACATAATTTGTATATGAGGAAATGGTTGCCTAGAGTGGTGGTGTGGCTTGCCGAAGGGCACGTGGCTAACTGGTGGCAGAGCTAGGACTAACTCAGGTCTCCTCACTCTAACCCAGGATACAGTGGCGAAAGTCAGATGTTTGGATTAAATGTAAAACTTCACGTTTTCTGAGGAAATATGCCCAGGCTTCCATGTGTTAAAGGCACAGGCTCTCCAGCCAGACCTGGAGCTGGACCCCAGATCCACCATTTCCTAAGCTTTGTGTAACCTCAGTTTCACCACAGGTAAAAAAAAAGGGTAAAGACAGCACCTCCTCACAGAATTACTGTTGTATTAAATGATTTAATCCCAGCGGAAGGCTTAGCAGACTGTCTGGCTCATGGCACCCAGTAGTTAGTGGCTACTCTTCTCACTCTACCTTGGTGAAGAGAGGCTGTCTCAGCAGCCAAGCGCTGCCTCTGTGCTGGGGTCTCTGGCTCACTCCAGCTTTGCTATTTTCTAACATAGACCTCTGAGCTTCTCAATGTCCTGACACTTCTGGGTTGGAACACAGTGTAGTAGGAGAATGTGCCAAACAGAAACCTCAGATGTCAGGTCAGCTTACTCATGAAATCATTAACCCAGACCCACTGATACGGCCACAGTTCCAGCCAGGTTTATTCACTGATGAAAAGCCACAGCTGTTTTACCACCAACCTTAATGGGCCTCCTAGCTAATGAATTCTCTTCATGTAACTGTGCATGCGTGATTAGTTGCTTAAGTCATGTCTGACCCTTTGCAACCCTGTAGCTTGCCAGGCTCCTCAGTTCATGGGATTCTCCAGGCAAGAATACTGGAGTGGGTTGCCATGCCCTCCTCCAGATGGACTATCTAATCATGACTTGAGTTCCAAAAGTATTTCCTGCTACTTATAAAAGCAAAATTCTCACTGAAGTACATTGCTTCCCTTCTTAAAATGTGTGTGAATGTGCCAGTGTGGACCTGTACACATGTGTAGTGTGCAAGAGCACTGAAGGTAGGGATTTAAGGACTTGGTTTTTGGTACTGATTCACCCTTGACTGGCTGTGTGACCTTAAGCAAGTCACTACTGAACTGAACTGAATCTCTCTTTGCCTTAGTTGTTTCAACTCTAGAAAGAGGAGGTTGGATGAAAAGCCTTCTGTATTAGTCAGGGTTCTCCAGAGAAATAGAACCAATAGGATATTTATTTATTTATTATAAGGAATTGGTTCCTGTAATTGTGGAGGCTGGTGAGTCAGCAGGGAAGTTGATGGCATAGTTCCCACCTGGAGTCGAGCAGACTTGAAATCTGGGAAGAGCTGATGCTTCAGTTTGAGTTTGAAGGAAAAAAAAAAAAAAAAGCCACTCAGTTCTAAAGCCTTCAGACAAAAAGAATTCTGTTCTGTTTAGACCTTGGACTGATTGGATGCGGCCCACCCATATTATGCAGAGCAATTCAGTTTACTCAGTCAACTGATTTAAATGTTAATTGTATTTGAAATTTCCCTCACAGAAACATCATCATGTTTTACCAAATACCTGGATACCCCATGGCCCAGTCAAGTTGATACATAAAATTAACCATCCCACCTTCTGAAGCCTCTTCCAATGTAAGCCTCAGTGATACAAAATTATACTTATCACTAGTAAATAAAAAAAAATCTCTCATAAGCAGAATCGGTGCTCTTCTCTCTAGCCATTCCCTGCATGCAGAAGGGCCAACAATTACAGTAAGGCAGATGCATATAAAACATGATGGGGAGGGAGAAGGAGCCCTTAGTTCTGAGTAGGGCGCTCGTCATAAAACAGGTAAATGGCTCAAAAGTAGGAAATTTTTCCTTCATTTTTTATAGTTGGTATTAAATAATATATATTTATTAAATTGAAAGATATAAAATGAGTAGAAATTAGCTTGGGGAAGGAAACCCTTTGAAACATTGAAAATGGTATGAAATTATCTGGTCAACAGGATAAGTTGGACTGGGAGAAAGAAAGTCTGGCCACTAATGGCTATTGTGTATTGAGAGGTACTGTTGTATACAAGACATACTGGAACAAAGAATCTGAAAAAGAGAAAGTAAAATACTTTTTCATACTGATTATGTGTTGAAATAAAATATTGAGTTAAACATAATACTAAAATTAACTTTCTCTTTAAAAATTTTTTATTTATTTTGTTTTTGGTTGTCCTGGGTCTTCATTGCTAAGCACAATGAAAAGGGCTACTCTCTAGGTGTGGTATGCGAGCTTCTCATTGTGGTGGCTTCTCTTGTTGTGGAGCATGAGTTATAGAGTGCAGGTTCAGTAGTTGTGATTCGAGGGCTTAGTAGCCTCTCAGCATATGGAATCTTCCCAGACCAGGGATCAAACCCGTGTCCCCTGCATTAACAGGTGGATTCTTAACCACTGGACTACCAAGAAAGTCCAAAAATTTTATTTAAAAATCATTTGTGTGCATTCATATGTGATCAATCATGGGCATGAAATTTAGTTTTGCTAACATAATACTTTAACAATATGTGTTTCATTTAGATTTCAAATTGAAAATGATACACAGAAGCATATGGGCCTGTTTTTCTTCCTTTCTTCCTTCTTCCCTCCCTTCCTACCTTCCTGCTTTCCTTCCTTCCCTGCAAAGGAAATGGGTATATCTTAGCACTGATTTTTTTTTTAATTGGAAGGAAAAAGAGGAGGAGGGGAGACTTGAAATTTTCGAGAAGATAGCATTTCCCCAGTGATTACAGTTTATTATTGTAATAAATGATAAACTACCAGAAACTTATATCTTCATCTGGTTGACTCAGTTGTATAGCCCCTCATAGCATAGACTTAAGTACTGATTTGTATCAGGAAACTTGTGTCCACAGGTATACTAGTCCATATGTTTAAGGCTTCAAAGAAAGTATTTTAGAAAATAGAAAAGACAGTTCCACTGAATCAATTCAATAAGCTTTCACACAAGAGTAAGGCACCTCTAGTAAT
Organism: Aepyceros melampus; assembly: GCA_006408695.1. Lineage (NCBI taxonomy): Eukaryota > Metazoa > Chordata > Mammalia > Artiodactyla > Bovidae > Aepyceros > Aepyceros melampus. The sequence continues at coordinate 158,665 of SJXQ01011406.1, forward strand.
AGGTGGATGTGGACATAATTCACACTAACCTTGCACATTTAATACCATTAATTTGTCAAAACTAATAATATTAATTCATTCAAAAATGAGATTAAACACAGGCACCCCTTGCAGCCCATAATCCGTGACTGATGGCTCTGTAACACGGACAGCACAGCGCCTCCAGCAGAGCAAGCCACACACGTGTGGCCGATTGCGATGGGAAGCCATCTAGTAGCTCCTGTCTTCAGCTAAAGCATTTTTTTTTAATTGCCCCTCTCTCTGCACTCCTTGAATATTGTATTTTAGCAGCGAAACCAACGATTTATATTTAATGCCAACAGGGCAGAGTCACACAATTTTTTTTCTACATAGCATTTAATGAAAATCAGCAGGTATGAAGAGCCAGACCAGGCTCACAAAATGATAGTCGCTGCAGTTGACTTTGTTTCTGATCATGTAAATCAGGTGTGGACATCATTAAATGTAGTCATCCAAGGATGGTGCAGTGTGTTCTGTGTATTATGAAGGACATCCACTTCTCCCTTCTCTCAATCCCTCAATTGCTTCTTTGCAATACCCTGTACTATTCTCCAGTCTTTTCTCTGCTATTATTCATTCTATAAACATTTATTGAGTACCTACTAAGAGTGAGGGACTCCAACTAGGACTGGGTATATGAAAATTAATAAGAAAGGGCAATCCTTCCCATGGAGATCTTTGCCTTTTGAGAGGTACTGTGGTACATGGAAAGGAGCACAGGTACTGAATCAGGTGGCTCCAGCTTCTATGTTCCAGATGCTAGAATTAGGATAACTAGCTATTCGATCTACGGTAAATGACTTAGCCTTTCTGAGCTTCTACTTCCTCCTCTGTCTCCTATTTCCATCTCCTATAATGCTTCATAATATTGTCATGAGAATGAACTGAAAAAAATAGATGTAAGACAATTAGTACAATGCCTCAGTTCAGTTCAGTCACTCAGTCATGTCCGACTCTTTGTGACTCCATGGAAAGAAACTCTAACAGTAGCCTAGTTACCAGGCTATATCTAAGGGAGCTTCCTGCTTTTGCTAGATGCCAGGCACTGGAGATAGCAAAATACCTCTACCTTCTGATTCTAATCACTGGTGGGGTTATCACAAATGGTTTATTCTTGTGATATGAAAAAACAAGTGAAGAAAAAAAAAGAGGCTTTTGTGGTCCCATATTCTATAGTGAAAAGTGAAAGTGACCCAGAATACTGGAGTAGGTAGCCTTTCCCTTCTCCAGGGAATCTTCCCAACTCAGGGATCGAACCCAGGTCTCCTGCATTGCAGGCAGATGCTTTACCAGCTGAGCCACAAGGAAAGCCCAAGAATACTGGAGTGGGCAGCCTATCCCTTCTCTAGGGGATCTTCCTGGCCTAGGAATCAAACCCGGTCTCCTGCATTGCAGGTGGATTCTTTACCAACCGAGCTATGAGGGAAGGCATAATCTATCAGTTCAGTTCAGGTAGTCACTCAGTTGTGTCCGACTCTTTGCGACCCCATGAATCGCAGCACGCCAGGCCTCCCTGTCCATCACCAGCTCCCGGAGTTCACTCAGACTCATGTCCATCGAGTCCGTGATGCCATCCAGCCATCTCATCCTTGGTCGTCCCCTTCTCCTTCTGCCCCCAGTCCCTCCCAGCATCAGAGTCTTTTCCAATGAGTCAACTCTTCGCATGAGGTGGCCAAAGTACTGGAGCTTCAGCTTTAGCATCATTCCTTCCAAAGAAATCCCAGGGTTGATCTCCTTCAGAATGGACTGGTTGGATCTCCTTGCAGTCCAAGGGACTCTCAAGAGTCTTCTCCAACACCACAGTTCAAAAGCATCCATTCTTCGGCGCTCAGCCTTCTTCACAGTCCAACTCTCACATCCATACATGACCACAGGAAAAACCATAGCCTTGACTAGATGGACCTTAGTTGGCAAAGTAATGTCTCTGCTTTTGAATATACCATCTAGGTTGGTCATAACTTTTCTTCCAAGGAGTAAGCGTCTTTTAATTTCATGGCTGCAGTCACCATCTGCAGTGATTTTGGAGCCCAAAAAAATAAAGTCTGACAGTTTCCACTGTTTCCCCATCTATTTCCCAAGAAGTGACGGGACCAGNCCACAGGAAAAACCATAGCCTTGACTAGATGGACCTTAGTTGGCAAAGTAATGTCTCTGCTTTTGAATATACCATCTACATTGGTCATAACTTTTCTTCCAAGGAGTAAGCGTCTTTTAATTTCATGGCTGCAGTCACCATCTGCAGTGATTTTGGAGCCCAAAAAAATAAAGTCTGACAGTTTCCACTGTTTCCCCATCTATTTCCCAAGAAGTGACGGGACCAGATGCCATGATCTTCGTTTTCTGAATGTTGAGCTTTAAGCCAACTTTTTCACTCTCCTCTTTCACTTTCATCAACAGGCTTTTCACCTCCTCTTCACTTTCTGCCATAAGGGTGGTGTCATCGCATATCTGAGGTTATTGATACTTCTCCTGGCAATCTTGATTCCAGCTTGTGTTTCTTCCAGCCCAGCGTTTCTCATTATGTACTCTGCATATAAGTTAAATAAGCAGGATGACAATATACAGCCTTAACATACTCCTTTTCCCATTTCGAACCAGTCTGTTGTTCCATGTCCAGTTCTAACTGTTGCTTCCTGACCTGCAGTAGGTATTTATTAAAGTATTTTTTCCAATCAAAGAGAATTTTCTAAGACAAATTCCTGTGATAGTTGTTAAAATTAAAAATAAGCTTATGAAATTACATAATAGTACCATTTATATGTTCTGTGTAAGTATATAGTGTGGAATTTTCATTAAATCCTTCAGAACTTCTAGGAGATAAGTAACTTATCATCTGCTTTTTATAGATGAGAAAACTGAGGCAAGAAGCAAAATATCTCTTCTAATTGAAAAAGCTAGGATTTCCAGGCCCTTCTGAATGAATGCAGAGGTGGTGTTCTTTATACTGTCCTACGAGTCATTCTCACAAAGCTGAGCCTCAAAAGACTATATGAAGTGAAATTCAACTTTTATTTCATGTTGAGTTATGGATGAACTTTTCTTTATAGTTACTTTCACTGATTAAGCAGATCACACAAATAAATTGTTTGGGAGCAGCTGAGACTCAAAAGCTACCTGTTATGTCTGGCATGGCTAATGGAGGGGATTGTGCACGCCCCTGGAGGGAGAACTCGTGGACAGTGCATTGCAGTGTAATTTAATAAGTTCAATTTAGTCTATTGTTTCTTTAGGTAGGAATTAGGGGCAAGCCATATAAAGAGTAGTGTCCATAAAGGTACCATAGAAACTTCCCTGGTGGTCCAGTGGTTAAGAATCCTCCTGCCAATACAGGGAACATGGATTCAATCCCTGGTCTGGGAAAACTCCACATGCCACAGGGCAACTAAGCCCTCTCGCCACAACTACTGAAGCCCAAGCACCCTAGAGTCCAGGCTCCTCAACGAGAGAAGCCACCACAATGAGAACCCACGCATCACAACTAGAGAGTAGCCTCCACTCACTGCAACTAGAGAAAGCCCGCACAGCAATGGAGACCCAGCACAGCCAATAAATAAATAAATAGATATTTTAAAAAGAGATACCATGGCATGAAGGTGCTAGGTTAATGTGGGGTGTATGGTTGGAAGGAAAGTTATGACCAACTTAGACAGCATATTAAAAAGCAGAGACATTACTTTGTCAACAAAGGTCCATCTAGTCAAGGCTATGGTTTTTCCAGTGGTCATGTATGGATGTGAGAGTTGGACTATAAAGAAAGCTGAGCACAGAAGAATTGATGCTTTTGAACTGTGGTGTTGGAGAAGACTCTTGAGAGTCCCTTGGACAACAAGGGGATCCACACAGTCTATCCTAAAGGAGATCAGTCCTGGGTGTTTATTGGAAGGACTTATGTTGAAGCTGAAACTCCAGTACTTTGGCCACCTGATATGAAGAGCTGACTCATTTGAAAAGACCTGGATGCTGGGAAAGATTGGGGCAGGAGGAGAAGGGGACGACAGAGGATAAGATGGTTGGATGGCATCACTGACTCAATGGACATGGGTTTGGGTGGACTCTGGGAGATGGTGATGGACAGGGGGCCTGGCACACTGCACTTCATGGGGTCGCAAAGAATCGAACACAACTGAGTGACTGAACTGAACTGATGGGAAATAGTTTGGAATGGGGATACATGAGATTAGGTGAGTGAAGACTAAAATGAAAAGACAGATTGGGGCTTGATTTTTAAGGGTCTTGATTACCATTCGAAGAGATTCGGGTGTTACCCCATAAAAGTAGGGCACAATTGGAAATGTTTAAGACAAAAAGTCATAAATAAGCTCTGAGTTCTATACTGCCTGGGCAGAAGAGTGGAGGATGGAGGGAAGCTAGAGATATAGGAGTCTGAAAGACCCATTGCATCTTGAATCTGATGGGCTACCTTAGACCTGCCAAAGACTTGGATGAGAGTTTGCACAAGATACATGAAGAAGACAAAAATATATATCAAAAGATGTTTTGGAAGTAGAATGGTGGGAGAGAGGGAGGCAGCCTCCTGATTCCTGTTTAGAGTTTGGGGATCATGTAGAAGGCTCAGGATAGCTCGGAGTTTCTAGACCAGAAATGACAATCAGATTTTGTCTGGAACGCTAAGAGATTCTGAGGTGGAGAACTGGCTTAATGATCTTGCCACAGGCACAGGAAGAGCAGTGGTAGGACACTTGCCAGGCATATGTCATCCTTTCCAGCCTAAATGAGAGGTTTGCCGTGGAGAAGGCCTTTATCTTTGAAGGAAATTAATAATATTGCCTAATGATGTTTTATTGGTCATTTTCAGCATGAATGCTAAAAACCAGAAGTTCCAACAAGATAATGCAGAACCAACACATATAACTATCTGCAAAGCTGAGTTAAAGATCAGTACCAGGAAATATCAAAAATATTAACCAAGTAAGAAAATATGTTACCAAGTTACCACTGGACCTTTCAGGCAAGGTAAATGTAAATTACAATGTGCTATAAATATAAATGTTGAAAGCTAAGAGCTGACTCCAAATCCTTCCAGATATTTTGAAAAATTGACTATAAAAGACTCATGCATTCCTATTGTACAGAGCGAAGTAAGTTGGAAAGAAAAACACCAATACAGTTATATTAACGTATATAAATGGAATTTAGAAAGATGGTAACGATGACCCTATATGCGAGACAGTGAAAGAGACACAGATGTAGAGACTTTTGGACTCTGTGGGAGAAGGCGAGGGTGGGATGATTTGAGAGAATAGCATTGAAACATATATATGTTTCATATGTATGTATATGTTTCATATGTAAAATAGATCACCAGTCCAGGTTTGATGCATGAGACAGGGTTCTCAGGGCTGGTGCACTGGGATGACCCTGAGGGATGGGATGGGGAGGGAGGTGGGAGGGGGGTTCAGGATGGGGAACACATGTACACCCATGGCTGATTCATGTGAATTTATGGCAAAACCCACCACAATGTTGTAAAGTAATTAGCCTCCAATTGAAAAAAAAAAAAAAGACTCATGCTATTGTTTTGCTAGTCTTTTCTTAATCTCATTGGTAGGAGAAAGAGCCTTACCCCAAGGTTCCAGGGAGGGCTGAATATGTGATACTGGACAGAACAGATGATACTGACAGCAGTTTACTGGTCCCATATACTCACATCCTGGGGGAGGACACCACATACCATGCAGCGCCACATACAGGTTGCAGAGCGAAGCAGCAGGAGCCGTAGGAGGCTGGCTTTGTAGTAACAAGAGGGTGGGATAAGTCTGGTTCCCACAGGAGGATTGTTTGAAAAATGCCACAGGCTTGCAGAAAGGTGAAACTCATTAGGTGGAGGACCATGTGGGGTCCAGCTGCCAGGGGAACTAGCTGGATAGGAAGCCTCTCCCCACAAGAGGGAGGGAGGCATATCTGGCAAGAGCAGGAGAACTGAGTTAGGACTTGGCCTGTGAGGCTCAAAGAGATCCAGGCAGCACATGAAATTTTAGTGCTTACAATCTAAGATGTTAGCCACTGGCCACTCGTGGCTATTGAACACCTGAAATGTGACTAGACTACACTGAGATGTGCTGTAAGTATAAAATGCACACTAGATTTTAAGTATTTATTACCAAAAAAGGTAAAAAAAAAATCTCATTAGCTTTTTTATTGATTACATGTTGGAATGGTAATATGTTAGATATATTTTTAGGCAAAACATATTGAAATTAATTTTACCTGTGTCTTTCTACTTTTAAAAAATATGACTACTAAAAAACTTAAAATTACATATGTGGCTGGCATTTGTAGTTCATACTGTTTCTGTTGGACAGTGCTAGCAGTACAACTCCCCTAGGAAACTGAGCAGCTTCAAATACCTCAGAATAGTGGACTGGAATTTTTATAGTATGGAAAACTCTTGCTTTACTGATGGAGAGACTCATTATAGCTTTTTTCTCTAGTTCAGTTCAGTTCAATTGCTCAGTCGTGTCTGACTGTTTGCAACCCTACCGACTGTTTGCAACCCCATGCACGCCAGGCTCCCTGTCCATCACCAACTCCTGGAGTCCACCCAAACCCATGTCCATTGCGTTGGTGATGCCATCCAACCATCTTATCCTTGGTCGTCCCCTTCTCCTCCTGCCCCCAATCTTTCCCAGCATCCAGGTCTTTTCAAATGAGTCAGCTCTTCGCATCAGGTGGCCAAACTATTGGAGTTTCAGCTTCAACATAAGTCCTTCCAATAAACACCCAGGACTGATCTCCTTTAGGATGAACTGGTTGGATCTCCTTGTTGTCCAAGGGACTCTCAAGAGTCTTCTCCAACACCACAGTTCAAAAGCATCAATTCTTCTGCACTCAGCTTTATAGTCCAACTCTCACATCCATACATGACCACTGGAAAAACCATAGCCTTGACTAGATGGACCTTTGTTGACAAAGTAAAGTCTCTGCTTTTTAATATGCTGTCTAGCTTACCACTCCTCAAATAGGCTGCCTAGCAAATAGGTGTTCTTTTATGTGTCTTAGATCAAATCTCACCCTTCATTGATTAACATTCTTAATTCACTTAGCTGAAGTTCAGAAAAAGAGGTGTTACTGTTATTGGGCTGAGTTGTAGGGATGTTCTATATCACCACACATGATCTATTTTTGAGTCCCTTGTAATATTTGTGCTAGTCGAAAAATCAACATCCATCTCCTAAAACTAATTTATACAAGTTGAAAATGCCACAATTGAACATCTTGTCCTCAAAATTGAAACCAGGAGGCCAAAAACATATCACATTAAATAAAGCAGAGTTATGGCAATTGTACATACTCAAGAAAAAAAAAAAGGAAAAAAGAAAATGTTATCTTTAGAGGCAAGAATCTGTGGTCCAGAGAATATTTCTCTGGCTTTTAATTGAAATGCACTATTAAATGTTAATTTTGCAGTTTGCTTCTGTGATTATTGTGTCAGGAATGAAATATAGTCAAGGAATTTGGTTTCACTATAAACAAAGCAACAGCTTGCTCTCTGAGTGTTAGAAACAGCTAGTATGCATTAGCAGTAAGCCAGAAAATCTCCTAAAGTAAGAACAGAAGGACGAAGTTTTTGGATATTGACTATTTATAGACCATCCTACTAAACTAAGGCTTCCACCCAATATGACCTCAACTTTTTGCCCAGAACAGTCCCCAGCTCAGGGAAAGCTGAGCTCTGCTCCTTTAAGTTTCTGGAAAGAAAAAGAAATACTCATTTCAGTCTTACCAATAAATAATAACAGCCTCTAACTATTACTGAGTTAGGCATTGGGCTAGGAATTACAGATGTATCAACTAGGGCTTCTCTGATGGCTCAGCAGTAAAGAATCTGCCTGCAATGCCGGAGACGCATGAGACTTAGACTTGATCCCTAAGTCAGGAAGACCCTGGAGGAGGGCATGGCAACCTACTCTGGTATTCTTTCCAGGAAAATCCCATAGACAGAGGAGCCTGGCAGGCTACAGTGCATGGGGTTGCAAAGAGTCAGACACAACTGAAGCGACATACCATGCATGTACAATGAGGCTTTACAGCAAATCTTCAAAGTTGATAAAGATTAGATCCTTATTTTGTAGATGAAGAAATGAAGCTCCGAGACACTGGTTTATCACTGAGAAATGCCTTGGCTGCAAATACTAGAACACCTGACACCTGGTGGCTTATGCAAGTTGGAATTTACTTGGCCTGTGCAACAAGGTATTGTGGGGAGGCCATCTAGGGTTGCTGCATTGGCTCAAAGACCCAGGCTTTTTGTGTCTTTTCTCTCTGCCATTCAGAGTAAGTTAGCTTCTGTCTTTGGATTCATCATTGCTGTGTGATTGCTAGATCTCTAGCAGGAATAAGGGAGAAGGACAGAGAGGGGAAGGACCCTGCCAGCTGAGACTGCCCTTCTTATAATAATTTAAAAGTTTCCTCAGAATCATATCCAGCATCTCATTGGACAGAACATGTTTCATGGCTACTTCTATCTGCAAGAAAAGTCAAGGGCAGTATTTCTTGTCTGAACAATGAACTTAAAGCTGGATTCTTTAGTAAGAAGTAAGAAGAGACTGATCAACAAGTAATTTAACACCTGTCACTTTGGGGTTGGATTCCAGGGTTATCTGAGTCCAAAACCCATACTCAGGTCTTAAGTGTTTTGCAGGCTCCTAAAGATCCTACCACATTCCCACGCTTGACTGACACAAGTAGGCACACAGGTTTTGTGACTTCAGGCACCATGCTGAAATCCTACCAGAGAAAGTTTAGTGTCCCACCTTTCTTATAGTCTCCCTTGGATGATGATGAATGCAGCAACATTGGCTATACAGTTCAGTTGTACAATATTAAGATAGTCTCTGTTTAGAGAATTTTTTTTTTAAAGGCAGGAATGCTAGGACTTCCTTGGCAGTCCACTGGTTAAGACTCTGCTTCCAGTGCAAGGGACACTGTTTCAATCCCTGGTCAGAGAACTAAGATCCCACACGCCATGTCATGTGGCCAAAAAAATTAAATAAATAAATAAAATAGTCTTTTTTTTTTTTAAAGCAGGAATGCTAAGTGATTTTTTTTTTTAAGGTTTGGAAACTTTCTACATAAAAAGATTTTTCTCTAGTTAGATAGAGAAAACAATTCCAAAGCTAACTTTTGTTTCTTATTTTGTCTAAGCTTTTACTAATGTGTTTTTAGCCCCAAAGAGCTGCCTCAAATCCTTTGCCTTTGGGTGGCAAGTTACTGGAACTAAGCTTCACATTTTTGGTAAAATAGCATTTTCTTCTTAGGAGACATGGGATGCTATAGATAAAAACAAGAAGTATTTTAATAATTAGGAAATAAGTGGGTGACTATTGTGAGCCTGTGTATGCAAACATGTAGACATGGAAGCTGTGGAAGAGAGATTTTTTCAGAGACAGCAGTTGATGAGTTAGACCCTGGATTGCAGAACTCAGGCAGGAACAATAGAAATCACCATAAATATGACTTTCTTCTAAGACAGCAGCAGAATCCATTATAGGGAAACTCACGGATTAGTCAGACCTTCTGTGGCTGTCCTAGTTTTAAGTATCCTGTCCTGTTGCAGATCGAATGCTTGATAGTGTTCCTGATCAGTCAGTCATGTGTGAAATACGGCCCCTTAGCTGATGATAATTGGGACATTTTCAGTTAAAATGATCTGAACCTCTTCAGGCTCAGCTTCTGTGAGGGATTCAAAGTTTGACTATTCCCTCTTCTTTGTTCGTTACTCTTTTCCTTTTGTTGTAATAAGTTCCCAGGTGTAAAAGCTGCATTTTCAGGTCAAGGCAGTTCTGCAGTTCAGACCACAGAGTTTGCCATGGCCACAGTGCCAGGCAATCTTTTTGAATGGAAGATCTTCTTGGAGTTGCTAGTCATCAGCAAACTCACAGAATGTTTTCTCTGAAGTCATTGTACCTGGTTGCAGATATGCTGATGAAATGGTTGTAGTTATAGCTTCCCTTGAAATAGAATAAATAAGCAAAACATAAATAAAAGCAAAATATAAGCAAAAATAAATATTTTAATTTAGAAGTTAGCCTGATGAAATGTTTGAATTTTTTCATATAAGAGCACAAGAATGCACATTTATGGGCTGTGTGGCTATTAACTAGAGTATTACAACCACTATAGGAATTTGATTATTAATTCATGCTTACAGATCAACTATATTCATTTGAGATTTGCTTCTGATTTCATTCAGACTATGGTATTTTATATTAAAAAATGCCCACATTATTTTCATATAGGGCATGGAAAGTGCCATTTTATGATAAGCTAATAAAATTTTATTCCACAGTGCGTTTTTTTTGTTTGTTTGTTTTACTTCAGTTTTTTTTCCCCCCTTTCCCTCCCACCCTGGCATTCAGGAAATTTGATATTTTAAAATGCATATTTTAAAAGGTATTATAGTAAGGCTTTCTTTCCCATTGTCTGTTGAAAATTACAGTGAACAAGACTAAAAAGAGCAGTTAATCAGTGCTATCTCATTTTCTGGCTCATCGCTACCAAATTTTCACTCCAGCTAATGTCAGTTTGGGATGTTTCTTTAAGTTGGAATATAGCTGAGGGTTTCTGGAGACTCTTTCTCTAGTCAGAACCACACCGTTCAACACACCCTCATCCATAATCCAAGGGTGGGCTCAAATGGGACTAGACTGTGTGAAATGTTTTCATTTCCTATTGACTGGTTGTGTACTTCCCTTGTGTTAATCCCTTGTTAATGGACACTTTCTTTGAGCCAGCTGAGATCGGAGTTGTGTTGTCTTTGTGATTCTAGCAGATTTTATTACTTGGATATCTTTGTTTTCATTATTTTGAGATTTTGGGATTTTGTCTGTTTCATTGATATTGATTCTCTCAGTTAGAGATGGCTTGGTCTCCCACTGTTTCTGTTTGTGTTTGATCTACAAACAGTGGGAGAGAATCCTTAGGCTGCAAATGTTTTGGTTCTGTGCTTCAACTGGGAAAGGTAGGGTAAGAGCCATTAGCAGCTTTCTCAACAGAAAACAGATGAACATGGCTTTATGCCTAGACGGGGGACTTATATTTTGTCATTTAAATGATCCCAGGTCATTGTTCTAGGACATTCATTTTAGAGGGCAGTGGGGAATTTTGGAGAGCTCTGACTTTCTGAGAAATCCAAACATAAATACATACAGTTCCTTTATTTATTTGCTCTGCCTCTTCCTAGCTATGACTTTGGGCAAGTCATTTTACTTCTCTGGGTCTCAGTTTCCTTATCTTTAAAATGAAATTACTAGACTGGATAATCTTTAAATTCTTTCTCCCTTTGATTAATAGATGGAAAAGAAGTAACATTTCTTGATCTGTTACTTAATGCTCAGTTTATTTAAATATTTTGTTTCAATGATGTATAGTTATTTTGTTTAGTAGCAGCCCAGTGTGTAAGTATCATTATTTTGCAGATAAAATAACTGAGTTAAAATGTAGGTACATGGTGTATCCTCTAATCTATACTGAGATAGACTTGGCTCTATAACTGCTTAGGGCTTCCCTGGTAAAGAATCCACCTGCCAGTGAAGGTGACATAGGAGATTTGGGGTTGATCCCTGAGCCGGGAAGATCCCCTGGAGAAAGAAATGGCAACTCACTCCAGTATTCTTGCCAGAGAACCCCATGGACAGAGGAGCCTGGCATGCTACAGTCCTGGAGTCGCAAAGAGTCAGACATGACTGAACACACACACATACAGTATAACTGATTAATGTGGATAAATGTACTTTCTCTCCCTGTCAAGATTATAAGCTCCTAGAGAGAAGAGAAAACACCCGCTGAGCACTTTCTTCAGGGCTTGGTTTCAAATAAAATCAGTTGAATTAGTTTGCTTAGTAGTTTATAGGTGAGGATAAGGGACCTCTTTGGCAGCATCCCAAGCAAATGGGGTCATGACATTGAAAATGTGCTAGCTGTGTGGGTGCAACCAGGTTGACTTCAGCTTATTGTTGCAAGACTCCTGATGCCCCCTCGCTGGGAACTCTAGCTGTTTATCACCTTGTCATCCAACCAGTTGCCGAAAGATGGCATTTTCTGCTCAGGATCCCTTTCCAGACAACCTCTCCTTTTACTTTCGTGCCTGTTAAGTAAGATTAATAGTTGACTAAGAAAAGAAATAAAGTTTTAAAAAATGCTTATTAAGTACCAGCATTAGTAAGGATTTTTTTTGAAACACTGAAACATGCTCACAAATGTACTTTATAATTGCACAGCTAAAAAAGTAATCTCAGTTGGCTAGAGGTTTTACAATAGCTGTAATACAAATGCTATCTCAGAAGGAAGAATATTTTGGTATTTCCATTGTTATCAGTGGCAGTCTTGACAGGATGTCACTGTTTGTGCCGAGGCAGGTCCTGGACCGGAGGCATTTTTACAGGGAGGTAGAGGAGATGATGGGCAGATCCTACCCCTACTTCCAGGAATGACAAGGAACCATGGAGTGTGAGCATTCCCTTGTAAGGACCACTGCATACAGCATGCTGATGGATGTAGTTCCTCCAACACTCACCGTTCCAAGAATGTGTGTGTAATAGGAATAGCACAGCAGGGATGTATACTGTCACCCTGCTTATTTAACTTATATGCAGAGTACATCATGAGAAATGCCAGGCTGGATGAAGCACAAGCTGGAATCAGATTGCTGGGGGAAATACCAGTAACCTCAGATATGCAGATGACACCACCCTTATGACAGAAAGTGAAGAGGAACTGAAGAGCCTCTTGATGAAAGTGAAAGAGGACAGTGAAAAGGCTGGCTTAAAATTCAACATTCAAAAAACGAAGATGATGGCATCTGGTCCCATCACTTCATGGCAAATAGATGGGAAAACAGTGGAAACAATGAGAGACTTTATTTTCTTGGGCTCCAAAATCTCTGCAGACGGTGACTGCAGCCATGAAATTAAAAGACTCTTGCTCCTTGGAAGAAAAGCTATGACAAACCTAGACAGCATATTAAAAAGCAGAGACATTACTTTGCCGACAAAGGTCCATATAGTCAAAACTATGGTTTTTCCAGTAGTCATGTGAGAGTTGGACCATAAAGAGAGCTGAGCACCGAAGAATTGATGCTTTTGAACTATGGTGTTAAAGAAGACTCTTGAGAGTCCCTTGGACTGCAAGGAGATCAAACCAGTCAATCCTAAAGGAAATCAGTCTTGAATATTCGTTGAAAGGACTGATGCTGAAGCTCTAATACTTTGGCCATCTGATGTGAAGAACTGACTCATTGGAAAAGACTCTGATGTTGGGAAGGATTGAAGGCAGGAGGAGAAGATGACGATAGAGGATGAGATGGTTGGATGGTATCACCGACTCGATGAACATGAGTTTGAGCAAGCTCCAGGAGCTGGTGATGGACAGGGAAGCCTGGCGTGCTGCAATCCATGGGATCGCAAAGAGTCAGACATGACTGAGTGACTGAACTGAACTGAATTGTGTGCCTGGCCTGTCTCTAAGCACTTATACTAGTAACTCATGGGCTCTACTTGTCAGGTGAGGAGACCAAGACACAGAGTGCTTACTTAACTTGCCCAAGGGCACATAGCTTGAATCAGCAGAACTATGATTCAAGTTCAGGTGACCTGACTCCAGAGTCTGTATTTATAACCACCGCATTCTTGTGGTTCTCTCTAAATACTGAAAAGTGTTCATTTCAGGCAGAGAGGGTCATCATTTGTGGGGGACTCAATGTTTTCATTTTATTACATTTTTATATCACTGGAAATCATTTAATCCCATTTGCTAATGCATCTATGGCAGTAACTCTTCATCATCTTCAGGTATTTAATGCCTCCCCCAAATCTATATTAATTCACTAAGTTGAGACTTTCAGAATTCAACATTTTTGCTTACCTCTTCAGCTGGTACACGAGAAAGAAAATTGACCATGCAGAATTCTTTCCAGTACTTCATATGATTTTATAGAATAAATTATTTTAGTTATTTAAGCTTAAATAATTTTTAGTGATAATTGCCTAATACTCTACACAGAGCTTGCCTTTTTACTCTTTTCATTGCTTTGAGGTATCCACTAAAAAGGATTTAAAATTATTGCTTAGAAGGCTCTTTCCCTCAATCAAGAGTAAAGGGCATTATACATCTAATAACCTGTTAACTCACCTTTTCCATTTAACTTTTCAGAAAAGTTTCCTTGTGCTTAATACTTGCAAGCAGTCAAATAAAGAAAAAAATGCTTAGATATTGATGATTTTTAGGAATCAGTGCAAGTGAGTTCAGGGAGAACTGGCAGGAGCACAGCCCAGCGGAAAAAAACTCTTCAGAAAGGCAGATAAGTGTGCTGTCTCTGAAGCACCCTTGGCTGGCAGTGGGCTAGGGGCAGGGGTCTTGGAGGAAGCCTGCATGGGAAGCCTGTTACCAGAGCCTGCATCAGATAGCTGTCTCCTGCGGCCCTAAGTGGGCCACTCTTCTTCCTCAGCAACCAAAGAACCAGAGATTTAGAGCTTTTGTGTTTGTTAGGAATTGTGTACCAATTCTGAGTCTTTTGTGATGATTTAAAGACGGGACGGAAGGAAGAAGGAAGGGAAAAGAAAGGATTCAGGACGGTAGAGAAATACACCACCCTCGAAAATAAACCAACTACATACACTCACAGATGGCAGAGAGAAATGGCAACTCTCCTAAATTCTACATTTCATCTATAATGACTGAACTTCTGAATTTGTCAACAATTAGGTAGAAATTTGCATCACTTGGTTTTCTTTTCCTTTTTAGTGTTAAAAGGTGAGACATAATGGATTCTTAGTCTAGAAAGTTGGGGTAGGAGGACAGGGATGGTCTGGGACTCCCTGGGAAGCATGATAAAACAAACATTGCCCTAGTGTTCTGACTTTGCCTCCTTGAACTAGTTGAAACATTTCACATTTGATAGTGAGAGTTGCATTCGTGCTCTAAAACAAAATTCTAGCAAAGAAACTCTGACTGCATTCCTCCAAGGACCCACTTAAATATATATGTATTCTCATAGTGTCAACAGGGGAATTTTGAAGGTAAATACAAAGATTACCTTCTCTTAAATTGACCTCACAGATTATGAATATTCTTTTGAGAGCAAGAAGGTTATTCACCTCTAATATTCATTATCTTTAACTTCTTTAAAAAAAGTTAAGGCTTTATAAAGAGCAGTTTTAGGTTTACAGTAAAATTGAGAGGAAGATGCAAAGACTTTTCCTATATTCCCTGTACCTCCATTGCACAGTGTACCCTATTGCAAAGAAACATTGCCCTTTCTTTGACTTCTTTTATGAGAGGAAGAAAGATATCTCTATCTTTTTTACACCTCTGTTTGTTTTTTTTTGTTTGTTTGAATGTTTTGGTTCATGCTATTATTGTGGTTGAAGCTAAACTGAGAAGATATATTTGCTTTTTATACCTGTTTATGTTTCTGTTTTTTATTGTTAACACAAATATACTCTTTTTAGATGGGCAAAGCTGAGAAAGATTTTCTTAGAGACCTAGAGCTAAAAAACCTATTGATACACTGAAGTATATCCAATAGCTCCATTTTACACAAAATTGACAAACAGTAAAAACAAAACAACACATTTGGCTAAAGAAATAAGGCATGAAAATGATAAATAAATTTCTGAAAGGATGTGTGATTTGACAGTTTTAAATTTCCCTTTCTTCCATCAGCAAGTCTCCAGAAGAAGAACCCATTCTGATACTCTGATGCTCAGTAAAAACATGACAATGCATCAGACTGACCTTCTACTTCTCAGCAATAGCTGGTGAAAGCATCAGTCTTAACTATTTCATGATATTTTTTTGTAATCAATGCAACCCAGCTGCTGTTTCCGCTTGCACCAAGTGAATTGAAGCCCTCAACTGGTGCACATCACACTGTTAGATGTGTGAAAAACTGCCACCTGTAACATAAATCACCATTCCTTTCTTTCGTGGGACCATACACATGATTCAACATCCACATTAGGGTTGTCAGGAGCATGCCAGCTCAGTGTTGGGAAAATAATCCAACACCTCTCCCCAAAACAAGATGTCATTCTTCAAAACATCTTTAAAAAGAACTTTACGCTTTCTTTAAGCAGGTGGATGTTTGAAGTAACAAGCTGACTAGCTTCTAAGAATGAGCTTAAGAAATCCAACACAATTGTCACAATTATTGTTTACATTACTTTAGAAAGTCGATGAGCAAATAGGATATTCTGCAGCAGAGAGTCCTGGGGTAGATCAGCAGGATCTGTGGGACCTAATTTATTTCTCTTACAAGGCAAGGGGTATCTCATTCTGATCATGAGTAGGTGCCTATAGGATTGAAACAAGAAGGGTGTTTTGAGGACTCCTGCCATTTTACTTGAATAAGGTAGACTTGGGCTTAGATCTGGCAAAGAATTCAAAGAGAATAACCAGCAGTTAGAATGTCTGGTTTTTAATTTGTGCTTATCTTTTTCTGGAACACTTGTGAATATGTGGTACTTTTCTCATTCTTTTCCTTTCATACTCCTGGAAAACACTGATGATTCTTTGCACTCCTGCTTACTGAGTTCAGATTTAATTTGAGGCTACTTCTCAGCTCAACACTTAAGCAGCTCCTACCAATCCATTGGCTGTGCCATAAAAATGACTGTTGGTCCCTTGCTCTGGACGCTTGAAAGTTTTGTCAGAGTTATATATTTTATCTAATGTGGTTGGATGGGAGCCATGACCTTCCTGTTGCATTCAAGTTGGCTGAAGTTTCCAATCACTAGTTTTAAAACATGTTCAGGGTTTCTCCTCTCTGGTTTCTAGTTTCAGTGTCTTTCGAGTAAAGTATTGATAAAAAACATTGTAGACACCTCTAAATTAACCTAAATTCAGAATTCCTTTTTATTTTTGTAATGTTCTCCTTCAACTTAACTTTACTTTGCCCACACCTAGTACATCTGCAATATTTTTTTTAGAACTCAACTTTATGAAGTTTTACTAAAGCATTCAATCTGGTTTTCATAGTAATAACTTTCTTTGTTAACTCACATTTCATCTACTTATGTAATATTTAATTAAATTGCACAATTTTGGGCACCTTATGCGAAGAGTTGACTCGTTGGAAAAGACCCTGATGCTGGGAGGGATTGGGGGCAGGAGGAGAAAGGGACGACCGAGGATGAGATGGCTGGATGGCATCACAGACTCAATGGACGTGAGTCTGAGTGAACTCCGGGAGTTGGTGATGGACAGGGAGGCCTGGCGTGCTGCGATTCATGGGGTCGCAAAGAGTCGGACACGACTGCGCGACTGAACTGCACAATTTTAAAATAACTTGATTTAAACAGGTTTGGGAACAGTCTTAACTGAATCTTAGAAGGCATTCAACAAACCAGTGGGAGCAGAATGCACAAGTATATGTAGTGGTGATAAGCATCAGCTTTTCCTGAGTCTCGGTCAGTAGCTCCTACAGATGCAGAGGATGGTGTTGGTAAATCCCGAGTCAGTTAAGCACCGGTCAGTTAGAGACCGCACTGTCAAACAGAAGCCCCAACTCTCATTGTAGAAGACACTATGGCATGTTTCCCTTTCTCTGTGCTTTCTTTAAAAAAAAAAAGGAGCCAATTTGCTGTATATGGCTCAGGAAACTCAAACAGGGGCTCTGTATCAACCTAGAAGGGTGGGATGGGGAAGGAGATGGGAGGGAGGCTCAAAAGGGAGGAGATATATGTATACCTGTGGCTGATTCATGTTGAGGTTTGATAGAAAACAACAAAATTCTGTAAAGCAATTATCCTTCAATGAAAAATAAATAAATTAAAAAAGAAACCAATTAGCTTTAATATCTTCATTACTTATTTCTTGGGGGACTGGGAACAAATAATTCTTAATGAGTTTTTTTTTTAAACAAAAATACTGGAGAATCATACAATGCTGCCAGCATTGGACACAAGTCTGTTCATGCCTTTGCAGCTGGCCTTGTGATGGCAGAACCTTTCACTTAACCTTTACTGTTTATTATGACTTTCACATGATGGCCAAAATAAAGGAACACACCCGTCTTTCTCTGGGATGACTTCCACTGTTGAATTACCACTGCTGAATGCACCTTCCTCCTGAACTCTGCTTTCCTCTCTTGACTGTGGTCATCATCATGTCTCCTGCACCAGAAGCAGGAATCTGTTCGTCTGTCCCTTGATCCACTTCACAGAGAGAGTATACAGAATTCTGGCTCCTGTGCTGTTAGTGCAGTTGATCATGACTCCGACCAGAAGACCCCAGGAAATGCAGGATTTTGCACAGGAGGAACCACCACATCCTTGTTTCTACGTCTTGAACATGATAAAAAACCACATTGCTTTTCTTTTTTTGTTTCCATTGTGGTAAACTCTATGTAACAACATTTACTCTTTTAAGCTTTCTTGGGCGTGTAATTTAGTGGCATTGAATTCAGTCTCATGTTGTGCAGTCATCATCACTATCTTCAGAACTTTATTTTCTATGACTACTAACAAACTCTGTACCCATTAAACACGAACGTTTCCCCATTCCCCTCCCCTCAGCCACTGGCAGCCACCAAGTTACTTTCTGGCTCTATGCAGTTGACTATTCTAGATATTAATACTTCATATAGATGAAATCTACACTATCTATGCTTTAGTGCCTGGTTTATTCCACGTAGCATGTCTTGAAGGTTCAACCATGTTGTCTCATTGCTTTAAAAAAAAAAAACATTTTATTTCATATTGGAATATAGTTGATTAAAAATATTGTTTTGGTTTCAGGTATACAGCAAAGTGATTCAGTTATGCATACACATATATTATTCTTTTTCAAATTATTTTCCCATTTAGGTTGTTACATAATACTGAGCAGAGTTTCCTGTACTATATAGTCTTTGTTGGTTATCCATTTAAAATATAGTAGTGTGTGTATGTCAATGGTTTTCCTACTCAGACCACACCATCATAACCGAGAGTCTCTAAACCCCATTGTGCAATGATAAAGACCATTTTGAGGTTGCCTTTCCCCCAATCTCCTGCAAAGTGATGATAGTCTGCCCTCCCCCAAAGTGTGAATGCCACCTGTGGGCCTTTTATGGAGACCACCCCACAGTCCCCCAGACTTGGTTGCTGGGCTCTATTCGTCCTTTCCAATGTTTTAGGATTTTCAAATGCCTGTTAAATCTTCTGCAACAATCAATTCAAATATACAAGTTTGGCTATTCAAATTACTTTTTCCAAAAGTACTTTAAAATGCATTAAGTTATTAATTGCCTGCTGGCACTTTAATCAAATGGGAAAATTGACATAGCCAGAGGCATGTATTTTTGTGGAAAGAAAATTTATTTAAGAAGAAACAGCAGCTCTTACTGCTTAATTTAAACTGAGAAAACTGTGGAAAATCAACTGCTATGGAAAATTAATAAAACATTTCCAGCTGCAAACAGTGACTAATTGTACAAGATGAAGACTGCCTGGAATTAATAACTTGCAGTCTTCTGTGTGAAGAACCCCCCACCACTTCAATTTACTGGGAGATTAAATTACTTCTAAGTTTGCCATATTAAAACAGAACATGAATAAAACGTTAGTGAACGCACATCTATTATTTACTGTCTGTGATATGGATATAATTATTTCCAAACAACTACAATGTGACGTGACCAGTAATATTTAAATGACTCTTTTAGCAAAAGAACCTACTGCAACATTTTTTCCCCAAAGGGGAAAAATATCCTTCTCTTACTTCTAAAGTAATAAAACAATGCCTGGACTTTTGCAGAGGGTATGTCCCTGCCCCAGTGGACTGACATGTGCTTGGTGTCTGAGTTTATATGTTTCCCCTTTGTGTCAGATAGTACTTTGGGGGAGTATGTGCAGCAGAAAATCTCAGCAACTCATTTATGAGTTCTGATCTTAAATGGACGCTGAGCCATAGTATACCAATGTAGATGCTTCAAGGCTTCCCCTGGTGCCTGGTGTGATCATGAGCACATGGGTCTAATAGATTCCTTTATAGGAGAAGAAGGAAGGCCAAAAATGATTTCCTGAGACAAGGGGTTTCATTCAAAAGGGACATACATTAGCACAGGCCCTGTCAACATCATGGACACATCCTCCAAGTTTGGTCATGATATCACATCACCTTGTAGGCTGTCATTTCCTCAGCAATAAAATGAGAATGAAATAACATAAACCAATGTTGTCCCTTTTCTCACTCTTTTGCCAGGACTGGATTAATTTTCCTGCCCCAAAGGGCCACCAGGAGGGTCTGTCAGTTTTCCTAGTGCATCCAAACTTTGAGATCCTACGAAACAAGATACAGCAAAAAGATGCCATTCAACGACTAGGAGAGATTTAAAGTGAGAACTGGGAGCTCTATTTTTATGAAGTGACAGGATGTTTTAGAGGTTGTTTAACTTTTTGGTTTCTTTTTCAAATTTTAGAGATTAGCAAATAAGAAACTGAGAGGGAATGAGCAAATTGGACATGTGTATTTAGGAGATGTCTCAAAGATGAAGATTTTCATGTTGATGTTTGACAGAAAACAACAAAATTTTCTAAAGCAATTATCCTTCAATTAAAAAATAAATAATTAAAAAAAAAAAGATGGAGATTTTCTTAGCAGAGAGGCCCTGCCACCCTTGGCAGCTTATCCTTTAATGCTCACACAGAGGGTACATTCAGCCTCTTGCTATTTGATATTGCTGGCAGGAAGGTCCGAGTATTGGCCTGGAGAGAATAAAGGCATGTTCTTTAGAAATGCAGAGGCTTAACCTGAAGCATAACTAGTTTGGGGTTTACCACAGAAGTTATCTGGACATATCATTTGATTTCCAGGTTTTAAATGTAATTCTAAACAAGACTGGCCACATAGCCCTCTGCTGTATGACTCAGAGAGACTTTATCTGCCACCAAATGCCATTCAGGCTTAATTCTGCAGCAGTGAATTGTATAAATTGGGACATTCTTTGAGGCCCTGCAGCATTATGGCTCTCAGAGGAGGAGAGATGAGGCCTGCTTCCTCCTCCCTGTTGCTCAGGCAAGATACTTTTTTAGGTTGTCTCTCTCTATTTGGGTTCATCTTGGTTTTCCTTTTTTAGAAACACTTAAGACTTGTGATAGCAGGTTGAGCTTTATCTACAGGCAAAGTGTCCAACTGCAGATACCACTGGATCAGAGGAGTTCTGGGCAAGGTTCCTTGACCTGGCAAAGCTTTCTCTCCCTGCTGGAAAATATTCCCTGGAGAGGCACTGAATTGATTCGCACTTTTTCCAGTGACTGCTCTCCAGCAGGAGGTGAAAGGGTAGACCTCCAGATCCTGAATGAGAGCAGCACTAGGACAGGAACCAGACAGGGAGAAGAGGACACAGGATACAAATCAGCCTGCCCGGGCCTGAGTGGACTCTGCCTTTTGAGAAGCGGCAGACCTGCCCTCTTGCTTTCACACATCATTTCGTGTATGGAGTTTGCCCCAACCTTGAATGAAAAAAGGATATTTGAAAAACATAAATTTGCGCTCAACAGCTGTCTATACTCAGTATCTCCAGCTCCCCTCCTTTTCCTTGAACTCACTACAGTCAGACTCTCATCCCTGCTACTTCTTCAGAACTGCCTTTGCCCAAGTCATCATGAACTTTACCTTGCTGAATCCAGTGCACACTCCTCATCCTCAGTTTATTTGACTATGAGGAACATCCGGTCCAGTTGATCTTTTCTCCTTAACACTTTTGTTCTTTGAAATTTAGACACAAAAAGAAACATCAGAGGGGCATGCACACAGAAGAAGACCTTGTAAATGCACAAGGAGGTGGTCATCCGCAAGCTGAGGAGAGAGGCCTGAGGAGAAACCAAACCTGCAACACCTTGACCTTGGACTTCCTGCTCAGGAGAAAATACATTTCTGTTGTTTAAGGCATTCAGTCTATGGTGTTTTGTTAAGGCAGCCCTAACAAACTAACACACTTGTGAAGATGCCAACCACTGATAAATCGAGCATTAATCAGTTAGTCTTTGAAAATCATACTCAGATAAAAAATAGAAGGCAGAGACTTTGGCCTCAAAAAGCTTGTCATGTGCTGCCTGTGCAGAGGTACTTGCCTGTTAGGGGTGATTCTCCACTTCCTCTCTAGCCCCAGCTGCCATCCCATGATGCTCTGCTTGGTGCTCAGAGATGCTGAACTGGGAGATTGCATTACCTAGGCTCTCTTGCTCTTAGGCTTCCAACTGGGCTTGGTCAATGGAAATTAACAGCAGGGGATTAGAGGCGGAAGAGAGAGAAATTAGTTATTGTAGCCCCTCTCCTTAAGGGCCAGTTTGTGTCAAATCCTGGGCTTCTTCCCAGCAAGAACTATCTCTAGGTTTTGTCATCTGCATCCCCTCCCCTTGTTTCTGTAGGCCTACAATGGTCATGGCCTCTTGTCACTCCTCATCCACAGATGCTCTCTCCTCTTGTCGATTCTCTTAACCCCCTAACCACACCTCTATAAAGGATCCTAAGTTTACTAAGCTCTCTTTGATTAGACCTTTCTGAGTATGCTATTTGTTTCTCATGAGAACTCTGACTAATACAGAGATATAGAATAGTATGGTGAGAAAAACCATCACTGGTCAGACAGTTCTGGATTTTTTTTTTAATTGAAGTATAGTTGCTGTACAATATTATATGTTAAAGATATACAATATAGTGGTTCACAATTTTTAAAAGTTTTACTCCATTTATAGTCATTATAAAATATTGACTATTCCTTGTATCGTACAATATATCCTTGTAGCTGGTTTTATATGTAACAGTTTGTATCTCTTAATCCCCTACCCATTTATTGCCCTTCCCACCTTCCCTCTCCCCATTGGTAACCATTAATTAGTTCTCTAGATCTGTAAGTCTGTTTCTTTTTTGTTATATTCACACTTTACTATATTTTTTAGAATTTATGTATCAATGATAGCATATAGTATGTCTTTTTCTGACTTTTTTCACTTAGCATAACATCTACCAAATGCACTCATGTTGTTGCAAATGGCAAAATTTCATTCTCTTTTATGGCTGAGTAGATTTACATTGTATACATACACACACAAACACACAAATATATAGTATGTATATATATACACACACATATACATACAGGAAGAGGAAATGACAACCCACTGCAGTATTCTTGCCTGGAGAATCCCATGAACAGAGAAGCCTGGTGGCCTAAAGTCCATGGAGTAGCAAAGAGTCAGACATGATTGAAGCAACTTCACACACACACACACACACACACACACGTGTGTATATGTGTGTAGATAGGTATTACCTGGTGGCTTCCCTGGCTCAGATGGTAAAGAATCTGCCTGCAATGCTGAAGTCCTAGGTTCAACCCCTGGGTCAAGAAGATCCCTTGGAGAGGGAATGGCTACCCACTCCAGTATTCTTGGAGCTTCCCTGGTGGCTCAGGTGGTAAAGAATCTGCCTGCAATGCTGGAGATCCACGTTTGATCCCTGAGTTGGGAACATCTCCTGGAGAAGAGAATGGCTACCCACTCCAGTATTCTTGCCTGGAGAATTCCATGGACAGAGGAGCCTGGTGGGCTATAGTCCATGGGGTTGCAAAGAGTTGGACATGACTCAGCGACTGACATGTTCACCACACTATTAAAAAAAAAAAATATATATATATATATATATATACTGAGAAACTAATATATATATATACATATACATACCATATGTTTATCCATCCATCTGTTAATGGATACTTGGCTTGCTTCCATATCTTGACAACTGTAAATAATGCTGAGTCATACGGTCAGACAGCCCTGAATTTGAATATCAGCTTATCGATAAACAGTTGCACTATTCTGTGCATACTTTTTGTCTCTCAGATCCTCAGTTTCTCCTGAGCATTATAAAGTATGTATAATAATGCTTTTCATACAGGGTTACTGAAAAGATGAAATAAGATAATATACAGTCTTTGGCAAATAGTAGGTGCTCAACAGTGGTATTACAGAAAGTTGCACTATTCTGTGCATACTTTTTGTCTCTCAGATCCTCAGTTTCTCCTGAGCATTATAAAGTATGTATAATAATGCTTTTCATACAGGGTTACTGAAAAGATGAAATAAGATAATATACAGTCTTTGGCAAACAGTAGGTGCTCAACAGTGGTATTACAGAAGTAGATGAAGTAGTTGGTTTTAGTTTATAGGACATTCTTACAAATACTAATCTTAAGCCCAAAGAAATGACGTTCTCATGAGAAAGTTTCAGGTGCCACAGCAATTTCAAAGAAGAGATCAAGGCCCTGACAGGTCTCCTGTGCTGGGCAGAACTGATGGTTCCAGGCCATGGGAGACACGCCCCTTCTCCTAGTTATCCAATGCAACACTAATTAGATGATATTTTGAAGGGATTTTGCAGATGTTATTAAGGTTCCATATCAGTGGACCTTAAGACAGAGAGCCTACTTAATCATAGAAGTATTTTAGAAGCAGAGATTTTTCTCAGGCTGAACATAGAGAGGAAGGCAGAGGAACACACCTTGGCTGACATGGCAGAAAGAAAATCATCCAAGTTGTGAACTGCCTGCAGGGGGGCTGCATGGCAAAGAACTGTGGGCAGCCTCTGGGAGCTGGAAGAGGTCCCCAGATGACTGCTAGCAGGAAAATAGAAAAACAAAGATCTCAGTCCTACAACCATAGGAAGTGGATTCTGTCGCAAAAAGACCTCAGGCCCCAGATGAGAACTGTGTCCTTGACTGACACTTTGATTAGAGCCCAGTGGATTCCGCCCTCCAGAAACTATGAGAAATAAATTTGTGTTGTTTTGAATCACCAAGTTGGTGATCATTTGTTTCATAGCAGTAGAAAACTCATTCCCAACCTCTATGGCAGCAAGTTCCTTTTCTGGTTATAAAGAAAATGCTTTCTGGTCCCAGCTAGTCACTGCATTGCTTTGTTTCTTGGCTTTCCCATCAGCAAATGCACATGCTTCCTTACACTTCCAGCTCACTTATCTTGAATGTTCACCCTCCAGGAACAAGATTTCAAACAACATTAAGTAATAACAGCCACACAGCAAGCTTCTGCTCGTGATGGGAAACAAAATCATCTGTGCAGCTATTGGCCAAAGGGATAAACAAGTGAGGAGAAACAACACACAAGAATAGTTTCTGATTTCAGGTGACATTTTTAGTAGGCTCACTTAATTTCAAAAATGGTAATAGAAGCCTTTGGAAAATTCCACAGTTCAAGAGAGGAAAAGAAAGGCTTACCAAGAGGTAAACACTTCAGTTCCTTTCTGCACATTGTTTCTTTAGGCTACTAAGCTTGCTCTTTCTCAGGGGGGGCCATAGTGCAAACAACTAAAATCTTAAAGAAACAATCAAGTAAAATCAAGCATGTAGGAAACTTTGTTTATGTAGTAGAGATGGGCTAGAAAAGAAAAATGGAATTTAATTAACTGTCTTGGTTGAGCAGAGCAGATATTAACCTTAAGAATCAAACCTACTGTTTTAAGGAACTTTCTGAAGTGTGTATTTAAAGAGATTATCAACTATATGGGAAGAGTCTTACTTTGGTGGCACATGTCAATCCACCTCATTACCTATTACACATATTTGATTTTCCATTTTTCTCCCATTATTTGAAAATGTGTGCTTTAGGTAGATCTTCATGATTTGGATCGATTTAAAAACATTTTTTATGAGCATATAAGGAACTCTAAATTCTTTTTTGAATCCTTATTGTTTCTCTGTTCTCTGGAATAATATGCAGAATTGACTTTTGCAATATAGTGCTAATGTCTTTGTTTTATTATGGAGCTAATTATTACCATGGGTCATTATAAGATAAGCCACAAATACATTAGTGATGGCAGAGATCGAAGCAGCTAATATAGCGTACATGCTTGAATAAGGATATATTCTTGCAAAGATATCTTTACATTTCAGTAATTAAGTGTGTCATATTAATTGCATGGCCCTTTCATAAAACCTTGCAAAGAAACCCCACACACACCAAGAACTTTTCCTCTTGATATCAGATTAGAACTGATTGCATAATTACATTACCTGGATAATTAAATACAAATCTGGTAGGTTCAGAATGGTACAATGTTGTGGTTTCATTTTCTAATAGAATTACCCTGCCTTTGGTTTAGAATCCTTGCTAAGCAAAGGAGATCCAATTACTTAGTGACATGACATCAACTCCTCAGGGACCTTTCCTCAGAGAAAAGGCTCAGATTAAAAATTATTCAGGGAGCGTCTTTCTTGTTCCATTACTGGGATCTAAATCATAGGAATTAGAGATGTGAGAGATATATTAGGCTTTTTTTCTCTCATCCAAGGAGCAAAGGAAGAGTGTTCATCAAACATTGTTCTTCTAGGTTTGCTAAGGTCCAATTTAGATTAAAAAACAAACAAACAAAAAACATTGTTGGGATGAGACACTCCTCCAGCCCCTGAAAGACACATCTTTTCTGTCACCTCACAGATTCTTTAATGATAATCTCAAGATACATTTACTTGCCAAGATTAGGGTGATAAAATGGCTGAATTTCTACAGAATAATTACTTCATGTCAGAAATAATTTTAGGCAGAATTAAATAGGAATATCCTCATGTGAAGGTAGATACCTTCAAGTAACTCTGAAAATAATTCTGTTAGATTTGACAGACTTCGTTGTTTGGTTTGATAACAGACCTTGAAGCCATGTTTGTAGGTCAGAGCCCAGTTCTTTTCATAGTTGTTTAAACTTATACCAGCTTCAGCTCTCTGAACGTTTTTCAGTCAGCTATCCAAAGAAGAAGCATCCTCACCTCTACCAATGGGAATGACTGGGTAGAGCCTGTTCTCCATGTTTGCTGTCTGTGTCAGTTGTATTTTAGGTCCTGCACCTGTGGCCATCTGGAGGTCAGCTTGGGAGTCCTGCTGACCTGGATCAGGCTGGCTTCCCTGTTAGGTGTTAGGCTTGCTGTCGATTGGTCTAGGCTATGTGACTGGAGTGACAGCATTAGGCTAACCTCAGCTTGTCCCCTGGTGATGGCAGAAGTTCAAGGGAGAGCAAAATCAGTGCCTGAGCCCATATCAAACCTCTGCTTGCAGCCTATCTTTTAACATTGCCTTGAACATAGAAAGATGTAACTCAAATCTCTAATGATTATACAGTGGAAGTGAGAAATAGATTTAAGGGACTAGATCTGATAGACAGAGTACCCGCTGAACTATGGACAGAGGTTTGTAACATTGTACTGGAGACAGGGAGCAAGACCATCCCTAAGAAAAAGAAATGCAAAGAAGCAAAATGGCCGTCTGAGGAGGCCTTACAAATAGCTGTGAAAAGAAGAGAAGCAAAAAGCAAAGGAGAAAAGGAAAGAGATACCCATTTGAATGGAGAGTTCCAAAGAAGAGCAAGGAGAGATAAGAAAGCCTTCCTCAGTGATCAGTGCAAAGAAATTGAGGAAAACAATAGAATAGGAAAGATTAGAGATCTTTTCAAGAAAGTTAGAGATACCAAGGGAACATTTCATGCAAAGATGAGCTCGATAAAGGACAGAAATGGTATAGACCTAACAGAAGCAGAAGATATTAAGAAAAGGTGGCAAGAATACACAGAAGAACTGTACAAAAAAGATCTTCATGACCCAGATAATCACAATGTGTGATCACTCACCTAGAGCCAGACATCCTGGAATGTGAAGTCAAGTGGGCCTTAGAAAGCGTCACTATGAGCAAAGCTAGTGGAGGTGATGGAATTCCAGTGGAGCTATTTCAAATCCTAAAAGATGATGCTGTGAAAGTGCTGGCCTCAATATGGCAGCAAATTTGGAAAACTGAGCAGTGGCCACAGGACTGGAAAAGGTCAGTTTTCATTCCAATTCCTAAGAAAGGCAATGCCAAAGAATGTTCAAACTACAGCATAATTGCATTCATCTCATACACTAGTAAAGTAATGCTCAAAATTCTCCAAGCCAGGCTTCAACAGTACATGAACTGTGAACTTCCAGATGTTTAAGCTGGATTTAGAAAAGGCAGAGGAACCAGAGATCAAATTGCCAACATCTGCTGGATCATCAAAAAAGCATGAGAGTTCCAGAAAAACATCTATTTCTGCTTTATTGACTATGCCAAGGCCTTTGACTGTCTGGATCACAATAAACTGGAAAATTCTGAGAGAGATGGGAATACCAGACCACCTGACCTGCCTCCTGAGAAGTCTGTATGCAGGTCAGGAAGCAACAGTTAGAACTGGACATGGAACAACAGACTGGTTCCAAATAGGAAAAGGAGTATGTATATACTCCTGCTTATATATGTATATAATCTGGAGTATATATGTATATACTCCGGCTATATATTGTCACCCTGCTTATTTAACTTACATACGGAGTACATCATGAGAAACGCTGGGCTGGATGAAGCACAAGCGCGAATCAAGATTGCCAGGAGAAATATCAATAACCTCAGATATGCAAATGACACCATCCTTAGGGCAAAACGTGAAAAAGAACTAAATAGCCTCTTGATGCAAGTGAAAGAGGAAAGTGAAAAAGTTGGCTTAAAGCTCAACATTCATAAAACAAAGATCATGGCATCCAGTCCCACCACTTCATGGCAGATAGATGGAGAAACAGTGGAAATAGTGGCAGACTTTATTTTTTTGGGTCTCCAGAAACACTGCAGATGGTGATTGCAGCCATGAAATTAAAAAATGCTTGCTCCTTGGGAGAAAAGTTTTGACCAACTTAGACAGCACATCAAAAAGCAGAGACATTATTTTGCTAACAAAGGTCCGTCTAGTCAAGGCTATGTTTTTTTCCAGTAGTCACGTGTGGATGTGAGAGTTGGGCTATAAAGAAAGCTGAGCACCAAAGAATTGATGCTTTTGAACTGTGGTGTTGGAGAAGACTCTTGAGAGTCCCTTGGTATGCAAGGAGATCTTAACCAGTCAATCTTAAAGAAAATCAGCCCTGAATATTCTTTGGAAGGACTGATGTTGAAGCTGAAACTCCAATACTTTGGCCACCTGATGCAAAGAGCTGACTCATTTGAAAAGACCCTGATGCTGGAAAAGATTGAAGGCAGAAGGAGAAGGGGATGACAGAGGATGAGATGGTTGGATGGCATCACTGACTCAATGGACATGGACTCAGTGGACTCCAGGAGTTGGTGATGGACAGGGAGGCCTGGCGTGCTGCTGTCGATGAGACATGACTGAGTGACTGAACTGTACTGTAGGGAACATAGAAAGATACATGGTGAGATCAGTGTCAGCCACAGGGTGCTCTATATGTGTGTTTCACGCTTCCCTATCCTTCACATGGAGTTTGCTCAAATTCATGTCCCTTGAGTTGGTGATGGTCTCTAGCCATCTCATCCTCTGCCACCCTCTTCTCCTTTTGTCTCATTCTTGCCCAGCATCAGAATCTTTCCCAATGAGTCAGCTTTTGGTAGCACATGGTGCTACCATCAGGCTATCCTGCCATGGAGGAAGGCAAAGGGACATGACAAAGGGCATGGATACAGGGAGGAATTAAAATTGGGGGCCATCGTTGCTATTTACCACACAGTTCCATCAGCAACTATGAGACTGCTCTTTTATTTAATCTGGAAAATATCTCTTTATTATTAAACTGTATCTTAGATGACCTTCAGTCCTGGAGTAAGTTTAAAAATGAGCCATTAAATGGGACATTGTAGAAAAAAAGATGTAGTGTCTTCATTATCTTTGAGTCCTTTGGTCATTATTGAAATTGCTAATTAGATATATGAAATGACTGGATGGCATCACCGATTCATTGGTCATGACCTTGGGGAAGCTCCAGGAGATAGTGAAGGACAGAGAAGCCTGTCCTTCAGAAGCCCTCAAGGGACGTTCTGCAGTCCATGGGGTCACCAAGAGTCGGACACAACTTGACAACTGAACAGCAACAATTAGAAAGATAACCTTGCCTGTAACAGATGTGAAAGTATCTCAGTCATGTCTGACTCTGCAAACCCATGGACTGTACAGTTCATGGAATTCTCCAGGCCAGAACACTGGAGTGGGTAGCTGTTCCCTTCTCTGGTGGATCTTCCCAACCCAGGAATCAAACCCAGGTCTCCCGCATTGCAGGTAGATTCTTTACCAGCCAAGCCAAAGGCTGCAATTGATATCTTTATTTAAAATTAATTTTTGTTAGAATATAGTTGATTTACAGTGTTGTATTTAATATCTTTTTCCTTAAAATTTTTTTTGTTTTATTTATTTATTTAGTTCCGCTGTGCTGGGTCTTCATTGCTGCATGTGGGCTTTCTCTGGTTGTGGCAAGCAGTGTGGGCGTGGGGGCTACTCTGCTTTGCAGTGTGAGGGCTTCTTATTGAGGTAGCTTCTTTTGTTGTAGAGCTCTAGGGTAGGTGGGTTTCAGCAGTTTCATAGAACTTTTTAAATATAAAATAATGCCCAGTTAAATTATAGAGATTTCTCATGGCTTTGAGTATTTTGGTCACAACTTTCAAGGTCGTGTTAACAGCAAAGGTGTTTTTCAGATGAGTCTAAATGCTATCAGGCTATCTTCATTTCAAACCACTGATGGCATCTTCCAGATGGTGTGTTTTTCACTGCACAGCAAGATCACAATATGATTTGAAGTTTTAGGAAGTATTCAAATGCAAATGACAAGTAATGTTTCCATAACCTTATTTAAACCTTGTGAGTTGACAGAGAAATGTTGATTCTTCATTAGCAAACTTTGAATATATTTAAATATAGAAGTTTTTATGTTTATGTATTATCTCCTCAAGGAAATTGTAAGCTCCTTAAGGTGAAGCACACATTTATTATATTTATTATATTTTATTTTTATAATAAAAGTCTTACATTTATTACCTGGAGAATACTAATTGCCTAGAGAAGACTAGTTATTTGATCAGGACCTGCACTCTTGCCTCATAGTACAGAAGGGATATTTTTGTTCTTTTACTGAGATTCTCAATCCTGTAGCAAGAGAATGAATTCTGGGGACAAAGACACTGCTTAGCATGTAAAATTTATTTAGAATCCTTAAATCATGGGACATTTCACTGTCTATAAAAAATCATTGACTTTATGTAAAAGACAGTTTTTTTAAAAAATGTCCTGTTCTGGACCATCTGGATGACAAATATAATGAAGTCCTGCCATGTAATTTCAGCACCAAAGTCTGTGATTGTAGTATTATTGGAGTCTAGTAGTACTTTCACAGTTTCAGGCTAATGAATAGAGAATACCACAAGCTCAATACATAAATCACATATTAGATTTTCACAATTGAATCAGAAATATGCAATGTAGAATGTATATTGTGGTTGAAAAGAATATTATGGCAATAGTTACTCAGAGAAGTGATGCTTTGATCAGTAAGTAATAAGGATCAAATGATGTCAAGGTATTTGGTTTGAAAAACATTTTCCAGGAATTCAGGTAGTTTATTGGTATGCCCAGCTCAACAGAATGAGCGAAGGACAGGCAGCACATAGTCATGTTGTACGTGTTAATTCAATTTCAGGGAAACATTATGTATCTGTTACATTAATTTAATGTTGTTAATTTGAATTTTATTAGGTTTGCAATTTGTTTGTAATTAGTGCACAGACTTTGGCTTTATAATTGAATAAGAACTGCAATAGAGTGAATTCATCATGAGTTTTATGTTCATACATGTTTAAGTAATATTATTATAAACTTAATTGAAGTCAACATCTGGGTGTCAATGGGAGTTTCTTTGAAAGGGATTTTATGGTACTCACACTGAGAAACTTTGATGCAACATTTATATACAAGGACAATTTTCATTTTTATCCCAGAGAACCTAGGTATTTTAAGAGTAATTTGAGCAAAATAATTGATTTAAAAAAAAGAGTGTATGTGTGTGTGAACGTATACTTGTATACATCTTATCCCAAACTCCAAAATGCTTTGAAATCCTAGAAGATAAATTATATTTACATATATACTCTTACAATAAAATGTTATTATAACATTGCATCAGGAAATTGAAAATAAAGCCCAACATGGCTAATCCCAACCCAGGACTCTTAAGTCTATGCAGTTGAACTGTGTTATTAATAATTCCTGTCATGGAGTAGAATTATATTAACCCATTAGGATACCTTGTTTCTTGTTTGCATTTTTCTCCCTGGGAGTTTCATGGCAAATGCAAGCACAGGAATGGAGAGTTGAGTCTGCTCTGCTGGAGAGATGTAAATGGCACTTACTATTTCACCTGTTCATTGTCACTGCAACACTTCCTAGGGAAGTGCCTGAACCTGAGAATCATTTCATCAGGGAGATGCTTGGTGCCTGGTCTTTAAAAACAAGCCCCTCCCCACCCCCCCACCTCCTCACCAAAGCATTTTCAATCTGATTTTCTTAACCTGGGGTTCTTACTCTGGGTAGAACTCTGGGAGCTGGGGGAAAAAAGAAGGGGGGAAAAAAAAACCCTCCCCATACGAGAAGAGCAAATTGAAAGTCACCAAGGGGTGTGCCTTAAGGCAGTTTGTAAATCCACTTCCTTTGTCATAACAAGAACAAATCCCACTTTGAAGTTTTTCCTTCTTGTCACAAGGGGGGATGTCTGTTGTTTAATCCATTTTAGCCCTTAATACCTGACCGGGATCAATCCTGTTGGCTAGATTACACAGCATTCATGCTGATTTTAAACTGACCGGGAGTGGGGGCGTGGGAGGCAGAGGGCACCAGGTTCTGACTCACTGGTGTGAGAATCTCAAAAACAATCAACGTCTCTGTACAGACCACCTAGATTTTGATAAAATGTCCTTTTACACTTAAATACATAGTCATAATGACCATTGTTATACAGATTTAGGTGTGTTCTATAAATGGTATATTGTCAATGGTCCTTTAAAAAACTCACTCATTCACAGTGGCAAAGGAGACTATGGTGTTCATCACAAAGCTCATAATAACTTCGATTAGAATTCAAGGACTACCTTCTTCCTCATTCCTCATATCAACTATGGGTGTGGTTTTGAGCAATGGGGGACACTGAGCTTCTCAATGCCTAGCCTCCATGTCATATCTCTTTCACAGGCATCTGATTATTCAGTGAGAAAAAGAAAAGAAGAAAGTCTCAATAAAATGCAGCCCTATTTTTTCATTCTCTAAAAACTTTCAGCTCATTTTCTTGTAAGAATTCTGAAACCCTATAATGAGCAGAGGTGAGGAGCCTTCAGAGTAAATGTCAAAAAGGGCCAGTTGATAATTAGGTATTTTTCTAGGCAAGTGGCTATTAACTGGTTCTTAACAATATGCATTCTCTATCAAGTCATTTCAGGTTGCCTAAGTGCTGAGAAATCTTCCCAGAAAACTCAACAGGGGAGGGAGAAGACAAGGCATGGAGCATGCTGCAATTACCAGTGGGACTTTCACTTACCCTCTTGTTCTAAAAGAGGCCAAGACATCACAATTACTTCTACCCAACCTGGAGTATCTTTGAAGAAGTCAGTCATGTAGAATGACCAGAAAATGCCCAGTCAGTGAGGACTGGGAATGCACATTTGATACTTGGGTCAAAGGCAAGACGAACTGGCTCCTGGTTTCCTCTTTTAACTTATGTTTGCCATGACCGTCACCCCGAGATTCCCAAGGACAGGAGCCATGCTTATTCATCTCTCTAGCCACAGGCCACTTCGCAGGGCTTGGGGCTTTGTGAAGTCTCAAAAGAGGTTTGTGGGTAACCAAATGAATTGATTTTGAAAGGACATTTGGGTGCCCCCTTCCAGAAGAAGGTGAAAACATCGTTTGTCACCAGCAAACATGTTAGAAAGCATCACTACGAACAAAGCTAGTGGAGGGGATGGAATTCCAGTTGAGCTGTTTCAAATCCTGAAAGATGATGCTGTGAAAGTGCTGCACTCCATATGCCAGCAAATCTGGAAAACTCAGCAGTGGCCACAGGACTGGAAAAGATCAGTTTTCATTCCAATTCCAAAGAAAGGCAATGCCAAAGAATACTCAAACTACCGCACAATTGCACTCATCTCACATGCTAGTAAAGTAATGCTCAAAATTCTCCAAGCCAGACTTCAGCAATACGTGAACTGTGAACTCCCTGATGTTCAAGCTGGTTTTAGAAAAGGCAGAGGAACCAGAGATAAAATTGCCAACATCTGGTGGATCATGGAAAAAGCAAGAGAATTCCAGAAAAACATCTATTTCTGCTTTCTTGACTATGCCAAAGCCTTTGACTGTGTGGATCACAACAAACTGGAAAATTCTGAAAGAGATGGGAATACCAGACCACCTGACCTGCCTCTTGAGAAATCTGTATGCAGGTCAGGAAGCAACAGTTAGAACTGGACATGGAACAACAGACTGGTTCCAAATAGGAAAAGGAGTACGTCAAGGCTGTATATTGTCACCCTGCTTATTTAACTTATATGCAGAGTACATCATGAGAAATGCTGGACTGGAAGAAACACAAGCTGGAATCAAGATTGCTGGGAGAAATATCAATAATCTCAGATATGCAGATACACCACCCTTATGGCAGAAAGTGAGGAGGAGCTAAAAAGCCTCTTGTTGAAAGTGAAAGAGGAGAGTGGAAAAGTTGGCTTAAAGCTCAACATTCAGAAAACGAAGATCATGGCATCTGGCCCCATCACTTCATGGGAAATAGATGGGGAAACAGTAGAAACAGTGTCAGACTTTTATTTTTTGGGCTCCAAAATCACTGCAGATGGTGACTGCAGCCATGAAATTAAAAGGCGCTTACTCCTTGGAAGAAAAGTTATGACCAACCTAGATAGTATATTCAAAAGCAGAGACATTACTTTGCCGACTAAGGTCCGTCTAGTCAAGGCTATGGTTTTTCCTGTGGTCATGTATGGATGTGAGAGTTGGACTGTGAAGAAGGCTGAGCACCAAAGAATTGATGCTTTTGAACTGTGGTATTGGAGAAGACTCTTGAGAGTCCCTTGGACTGCAAGGAGATCCAACCAGTCCATTCTGAAGAAGATCAACCCTGGGATTTCTTTGGAAGGAATGATGCTAAAACTGAAGCTCCAGTACTTTGGCCACCTCATGCGAAGAGTTGACTCATTGGAAAAGACCCTGATCCTGGGAGGGATTGGGGGCAGGAGGAGAAGGGGATGACCAAGGATGAGATGGCTGGATGGCATCACTGACTCAATGGACATGAGTCTGAGTGAACTCTGGGAGTTGGTGCTGGACAGGGAGGCCTGGCGTGCTGCAATTCATGGGGTCGCAGAGTCGGACACAACTGAGCGACTGAACTGAACTGAACAAAAGTGAAACGTGCTATTTTTTTTCTCTTTTAATAGTCAGGAGAGTGAAGTACTATTTAAGTTATAGTATTTGAGAAGTGGAATTGCTTATTGGATGTCACATTATTTCATTAATTTCTGTTATGCTTTTTTTCATCTTCATCATTCACACCAGCAGCTGGAATACATTTTTGCTTGCACAAGGTAGGGAACACTAGAATTGATCCTGAGAGACAAAGCAGAGCATCTTGAGTCACATTGATTAGATTTCAAGTTACTGATTTATCAACTTACTATAAAAATGAGGAAATTCCCTGGTGGTGGTTAAGACTCCGCACTTACACTGCAGGAGGCACAGGCTTGATTACTGGTTGGGGAACTAAGATCTTGTGTGCTGAAAGGTGTGGCCAAAACAGTTTTTAAAAAAAGTTAAAAAAAAAGAATGGGGGTACAGAAATTGACAAGTTGATCCTAAAATTCATATGGAAATAAATGTCAAGGACCCAGAAGAGCCAACTCAATCTGAAAAGGAAGAACAAAGTTAGAAAATTCCAAAACTTAATCACTAAGCTGTAGTAATCAAGACTGCATGGTGCTGGCATACAGAGACATTTAAGCAATGATACTTTCATGTGTCAGCTTTCCTGAGCTACAGTCTCCTGTCATTCAATCAAACTCTAGGTGTTGCTGTGGAGGTATTTTGTATTTTGTAAATGTGACTAAAGTCTATAATCAGTTTACTTTAAAGAAGATTATCCCAGATAATCTAGGTGGGCCTGATTCAATCAGTTGAAAGAGCAGAACTGAGACTTCCCTGAAGAAGAAATTCTGGCTGTGGACAGAAGCTTCAGCCTATGCCTAAGAGGTTTGGCTTGCCCTTCCTGACAGCCTGCCATGTGAATTTCAGACTTGCCACAGCTGCATAAATCAATTCTTTACAATAAATCAATCTTTCTTTCCTTGCTTTGTCAGTATGTGTAGGTGTAAATATATACATAAATCTGTGGATATACATCTCTCTATGTAGGTATATATGTGTGTGTATAAATAGTAAATATAGGTGTATGTTGTTTTACTGGGCTTTGCTTTACTGTACTTCACAGGTATTGAATTTTTACAAATTGAGGATTTGTAGCACCCCTATGTTGACCAAGTCTATAGGCATCATTTTTCCAATAGCATTTGTTTATTTTTTGTCACTGTGTTATTTTGGGGGGCTCCAAAATCACGGTGACTGCAGCCATGAAATTAAAAGATGCTTACTCTTTGGAAGGAAAGTTTTGACCAACCTAGTAGCATATTGAAAAGCAAAGACATTACTTTGCCAACAAAGGTCCATCTAGTCAAGGCTATGGTTTTTCCAGTGGTTATGTATTGTTGTGAGAGTTGGACTGTGAAGAAAGCTGAGCACCAAAGAATTGATGCTTTTGTACTGTGGTGTTGGAGAAGACTCTTGAGAGTCCCTTGGACTCCAAGGAGGTCCAACCAGTCCATCCTAAAGGAGATCAGTCCTGGGTGTTCATTGGAAGGAATGATGCTAAAACTGAAGCTCCAGTACTTTGGCCACCTCATGCGAAGAGTTGACTCATTGGAAAAGACCCTGATGCTGGGAGGGATTAGGGGCAGGAGGAGAAGAGGACGACAGAGGATGAGATGGTTGGATGGTGTCACCGACTCGATGGACTTGAGTTTGAGTGAACTCTGGGAGTTGGTGATGGACAGGGAGGCCTGGCATACTGCTATTCATGGGGTCGCAAAGAGTCGGACACAACTGAGCGACTGAACTGAACTGAACTGTGTTACCTTTTGGTAATTCTTGCAATATTTCAAATTTTTTCATCATACTATATTTATTATGATTATTACTGAACCAGACTTAGGTCTGTTCACCCGACACACAGCAAAGCCAATCTGCTGACACAGGATTGTGTGGTGAAGTAAAGCATAGTATTTATTGCAAGGCACCAAGCAATGAGAATGGGCATCTTATGCTCATAAGATCAAGACTCTTTCAGAGATGGATTCTTAAAGACAACATTTGAGGTGGGGTTGCAGCTTGCTGACTTTCTTCTGATTAGTTGGTGGTGAGATAACACGGTGAAGTTTGGGGACTCTTAATCATCAACCTTCTGTTTCAAACCAGCCTGGGGTCTATGTTTTTGTGGTTGGCATGTAGTGACCATCTTATACCTAGGCAGTTTGGGGGGGTGAGTTTTGGTTTCTGCAGAACAACAGAAAGATATGCATCAGATTGTTATGTATATCCTTTGAAAAGGAACTAGGATTCTGATATGCATCAGATTATTATGTATATCTTTGAAGAGGAACTAGGATTCTGTTTTATACACATTTCCTTTGTTTCTGAATTCCTGCACTTCCTTCAGATCAGTTCAGTTCAATTGCTCAGTCCTGTCCAAGTCTTTGCAACCCCATGGATTGCAGTACACCAGGCTTCCCTGTCCATCACCAACTCCTGGAGTTTACTCAAACTCATGTCCATTGAGTTGGTGATGCCAACAACCATCTCATCCTCTGTCGTACCCTTCTCTTCTTGCCTTCAATCTTTCCCAGCATCAAGGTCTTTTCAAATGAGTCAGCTCTTTGCATCAGGTGGCCAAAGTATTGGAGTTTCAGCTTCAACATCAGTCCTTCCAATGAATATTCAAGACTGATTTTCTTTAGGATGGACTGGTTGGATCTCCTTGCATTCCAAGGGACTCTCGAGAGTCTTTTCCAACAACACAGTTCAAAAGCATCAGTTCTTCGGTGCTCAGCTTTCTTTATAGTCCAACTCTCACATCCACACGTGACTACTGGAAAAACCATAGCCTTGACTAGATAGGACCTTTGTTGGCAAAGTAATGTCTCTGCTTCTTAATATGCTGTCTAGATTGGTCATAATATTTCTCCCAAGGAGTAAGTGTCTTTTTATTTCATGGCTGCAGTCACCATCTGCAGTGATTTTGGAGCCCAAGAAAATACAGTCTGTCACTTTTTCCATTGTTTCCCCATCTATTTGCCATGAAGTGGTGGGACCGGATGCCATGACCTTTGTTTTATGAATATTGAGCTTTAAGCCAACTTTTTCACTCTCCTCTTTCACTTGCATCAAGAGGCTCTCTTGTTCTTCTTCACTTTCTGCCATAAAGGTGGTGTCATCTGCATATCTTCATTTGATAACTTCAATCTTAGTTCCAGCTTGTGCTTCATCCAGCCCAGCATTTCTCATGATGTACTCTGCATAGAAGTTAAATAAGCAGGGTGACGATATACAGCCGTTATGTACTCCTTTTCCTATTTGGAACCAGTCTGTTTGTCCATGTCCAGTTCTAACTGTGCTCATTGACCTGCATACAGATTTCTCAGGAGGCAGGTCAGGTGGTCTGGTATTCCCATCCTTTTCAGAATTTTCCATAGTTTATTGTGATCCACACAGTCAAAGGCTTTGGCATAGTCAATAAAGCAGAAATAGATGTTTTTCTGGAGCTCTCATGCTTTTTCGATGATCCAGCAGATGTTGCCAATTTTATCTCTGGTTCCTCTGCCTTTTCTAAATCCAGCTTGAACCTCTGGAAGTTCACAGTTCACGTGTTGCTGAAGCTTAGCTTGGAGAATTTTGAGCATTACTTTACTAGCATGTGAGATGAGTACAATTGTGCGGTAGTTTGAGAATTCTTTGGCATTGCCTTTCTTAGAGATTGGAATGTAAACTGACCTTTTCCAGTCCTTTGGCCACTGAGTTTTCCAAATTTGCTGGCATATTGAGGTCAGCACTTTTACAGCATCATCTTTTAGGATTTGAAATAGCTCAACTGGAATTCCATCACCTCCACTAGCTTTGTTCTTAGTGATGCTTTCTAAGGCCCACTTGACTTCACATTCCAAGATGTCTGGCTCTAGGTGAGTGATCACACATCATGATTATCTGGGTCATGAAGATCTTTTCTGTATAGTTCTTCTGTGTATTCTTGCTACCTCTTAATATCTGCTGCTTCTGTTAGGTCGATACCATTTCTGTCCTTTATTGAGCCCATCTTTGCATGAAATGTTTCCTTGGCATTTCTAATTTTCTTGAAGAGATCTCTAGTCTTTCCCATTATATTGGTTTCCTCAATTTCTTTGCACTGATCACCGAGGAAGGCTTTCTTATCTCTCCTTGCTGTTCTTTGGAACCCTTCATTCAAATGGGTATCTCTTACCTTTTCTCCTTTGCTTTTTGCTTCTCTTCTTTTCAAAGCTATTTGTAAGGCCTCCCCAGATGGCCATTTTGCTTTTTTGCATTTCTTTTTCTTGGGGATGGTCTTGCTCCCTGTCTCCAGTACAATGTCACAAACCTCCGTCCATAGTTCAGTGGGTACTTATCAGATCTAGTCCCTTAAATCTATTTCTCACTTCCACTGTATAATCGTTAGGGATTTGATTTATATCATACCTGAATGGTCTTGGTTTTCCCTACTTTCTTCAATTTAAGTCTGAATTTGGCAATAAGGAATTCACGATCTGAACCACAGTCAGCTCCTGGTCTTGTTTTTGCTGACTGTATAGAGCTTCTCCATCTTTGGCTGCAAAGAATATAATCAGTCTGATTTCGGTATTGACGATCTGGTGATGTCCATGTGTAGAATCTTCTTTGATGTTGTTGGAAGACGGTGTTTGCTATGACCAGTGCATTTTCTTGGCAGAACTCTATTAGTTTTTGCCCTGCTCCATTCTGTACTCCAAGGCCAAATTTGCCTATTACTCCAGGTGTTTCTTGACTTCTTACTTTTGCATTCCAGTCCCCTATAATGAAAAGGACATCTTTTGGGGGTGTTAGTTCTAGAAGGTCTTGTAGGTCTTCATAGAACCATTCAGCTTCAGCTTCTTCAGTGTTACTGGTCAGGGCAGAGACTTGGATTACCATGATATTGAATGGTTTGCCTTTGATATGAACAGAGATCATTCTGTCGTTTTTGAGACTGCATCCAAGTACTGCATTTTGGACTCTTTTGTTGACTATGATGGCTACTCCATTTCTTCCAAGGAATTCTTGCTCACTTTCTTAATTAGTAAGTATTTTTAGTCTGCTCTTTGAAACTCAATGAAGGCCTGAGAGACTAAAGCCTTTTTCAACAAACAAGAAACAGAGGATAGGAGGGGCTTTTGTACCTAAGAGATCTCTCAGGGTCCTGCTTGGTTTCAGTCCCTCCTTTTCTCTGATACTCCCTAATTCTGAAGGAAACAGGGGCAGGACAAGAAAGGAAATAAAGTTTTGGATAGAGAGGTTAATGATAAACTTGACAAGGAACTCAGCACTGGGGGGACTCAGTTTCATAGTGATAAGTGATTTATAATCAGTGATCTTTGGTCCTAATGTTGTAATTGTTTTGGTGTCATGAACTCACCTTTATAAGACATCAGACTTAATTGATAAATGTATGTATTTTAACTGCCTTACCAACTAACTGGCTGTTCCCCCATCTTTTCTCCTCTCCTCAGGCCTCCCTATTCCCTAAGACACACCAATATTGAAATTAGGCCAGTTGATAACCTTCCAGTGGTCTCTAGGTGCTCCAGAGAAAGGAAGAACCACAGGTGTCTCACTTTAAATAAAAAACTAGAAATGATTAAGCTTAATGAGAAAGGCATGTCAAAAATGAAGATAGGTTATAAGCTAGGTCTCTTGTACCAGTTAGTCAAGTTGTCAGTGCAATGGAAAAGTTCTTGAAGAAAATTGAAAGTGCTACTCCAGCAGTGAAAGGGGAGGGGAGAGATAAATGAGTTTGGAATTAACATAATACACTTTACTATATATAAGATAGACAACGAGGACCTGCTGTATAGCTTAATATATTAAGATATATTTAATTATCTTACATTGTTTGGTCACTAAGTCATGTCTAACTCTTTTGAGACCCCATGGACTGTAGCCTGCCTGGCTCATCTGTCCATGGGATTTCCCAGGCAAGAATACTAGAATGGGTTGCATTTCCTTCTCCAAGGGATCTTCCTGACCCAGGGATTGAACCCGTGTCTCCTGCATTGGCAGGCAGATTCTTTACCACTGAGATACCAGGAAAAGAATCTGAAGATATCTATCTATCTATCTGAATTGCTTTGTACAGCTGAACAATATTGTAAATTAACTACACTTATTAACTATAT
The DNA here is from genome assembly GCA_006408695.1 of Aepyceros melampus. Classification (NCBI taxonomy): domain Eukaryota; kingdom Metazoa; phylum Chordata; class Mammalia; order Artiodactyla; family Bovidae; genus Aepyceros; species Aepyceros melampus. The sequence continues at coordinate 200,058 of SJXQ01011406.1, forward strand.
CAATTTTAAAAATAGCTTTTTTAAAAAAAGTGTTACTCCAGTGAAGGCCTGAATGATAAGAAAGTAAAACAGCCTTATTGCTGATATGGAGGATGTTTAATGATCTGGATAGAAGATCAAACCAACTGCGACATTCCCTTAAACTGGAGCCTAATTGAGAGCAAGGTCCTAACTCTCTTAAAGGCCAAGAGAGGTGAGGAAGCTATTGAAGAAAAGTCTGAAGCTAGTAGAGATTGGTCCATGTGGTTTGAGAAAGAAGCATCTCCATAACATAGAAGTGCTAGGTGAAGCAGCAAGTGCTGATGTAGAAGCTGTAGCAAATTATCCAGAAGATGCAGCTAAGGTCATTAATGAAGGTCATTACACCAAACAACAGATTTTCAATGTAGATAAAGCAGTCTGGTATTGGAAGAAGATTCCATCTAGAGCTTTCATTGCTGGAGTGGAGAAGTCAATGCCTAGCTTCAAAACTTCGAAATGGACAGGCTGATTCTCTTGTTAGAGGCCGATGCAGCCAGTGACTTTAAGATGAAGCCAGTCAATGTTTACCATCCTGAAAACCCTAGGGCCCTTAAGAATTATGATGAATCTACTCTGCTTATGCTTTATAAATGAAACAACAAAGCCTAGATGACAGCATATCTGTTTATAACATGGCTTACTATTTAAGCCCACTGTTGAGATCTACTGTTCAGAAAAAAATGATGCCTTTCAAAATACTCAAAATACTCATTGACAATGCACCTGGTCACCCAAGGGCTCTGATGAAGACATGCAACAAGATTTATGGTGTTCTCATTTATGGATACCAAGGGGAGAATGGGGGAGTTGGCATGGGAATGGGATGATTTGGGATTGGGATTGACATGATATACACTACTATATATATAAAACGGGCTTCCCTTGTGGCACGGATGGTAAAGAATCTGCCTGTAATGCGGGAGACCTGGGTTTGATCCCTGGGTTGGGAAGATCCCCTGGGGGAGGGCATGGCAACCCACTCCAGTATTCTTGGCTGGAGAATCCCATGGACAGAGGAGCCTGGCAGGCTATAGTCTATGGAATCACAAGGAGTTGGGCATGACTGAGTGGCTAAGCACATACATAAAATAGATAACTAATGAGAACCTACTGTATAGCACAGGGAACTCAACTCAGTGCTCTGTGATGACCTAAATGGAAAGGAAATCTAAAAAAGAGGGAGTGTGTGTGTGTGTGTGTGTGTGTGTATAACTGATTCACTTTGCTGTACAGCAGAAACTAACACAACATTGTAAAACATTATACCTATACATAACTCTTCGTGCTTACATCATATTGATATGTAAAATACACAGCAGTTCCTGAGGGGGAATTCTGTGACATTCCCTTGAAACTGGGGCTACAATTATCACCAGGTTTGTTTTTCTTTTTAATAGAGTGGTATCTATATACATGATACAGAGCCAAGAAACTTCTTAACTTTATTATGTGATAAAGAACTTTTTGGATCTAGGGCAGTGAAATAATCTGCAAATAAGAGAACTTGGATCTGATAAATCTATACAATTGAAGATCCAAGAAGCTAACTAACACTAATAATTTTTTGAGTTTCTACCATGTGCTGAGCATTTTACAATATATTATGCCATTTAATACTTAAAATAACCCTCTGAGGCTATTATTCATGTTCTGTTATATCACACTCTACCAATAAGCAAACTGAAGATCAGTGAGGTTAGTTGACAGACTAACTCATTTTGATTTTTAATAGAATCCGATAATAGCTGAGCCAAGATTCAGACTTCCAAAGCTCAGACTCTTTTCCCAGTGAAACACTGCATTCTCAGAGATGGCCCCTGGATGAGGGCAGTCTCACTTCACCGTGTACATTTGGAGAATAGGTGTATGTCAAGGGATGGAAGTAGAGTCCAGCAGATAAAGGCAAGAAAGTCATACAGGGTCAGCTTCTCTTTGAGACAGAGTACTTTTTCCTTGAAAGGTGTGCTCTTTTGCGATTGCAAATAAATGAACTCTTCTGTATGTGCTTTATCCAAAAACATCGTTTGTTAAGGAATTACAGCATATAGCAAAACTCTTTTTGGAGCTCCCATGCATTCAGTTAGCCTGTGCCAGGCTTTGTGCTTAGCCTTAAGAATATGAATGAAAGTGAAAGTGAAGTCACTCAGTCATGTCCGACTCTTTGCAACCCCATGGACTGTAGCTTACCAGGATCCTCCATCCATGAGATTTTTCCAGGCAAGAGTACTGGAGTGGGTTGCTATTTCCTTATCCAGGGGATCTTCCCAACCCAAGGATCAAACTGGATCTCCCGCATTGTAGGCAGACGCTTTACCAGGAATATGAATAAGAACATATAAATGAGTAAGATTCCTCTAGAAACTCAATCTGAGGGTGAACAAAGATAAGAAAGAGACAGTGGCAACTCAGTGTGATATATGCCAGGGTAGAGTTTGTTGTGGGAGCAGGCACGATGCCTAACACTGGGATGTCAGGCTAGGAAAGGGCTCATGAAGATGATTTCAGTAGAATCTTAAGGATGAGAAGGGATTTGCTTGCAATCTACCTGTGTATATGAGGAGAAAAAGGTTAGTTCAGAAGAGGGAGGGAAGGGAAGGAGAAGGTATTTGAGGCAGAGTGATGGAGTCTGTTGTAATATTTCCATCCCACACCAGTGAAAAAGCACTGAGTCTGGCATTACAAGGGATTATGACAGACACTGTTAACTGTCTACCCAATAACTCTTCTTTTTTCTTGCTACTAGAGCCTCGATTCTTGGAGATAAATTATGGCTGGTTTAGGCTAGTCATGACAATCCTCTTCCTGTTAGACATTCATTTCTTCAGCCTCCATTAGAGCTCAGGATGGCCACATGATCTCCTTCTGGCCATTATATACAGGGGAAAATTTCTCCTTTCTTGATAGAATAGGCAGAACTGGAAACTAAAAAGCCAATTTGCTAAGAATGAGGCACAGAGAACAGAGAAAAACCACCCATGTGGGATTTCTTCTCATGCAATATAATAATAAGCCATCAATATTGGATTTGCTGTAAGTAGCAAACAAAAGCATTTCTATGTGATATAGAGTACTTCCAACTAGAAGCAGAAACAAAATTTTCTTCCCACCGATTCTTTAAAATCTGCCCATAATTAGCTTTCCTTAATGTGGTACATGGAATTCATCTCTGATTAACCACCACCAAGATAGGCTGAGCTCTGCAGGCGTCCTTCCTAATGTCCATTTCCAGCTCCATTTGCTCTGGGAAGTTACAAAAAGAACATGACCATTCTGCCTTGGCACATTCATGATAATACAGCAGCCAGGCAGCTATCATATAGTATGAGACCCTTGGAGCCTCTCAGTTCAGTTCAGTCGCTCAGTCGTGTCCGACTCTTTGCGACCCCATGAATCGCAGCACGCCAGGCCTCCCTGTCCATCACCAACTCCCAGAGTTCACTCAGACTCATGTCCATTGAGTCCGTGATGCCATCCAGCCATCTCATCCTCGGTCATCCCCTTCTCCTCCTGCCCCCAATCCCTCCCAGCATCAGGGTCTTTTCCAATGAGTCAACTCTTCGCATAAGGTGCCCAAAGTACTGGAGCTTCAGTTTTAGCATCATTCCTTCCAAAGAAATCCCAGGGTTGATCTCCTTCAGAATGGACTGGTGGGATCTCCTTGCAGTCCAAGGGACTCTCAAGAGTCTTCTCCATCACCACAGTTCAAAAGCATCGATGTTTCGGCACTCAGCCTTCTTCACAGTCCAACTCTCACATCCATACATGACCACAGGAAAAACCATAGCCTTGACTAGACGGACCTTAGTCAGCAAAGTAATGTCTCTGCTTTTGAATATACTATCTAGGTTGGTCATAACTTTTCTTCCAAGGAGTAGGCGTCTTTTAATTTCATGGCTGCAATCACCATCTGCAGTGATTTTGGAGCCCAAAAAATAAAGTCTGACACTGTTTCTACTGTTTCCCCATCTATTGGAGCCTCTACAGATAGTAAATGGCCATGGTAGAGATGGCCCCCGATCTTGGGGCCATGCACATGCCAGGCTGCAATTACCAGAAAGGCTTCAGCTTTTGTTCCTGGCAGAGGACCTTGTTTATCTTTGTCATTGGCACTATTGCTTTCATCACTGGGCCAAAGACTTATTAGCCACTGGAAGTTGGCAGAGGCACACAGACCAGAGCAACCAACTATGACGTGAAGAACCAATATTCTTGCAGACTTAATGGTGTCTTCACTGCATCTTCCCATCAGCCGAATTTGTGATGACCCACCTCTAACTGGCTAGATTTATTCATCTGTGTCAAATTCATCTCCAGCTCAGAAGATAGAATAATTTAATACCATACTTGGATGGATTGTGTCAGTTTTTTTTTTTTCAGGCTCAAAGTAAGAAAAACTCATAAGAAAAGCATCCCCAAATGGGTTCTACCCCTAAATTGAAGCCACCTTGATTTTATGCATCCAGTAAAAGTTCTGAGAAATGACATAAATGTGAAGAAGACACATATATCCTTTTCTGTGAATACCAGAGACCTGACTAAAGACCTATATGATCTTTAGGAAACTGTAGACTCATCAAGGGCAGAATCAAGGTCTTTATTTTGGTATCTCCCCATAATTCAATGCCATGTACTATAACTTCAATTTGTGATGACTCTTTTCCTCACTGCCTCACTCTTTTCTTTTTCTCTTCTCATTCCCACCTCTTAGATCTTTTCTTCCCTTAGAGGTCCATGTCTTTATATGTGTATATTAATTTAGCTTATCTAGGTTTCTCCAATTCTGCATCTCCACTGATTCCCCATAAGTACAACAGAGGCTGACTAGCCAAGCTTTGCAAACAGGGCTTTTCTGAATGATGAAGGAGGGGGAAATGCTAGAAACATTTTTATCCATACAACTCCAATAAATCATAATACTGATAAATGTATTCTCCCATTTAAAAACCATCTGCATCTCTCTTTGCCTACCAAATAGGTTCCATCCCTGTCACCTGACAGATAACCAAGACCAGCCTTCCTTAAGGGCTTCCCTGGTGGCTCAAATGGTAAAGCATCAGCCTGCAAAGCAGAAGACTTGGGTTCAATCCCTGAGGAGGGCATGGCAACCCACTCCAGTATTCTCACCTGGAGAATCCCTATGGACAGAGGAGCCTGGTGGGTTACAGTCCATGGGGTCGGAAATAGTTGGACATGACTGAGCAGCTAAGCACAGCACAGCACAACCTTCCTTAACAACAGGGTTTCCCAGAACTGGCACTTATTGACATTTTGGGCTGGGTGAGGTTTGTTGTGAGGAGCTGTCTTGTATAATGTAGGATATGTACCAGCCTCCCTGGCTTCAACTTGCTGATGCCAGTAGCACTTCTCCACTTAATTGTAACAACCAGCAATGTCCCTCAGTTCAGTCCATCAGCTGTGTTCAACTCTTTGCAACCCCATGGACTGCAGCATGCTAGGCTTCCCTGTCCATCACCAACTCCCAGAACTTGCTCAAACTTATGTCCACCGAGTCGGTGATACCATCAAACCATTTCATCTCTGTTATCCCCTTCTCCTCCTACCTTCAATCTTACCCAGCACCAGAGTCTTTTCCAATGAGTCAGTTCTTCACATCAAGTGGCCAAAGAATTGGAGCTTCAACATCAGTCCTTCGAATGAATATTCAGGACTGATTTTCTTTAGGATTGACTGGTTTGATTGCCTTGGTGTTCAAGGGACTCTCAAGTGTCTTCTCCAACACCACAGTTCAAAAGCATCAATTCTTTGGTGCTCAGCTTTCTTTATGGTCCAACTCAAACATACATACATGACTACTAGGAAAATCATAGCTTTGACTAGGTGGGCCTTTGTTGGTAAAATAGTGTCTCTGTTTTTTAATATGCTGTCTAGGTTTTGTCACAGCTTTTTTTCTAAGGAGCAAGCATCTTTTAATTTCATAGCTGCAGTCATCATCTGCAGTGATTTTGGAGACCAAAAAAATACAGTCTGTCACTGTTTCCATTGTTTCCTTGTCTATTTGCAATGAAGTGATGGAACCAGATGCCATCATCTTCGTTTTTGAATGTTGAGTTTTAAGCCAGCTTTTTCCACTCTTCTCTTTCACTTTCATCAAGAGATTCTTTAGTTCTTCTTCACTTTCTGCCATAAGAGTGGTGTCATCTGCATGTCTGAGGTTATTGATACTTCTCCTGGCAAGTTTGATTCCATCTTGCGCTTCATCCAGTCTGTCATTTTGCATGATGTACTCTGCATATAAGTTAAATAAGCAAGGTGGCGATATACAGACTTGATGTACTCCTTTCCCAATTTGGAACCAATTCGTTGTTACATGTCTGGTTCGAATTGTTGCTTCTTGATCTGTGTAAGATTCCAGGAGGCAGGTAAGTTGATCTGGTATTCCCATCTCTTGAAGAATTTTCCACAGTTTGTCGTGATCCACACAGTCAAAGGCTTTAGCATAGTAAATGAAGCAGCAGTAGATGTTTTTCTGGAATTCTCTTGCTTTTTCTATGATGCAGCAGATGTTGGCAATTTGATCTCTGGTTCTTTTGCCTTTCTAAATCTAGCCTGAACATCCGGAAGTTCTCAGTTCATGTACTGCTGGAGCTTAGCTTGGAGAATTTTGAGTATTACTTTGCTAGCATGTGAGATGAGTGCTATTATGTGGGAGTTTGAACATCAGTGGCATTGCCTTTCTTTGGGATTGGAATGAAAACTGACCTTTTCCAGTCCTTTGGCCACTGCTCAGTTTTCCAAATTTGCTGGCATATTGAGGTCAGCACTTTCACAACATCATCTTTTAGGATTTGAAATAGCTCCACTGTAATTCCATCACCTCCACTAGCTTTGTTCATAGTTCTGCTTCCTAAGGCCCACTTGACTTCACACTCCAGGATATCTGGCTCTAGGTGAGTGATCACACCATTGTGATTATCTGGGTCATGAAGATCTTTTTTTTGTACAGTTCTTCTGTGTATTCTTGCTACCTCTTCTTAATATCTGCTGCTTCTGTTAGGTCGATACCATTTCTGTCCTTTATTGAGCCCATCTTTGCATGAAATGTTCCCTTGGTATCTCTAATTTTCTTGAAGCAATCTCTAGTCTTTCCCATTCTATTGTTTTCCTCTATTTCTTTGCATTGATCACTGAGGAAGGCTTTCTTATCTCTCCTTGCTATTCTTTGGAACTCTGCATTCCAATGGATATATCTTTCATTTGCTCCTTTGCTTTTAGCTTCTTTTATTTCTCAGCTATTTGTAAGGCCTCCTTAGAGAGCCATTTGGCCGTTTTGCATTTCTTCTTCTCAGGGATGGTTTTGATCACTGCCTCCTGTACAGTGTTATGAACCTCCATCCATAGTTCTTCAGGCCCTCTGTCTATCAGATCTAATCCTTGAATCTATTTCTCACTTCCACTGTATAGTCATAAGGGATTTGATTAGGTCATACCTGAATGGTCTAGTGGTTTTCCCTACTTTCTTCAATTTAAGTCTGAATTTGGCAATAAGGAGTTCAGGATCTGAGCTACAGTCAGCTCCCAGTCTTTTTTTGATGAGTGTATAGAGCTTCTCCATCTTCGAGTGCAAAGAATACAACCAATCTGATTTTGATATTGACGATCTGGTGATGTCCATGTGTAGAGTCATCTCTTGTGTTGTTGGAAAAGGATATTTGCTGTGATCAGTGTATTCTCTTGGTAAAACTCTGTTAGCCTTTGCCCTACTTCATTTTGTACTCCAAGGCCATTGCCAAATGTCCCCTGAGTGACAAAGTCTCTTTGGGTTGAGAATCACTGCTTAAAAGTTTTATCACTTGCTACTTCCCTGTAGTCTATATTTTGCCTGTACTCTATATATCTAACTCAATTTGAATTATCTCACCTTCATACATTTGCTTACTCTGTCTGGTTTGAGATACCCTTTCTTTCATCAACCCAGTTCTGTCAGCCTAAAATGCACTCATTCTTTAAGGCAAAATAGATTGCTGCATGAATTATTACTCGATATCCTCATAATTGGAGAAGGGAATGGCAACCCATTCTAGTATTCTTGCCTGAAGAATTCCATGGATGGAGGAGCCTGGTGGGCTACAGTCTATGGGGTTGCAAAGAGTCAGACACTACTGAGCAACTAAGGGCACGACTGAGCGACTAACACACATCCTCATACTGAAAACTTGAAGTGTTTGTCCTTTGAATTCTCAATAACATTTTATTGTTACCTCATAACTTAATTCTCGATTTCCATTTGATTCCTTGAATGTATTTAATAGTAAGTGTTTTGTGGGTGCTCAGCAAATGAATATTTGCCAGATGGACGCATGAATGCAATCTTCTGTGGTGCAAAATCGAGAACATGGGGATGGAAGAGAATGTTCCCTTTCTTCAGTGAAGAAGAGCCACAGGGGACCATTCTCTGCTTCTTGCATTCTTTTACTGAGTTACTGGCAATAGATTATAATTGGTCTGAGGATTCAATAGATTCTGCCCTACTCAAAGAATGTAAAGAAGCAAGCAAGCTGATCTTGATTATTCCCTCTCACAACTCACATGGTGCGTGCCCTCAACCACTCTCATTGTTACTAAGTGTCTAGAGAAGTTTAGGCCACTCTCCCCATCTAGTCAAGTCAGTTCAGTTCAGTCACTCAGTCGTGTCCGACTCTTTGCGACCCCATGAATTGCAGCATGCCAGGCCTCCCTGTCCTTTACCAACTCCCGGAATTCACTCAGACTCGTGTCCATTGAGTCCGTGATGCCATCCAGCCATCTCATCCTCGGTCGTCCCCTTCTCCTCCTGCCCCCAATCCCTCCCAGCATCAGGGTCTTTTCCAATGAGTCAACTCTTCGCATGAAGTGGCCAGAGTACTGGAGTTTCAGCTTTAGCATCATTCTTTCCAAAGAAATCCCAGGGCTGATCTCCTTCAGAATGGACTGGTTGGATCTCCTTGCATTCCAAGGGACTCTCAAGACTCTTCTCCAACACCACAGTTCAAAAGCATCAATTCTTCAGCGCTCAGCTTTCTTCACAGTCCAACTCTCACATCCATACATGACCACTGAAAAAACCATAGCCTAGACTAGACGGACCTTTGTTGGCAAAGTAATGTCTCTGCTTTTGAATATACTATCTAGGTTGGTCATAACTTTTCTTCCAAGGAGTAAGCGTCTTTTAATTTCATGGCTGCAGTCACCATCTGCATCTGGAAATGGATCCTTGATGGTCTCAGCCTCATTTGACCCACCTCTGTTCCCACCACCCTTAGCACTCTTATTCTGGGGAAGTCTTTATGCTATAGTAAGTCACATGAGCAAATTTTTTCACATGAGTGAAAAATTGTTTTCTCCACCTAGCATCAAACTTTTTTTCTCCAAGTCATTTCTCACCTTTAGAGACAGAGTCACTAGAATCTCATCAATTCCAGTACAGCCTTCCAGTTGTATGGTGACTGATGTAATGTGGCTTTCTTTTTTTTCTTTTTAGTAGGAGGATAATTGCTTTTCAATATTCTGCTAGTTTCAACATGAATTCATACATCAACATGAATCGGCCATAGATATACGTATGTCCCCTCCTATCTCTCTCCCCATTCCATTTCTCCAGGTTGTCACAACGCACTGTGTCAAACAGCAAATTCTTACTCTTTCCAGTTGGCCCTCCCTCTCCTTCCCCTACTGTGCCCATAAGTCTGTTCTGTATGTCTATGTCTCCATTGCTGCTCTGTAAATAGGTTCATCAGTACCATCTTTCTAGATTCCATACATATGTGTTAATATATGGTATTTGTTTTTCTCTTTCTGACCTACTTCATTCTGTATAACAGGCTCTAGGTTCTTCCACCTTATTAGAACTCTTGCAATGTGTTCCTTTTAATGGCTGAGTAATATTTCATTGTGAGTATATACCACAACTTCTTTATGCATTCATCTGTTGATGGACAGATAGGTTGTTTCCATGTCCTGGCTACTGTAAATAGTGCTGCAGTGAACACTGAGGTACATGTGTCTTGTTTTCAGTTATGGTTTCTTCAGGGTGTATGCCCAGTAATGGGATTATTGGGTCATATGGTACTTATATTCCTAGTTTTTTAAGGAATCTCCATACTGTTCTTCATAGTGGCTGTATCAATTTACATTCCCACCAACAGCGCAAGAGGGTTCCGTTTTCTCCACACCCTCTCCAGCATTTATTGTTTGAGGATTTTCTGATGACCAGGCTTCAACAGTATGTGAACCGTGAACTTCCATATGTTCAAGCTGGATTTAGAAAAGGTAGAGGAACCAGAGATCAAATTGCCAACATCTGTTGAATCATGGAAAAAGCAAGAGAGTTCTAGAAAAACGTCTACTTCTGCCTTATTGACTATGCTAAATCCTTTGACTGTGTGGATCACAACAAACTGTGGAAAATTCTGAGAGAGATGGGAATATCAGACCACCTGACCTGCCTCCTAAGAAATCTGTTGCAGGTCAGGAAGCAACAGTTAGAACTGGGCATGAAACAACAGACTGGTTCCAAATAGGGAAAGGAGCACGTCAAGGCTGTATATTGTCACCCTGCTTATTTAACTTATATGCAGAGTTTATCATGCGGAATGCTGGGCTGGAAGAAGCACAAGCTGGAATCAAGATTGCCGGGAAAAATGCCAGTAACCTCAGATATGCAGAGGACACCACCCTTATGGCAGAAAGCAAAGAAAAACTAAAGAACCTCTTGATGCAAGTGAAACAGGAGAGTGAAAAAGTTGGCTTAAAACTCAACATTCAGAAAACTAAGATCATGGCATCCAGTCCCATCACTTCATAGCAAATAGATGGGGAAACAATGGAAAGAGTGACAGACTTTATTTTTTTTGACTCCAAAATCACTGTAGATGGTGACTTCAGCCATGAAATTAAAAGACGCTTGCTCCTTGGAAGAAAAGCTATGACCAACCTAGATAGCATATTCAAAAGCAGAGACATTACTTTGCTGACAAAGTTCCATCTAGAAAAAGCTATGGTTTTTCCAGTAGTTTAGTCATGTATGGATGTGAGTGTTAAACTATAAAGAAAGCTGAGCCCCGAAGAATTGATGATTTTGAACTGTGTTGTTGGAAAAGACTCTTGAGAGTCCCTTGGACTGCAAGGAGATCCAACCAGTCCATCCTAAAGGAAATCAGTCCTGAATATTCATTGGAAAGACTGATGCTGAAGCTGTAGCTCCAATACTTTGGCCACTTGATGTGAAGAACTGACTCACTGGAAAAGACCCTGATGCTGGGAAAGATTGAAGGCTGGAGAAGAAGGGGACAACAGAGGATGAGATGGTTGGATGGCATCACTGACTCGATGGACATGAGTTTGAGTAAGGTTTGGGAATTGGTGATAAATGCCAGCCTGGTGTGCTTCAGTCCATGGAGTCACAAAGAGTCACACACAACTGCGTGACTGAACTGAACTGAACTGATTTTGATGATGGCCATTCTGACCGGTGTGATGTGGTATCTTTGTAGTTTTGATTTGTATTTCTCTAATAATGAGCTACATTGAGCATCTTTTCATGTGTTTATTAGCCATCTTTATGTCTTCTTTGGAGAAATGTCTGTTTAGGTCTTCTGCCCACTTTTTGATTGGGTTGTTTGTTTTTTGGTATTAAGTATATGAGCTGTTTGTACATTTTGAAGATAATTCTTTGTCAGTTGATTCATTTGTTATTATTTACCCCCATTCTGAGGGTTGTCTTTTTACCTTCTTTATAGTTTCCTTTGCTATCTAAAAGTCTTTAAGTTTAACTCGGTGCCACTTATTTATGTTTTTATTTCTGTTATTCTAGGAGGTGGGTCACAGAGGATCTTGCTGTGATTTATGTCAAGGAGTGTGCTGCCTATGTTATCCTCTAGGAGCTTTATAGTTTCTGGCCTAACATTTAAGTCTTTAATCCATTTTGAATTTATTGTTGTGTATGGTGTTAGGAGGTATTCTAGTTTCATTCTTCTACATGTAGCTGTCCAGTTTTCCCAGCACCACTTATTGAAGAGGCCGTCTTTTCTCCGTTGTGTATTCTCGCCTCCTTTGTCAAATATGTGGTTTTAGAAACTGTTTTTAGGACCAACCAAACATTATGGGAGTCCTTCACAGAATAGTTTCCTCCGCAGGTAAATTCATCTTGAGTATTTCTTCGCTGCCACCTGGAGTTCAGTGGGATCTCTGCAGCCTCCTCCTCTGCTCACCCAACAGAGAGAGAGCAGTGTGACTGCACCTTCTCTGCACCTCCAGTGACAAGCACTGCTGCAGGTCATGAAATAGAAGCCTGGTTCTTATTGCTGGATGTTAGTCACTCAGGCTATTCTGGCCACAAGACAGACTTGTCAGAGGAACAGTTGAAGTCTTATTACTTGCTGTCATTTCCTGAACATACCAGGTTGCTTTCTTTAAAAATTTAGACAGAAAAGAAAGGCTCAGAATGAAATGGAGTTAAGGAAATAGAAAACAGAAAATTCCTTTTAGAATCTCTTCTCCCCTGAGATAGCCAGCATTCACTTTTAAAAGCAAAATTGGAACAGGGACAAGAATGTGTGTGTGTGAAAGATGGAGAAAATACAATATTGGTTAATTTCCCTCTGACTTTCCAAAGAATTCCATATCACTCAAGTTAATACTTTCTCATTTTACATCAAAAGTGTTTTTTTAAACCAAAATAATACCTTTTAAAAAAAAGTATATTTTAAATTATTTCACTATATTTGTAACCTTAGAATAAACAAACTTTTTTCTCTTGGGCTGGTACCAGGCGGCTAGTTTGAAAATCTAACAAAGACTTTTTTTTCCTTTTCATACTCCTTTTTTTTTTGGAAGGAGAGTGTTTTTCTTCAATAAGTATCTGTTACATTAATGATTAAAATCTAAGTTCATCTTGAAAGTGGCATAAAAGATTACCCATTTGCTCATTTCAGTTAGGTAATATATTGCCCTCTAGTGGTGTGAGATGCTAAATATTAATGTAAAGTGAAGCAATGAATTTGTAGTGACAAATTATTGATACTTATTGAATATTTACTCTGTTCTGTGCATGGTTCTAGGCTCTGTGATTAGAATTATGCTGCTGTCAGTATCAAAAAAGATGAGTCAGGATTCTAACTTCAAGGAGCATACACTCTAATGGATGAGAGAAAATGAAAGTTTAAGAAAAATCTTAGTGATAGTTGCTCTGTAGAAAATTAAAATAGGATGATGTGGTTGAGAGTGATACAGTGGATAATTTGGATTGGTGTATTGAGAACAGTCTCCCTAAGAAGGTGATATATGACTTTAGATTTGAATGCCAAGACAGCCAGCCACTTGAAGCTCAGGAGAGAGAGAGAGAGAGAGAGAGAACATTCCAGGCAAAGGAAATAGCTAATAAAAGAATCTTAAGACAAAGGTAAGCTTGAGGGTGTTCAGGGAACAGAAGGATGGTCAGAGTGACTGAAGCCTGGCAGATGGAGAGAATGGCAGTAGATGAAAATGGAAAGACAAGTAACACTAGAACATGGAGGGCCTTGAAAGGCCAAGAAAAGAAAGTGAAGGGCATCAAACAGGGGAATAACACAGTTTGGTTCACAGTCTTGAAAAGCTCTCTCTGGTTATGATGTGGAGAATAAATTGTAAGTAAGCAAAGGAAGAAGCTGTAAAATGGGTTGGGAGGCTACTATAGTGATGCTGTGTCAGAACAATGGTGGCTTGCTCCAGTATAGCAAGAGTAGAAATGGAGACGGCTGACGTATTTGGTACAATCAATAGGACTTCTTGTCCTGGCTTGGATATAGGTGGTGAGGAAAAGCGAGGATGTGAGAGATCTTGATTTTTAATTTAACGAATTGAATGGAAGGAAATGTCATATACCAAGATGAGAAAGATGGCCTGAATGGAAGGAAATGTCATATACCAAGATGAGATAGATGGCCTGAGAATTAGGTCTGGGAAGGAAATCAGGTCATGGCCTTCATAGCTTTGATACAAAATACAGTACAAAGATTTAAAGAATGCATTATGCAAAGATACCAGACCAATACATGTAAATACTAAGATTTCAAGAGGTACAGGAGAGCTACAGAGTTTACCAAAGGAAAGTAGGAAGAACAGGTCCCAGATTCCAGTGTGAGGCATCCCAAGTAGGTAGGGAAAGAGGTTTTAGTGCCATTGGGCTGAAAGCCAAGGGCTTTGAGACCTTCTATGACCAGCATTTGTGGTACCCCTGAAATATACCAGATACTATATGAAGAACTTCACATGCCTTACCTCATCAATTCTCTGTACAATTCTGCAAAGTATCTATATTCCCATTTCCCAGCTAAGAAAACTGAGAGTCTGAGAAGACAAAGGTCCTATAAATGGCTAATAGCAGAGATGGAACTAGAACTCTCAAGCTCCAGGGCTCTGGAATGTGATGCTATTCTGAAAAATTTTGACAGTTTGAGGAGGAAAATGAAACTATTTGGGTAACTACTCTTAGAGTTTAAGATTCCATCCTTCTACCCAAACATATCAGGACAAGCCAAATTGCAGAGTTTCTGTAAAGTGCATGCTAAGTCCTTCAGTCGTGTCTGACTCTTTGCAACCCAGGGACTGTAGCCCACCAGGCTCCTCTGTCCATGGGATTCTCTAGGCAAGAATACTGGAGTGGATTGCCATGCCCTCCTCCAGGGGATCTTCTTGACCCAGGGATCAAACCTATGTCTCTTGAGTCTCCTCCTTTTCTTAGTTGGCAGGTGGGTTCTTTGCCACTAGTACCATCTGGGAAGCCTCTGTAAAGTAGCCAGGCAAATTCTCCTGGCAGAACTAGACTTGGGAATAATGATGATGATGGTGATGTACCTGGCATTTGCTAAGTACTTTCCATGTTCCAGTGTTTCAAGCACATTCTCTTGTTTAATCCTCACAAGAAATTTGCAATCTCTTATTATCTTCACTTTCTGGATGAAACTAAGATAGAGGTTAAGAAATTTGCTCAAGGTTGCATTACTATTGTACTCAGTGAGCAAGTTGGTATGTGGACACCGATCTGTCTTCCCTTAAGCCCTGGTTCCCCTTGTAACAAATTCTCCTGGGTCCCAGAGCAATAGCCCACAGAGGTCTGTTCTCAGGGGATGGGACCACTGCTGGGACAATCTTTGGTCACCATTGAGTGTCACACAAAATATAAAATCTTACCTAACATTGTGTCATTACCCTATGGGACAAAGGAGAAGAGAGAAGAAAAGCAAGAATGAGCCAATGGAAAGGTCTGTCTGTGAAACTGGAAGCTCTGTGAGTTGAGGAAAGGCTCTTCTTTAGGTCAATAGTGGCTATTCCTTAAGGCTCAGCGAGAACTCTGGGGATGTCCTGGAGCAGAGGTAAAGGCTGTGAAGCTGCGAACAGAAAGCAGAGGAGGATATAGAACTTTTCCAAAGAGAAATCTCTGTAGATGGTAAGGTGGATCTATTTGGCTAATCCAAGGACATATCAGTATGATTCAAAGATGTCTGAGTAACTGACTCTTAATGTAGTTTTGTAGTTTAAGAGTGAAAATAGGCAACATTACCTCGAGAGACTGAGAGGTGAGTTCATGCCTGAGATTCTGTACTGTGCTGAGCTCTGTAGTCATACTGTTTACTGCCTAACTCTGAGATTGTTGTGACACGTCAGACCCAGATGAGTGATTGGTGGCATACATTAAGAATAGTTAATGTGCAAAATGTACTCCAATCTCGTAAAACTAAAGGAAGACATCTCACCCTCCTGTGATGATCAGTCAGGGTATTTTTAAGCCCCAATACATACTCCCCTTTGTGAGGATTTGGGGATCTGAAAACTTATACCTTTGTTTGCCCTAGATACCTCCATTGTTTATCCTGACTGCAAAGTTGTTTGCTTTATCGAAATGGTGTCTGGTCATTAATCCAAGTTTGCTCTTGACATTTATCCATAGTCACCTTGCAGGTTAGAGGCAGATGTGAGAGTAATGATATAACTCCAGGTCCAGTAGGGACAAGGGACCAAGGGGGTATCAGTGCTGGATTGATCAGATGAACATCTCTGGTTTGAGATTACTAAGGGCTTCCCTGGTGGCTCAGAGGTTAAAGCGTCCGCCTCCAATGCGGGAGACCCGGGTTCGATCCCTGGGTCGGGAAGATCCTCTGGAGAAGGAAATGGCAATCCACTGCAGTATTCTTGCCTGGAGAATCCCATGGACGGAGAAGCCTAGTAGGTTACAGTCCATGGGGTCGCAAAGAGTCAGACACGACTGAGCAACTTCACCTCAAGGGCTTGAAATGTGTAAGAGGAAGACATGTGTGAAGCACAGTCCTTATCCTTCTGGATCTGTTCCATTAACTTAAAATAGAACAAATCTTTTTGTTTTTTTCAAAGGAATGTGAACTCTACATGCCTTGGAAGTGAAAGTTGCTCAGTTGTGTCCGACTCTTCAGGGAATTCTTCAGGCCTGAAGACTGGAGTGGGTAGTTGTTCCCTTCTCCAGGGGATCTTCCCAACCCAGGGATCAAACCAGGTCTCCCATATTGCAGGTGGATTATTTACCAGCTGAGCCACCAGGGAAGCCCAAGAATACTGGAGTGGGCAGCCTATCCTTTCTTCAGGGATCTTCCTGACCCAGGAATGGAACTGGGTTCTCCTGCTGTGCAGGAGGATTCTTTACCAGCTGAGCTACTAGGGACATGCCTTGGCTATTTATTGCTCTGGTGAAAATCATGGATCCAATAGAGGGAGCTAAAGCAGCACAGATGGGACTTCTGGATACAGAGACTCATAGGCAAAGAAATTCCCAAATACTTGGAAAAGGGTTTAAGGTAACTTTATTCCAGGGAATTTGAGATGCAGTGGAAAAGAGGCAAAAGACCAATAAAACACTGCTAACAAGATTCTGCGGAGAAGGCAATGGCACCCCACTCCAGTACTCTTGCCTGGAAAATCCCATGGATGGAGGAGCCTGGTAGGCTTCAGTCCATGGGGTCGCTAAGTCGGACCTGACTGAGCGACTTCACTTTCACCTTTCGCTTTCATGCATTGGAGAAGGAAATGGCAACCCACTCCAGTGTTCTTGCCTGGAGAATCCCAGGGACGGGGGAGCCTGGTGGGCTGCCGTCTATGGGGTCGCACAGAGTCGGACATGACTGAAGTGACTTAGCAGCAGCAGCAGCAGCATAAAATTTAAGATAAGAACATTCTTATTTGTACAAGATAATAGAATATATGATATAATTTAGTTAGCTGGTGAAGATACCTAAGTATGTGGTAGTTGTCGTTTAGTTGCGAAGTTGTATCTGACTCTTGTGACCCCATGGTTTGTAGCCTGCCAACTCCTCTGTTCATAGGATTTTCCAGGCAAAAATCCTGGAGTGAGTAGCCATTTCCTTTTCCAAGGGATCTTCCAGACCCAGAGACTGAACCTGGGTCTCCTGTGCTGCAGGCAGTCTCCTGAATTTCAGGGGTATTCTTTACTGACTGAGCCACCAGGAAGCCCATTCCCAAGTAACAGGACTGATAAAACTCACAAGCATATCTTAAGCCTATCCTTGACTAGAAAAATAAGCTGAGAACATTTCTAATTCCACCCCAAGATGGAAACAAATGTGCTAATAGAATTATTTGGATTTTGAGCAGCCATTCCATACCTGGGGGTATTTTGGGAATCTATTTGCCACATTTCACATGAAAAGACTGATTTTAAGTGAGGAGAAATATAGCAGATCCCACTGGGTCCTTATGAGCTTGCATGCACGTGTGCCAAGTCACTTCAGTCCTATTTGACTCTTTGTGACCCTATGGACCATAGCCCACCAGGCTCCTCTGTCCATGGGATTCTCCAGGTAGGAATACTGGAATAAGTTGCCATTCCCTTCTCCAGGGGATCTTCCTGACCTGGGGATCGAACCCACATCTCCCGTGTCTCCTGCACTGCAAGTGGATTCTTTACTGTTGAACCACTGGAGAAGCTCCGCTTATAAGCTTATTGACCCTATAATATCGATAGTCTCCACGAGAGACCTGGTGAGTTTGGAGACTGTGGCAGAGTCAAGGAGAAGTGTTAGCCTTGGGACTTGAAATTTTGATGATTACCTAATGCAGCTGCTCAGTGCTCCCCTTTCAAGAGACTGCTACTGATCACTGGTTAGGATGGCATCTCCTATGACAAGGAAACCAAAGTAATTCTAATACCAGGAATGCCAAAACTGTCCTGGGTGACATTTGAAAGATATTCAGATATTAGAGGGGAAGCTCAAAGAGGGTTACTGATTAGATAAAAATAGCACAGTAAGAAATACACAAAAGGGAATGAATTGATAGTGGCCCATAGGATCCATAATGGCAGTGATAGCCCTGGAGCAAAAACTGTCCTCACCATAAGATTTACTTCTGTCAATAAGGATTTGTGAGTATATAGTATATGAATTCAAAAGAACATAACTGGCCAAGTTTAGTTCACTGAGCACTGTCGAGTTAACTCAGAGGGGTCAAGGAAGGCTCTGACTGTCAGTCATTCACTCACGAGAAACACTCTGGTGGAAGACGAGTATATGTCCATTCAGTTGGCTAAGTTGGAAGTGTTTTGGTTGATTCTTATACTTCTCAACACAAGAAACTGTCATACTACTGTGTATTTTTATATGAACTCTTGACCAGTACAAAGAGCTTCTATAAACTCTTAGGCTAGAACTTGTTTTATCTGGTAAGTATCAAAATGATCTTAATTTAAGGACAAGATACACAAAAGAGCTGTATTTTTTTTCATCTCAAATATGAATGACTATTTGTTACATATATGGATGAGAAAGTTGTGATTGGCTGAAACATCAGGCATTTTAAAGGTGGTCACCAGGGTCCACAAGATGAGTGAACACTGGGAGACCATAAGATATAAAATATTGTATTCAATCGTGACACATTCTTTTGACTCCATATAAAACCTCTTTATTTCCCAGGATTACTCAAGCAGCTAATAGCAAAAGACAAATCAACTTTGTTTGAAGGACAGAGCCCAAAGGGGTGTGGACCATTACATGCTGGCAGATTGATTATAATGAACCTTTACCACAATACCATGTACTTTTAAATTGTATTGCCTGGTATCAATTTTTTTTTTCTTGTTTAAACTTTGTTCATCCTCCACAGAGTCCATAATTGATGGACTGAAAATACAGACTTCCGTCAGTTCTGACTGGATTGTTGTATCAGCAGATAGGAGAACATATACTATGGAATGAAGATCTGGCAGCGGTGGCCAAGAAATACAATGTAGAGTAGTCTTTTCATTTTTACAACCTTCCCAAAGTACCAGTATTCCTGGAGAGCAGATTGGGCAATTGAAGCAATTGTTACACGAAGTGATAGCAGGGACATGATGGATCGACTGGCTTTCTAGGCATGGAGAGCAAAGAAACTAAACATTCGGGCTGCAAAAGCAGGTCATTGGGTGAAGGAATTTCTAAGGCATGGGATCAAAAATGAGGCAGTGGGGAAAAAAAGTGGATTGATTAATACCTACCATTTTATATGTTTTTCTTGAGTAATGCATCGCCAAGTCCTATTAATCTGGAAGGCCTTTGATACTCTCACGTTACACTAACATTCGGGCTGCAAAAGCAGGTCATTGGGTGAAGGAATTTCTAAGGCATGGGATCAAAAATGAGGCAGTGGGGAAAAAAAGTGGATTGATTAATACCTACCATTTTATATGTTTTTCTTGAGTAATGCATCACCAAGTCCTATTAATCTGGAAGGCCTTTGATACTCTCACGTTACACCACCACATACCATTGTATCTTTTCTGGCTACTGCTACTACTATGACTACTGCTGCTGCTGCTGCTGCTAAGTCGCTTCAGTCGTGTCCAACTCTGTGCGACCCCATGGACTGCAGACCACCAGGATCCTCCATCCATGGGATTTTCTAGGCAACAGTACTGGAGTGGGGTGCCACTACCTTCTCCGACTACTACCGGTAATAATAATAGCAAACAGATTGTACTTATTGTATGCCCAGCACTGTTCTAAGCACTTTACATATTTATGTTAAATATGAATTAATTGACTCTGGCAAGTCACTCATTTTTAAGAAATTAGCTCCTTTCCTCAGAGGTGGTGGAGCAAATACCTTTAAATAACTTTTGAGAGCTGGAGAGGGAAGAAATAAGTAAGGGAGGAAACAGTGGAGTCATAGTAAGGCATTAGCCAGGGTGTTCGGGCTGTACATTACCAGAATTTCAACTGAAAGAAGCTTAGGCCACATAGAAAGTGTACTGGCTCCTGTAACTAGAAAGAGACACAGTACAGCTCCAAACAACTCAGGTGAGGATATGAATGTCACCTGGACTCTTTCCTCATTTTGTCCCTGCTTCTGTGAGTGACAGCTGCATTTTCCCCTACCACAAATCAGTTTTCTCCTCGGGGCCAGAACCATGGTGTCTGACAGTCCCTGAGCTCACATCTCCCATTTTTCCATTCAACAAGAAAAGGGTGAGTTTCAGGAATCCCAGAGAAGAGCAGTGACTGATCCACCTTGGGTCATGTGCCAGCATCCTGATCCAAACTCCATTATCAAAGGAGATGAGAACAGTGATTGACAACCCCACTGGAACCACCTACAGCACTGGGGCTAGGAGGATGGACTTCTGTGCAGGCATCACATGTGATATGCGTTGCTAAGGACTGAGAGAAAACATAAGACAGGTAAAATTTTCCTAGGTTTCTCAGCTTGGTTTGCTTCTCCCACCCTCAGCAGTCAGAGTCCTAATGTTTCCCTTGCAGCCCACCCCTATCCAAAGGCCAGAAACACTCCCTTTCACCCTGGTAGCACATTGTTTCTCCCCTCCCTTAATCCTCCTTCTAAAGATGAACCTTCTCCTAGAAACTTTACTCATGGGGTTCTCATGCTGTGAAATGACAAGAGCTACTCAGAGAAAGTAAGACTCCAGCTCTTTATCAGTGACCTTCTGAATACAGTGCCCACAAGGAGACATTTTAGTGGGCCATACAGACAGAGCTTGCAGCATCCCATATGCAACCAGCCTCTCCTGCCTGCACGTCTACCACAGGCTCTGATGTTTACTGCAGGGACAATGGGCTAGCAGTGAAACCTTAAAGGAGTTCCATTTTGAGGCAAACTTGCCCTTCTTCTTGGAAGACACAGAGGAATTATTGGTTGGCCCCTAAGTGAAAGTGATAGTTGCTTAGTCATGTCTGACTCTTTGCAACCCCATGGACTGTAGCCGTAACAGTATCCTCTGGAGACAAGACTGTTGAGTAAGAGCTCAGGCACTCTTCCCAAGCTCTCCACACAGAAGAGTAAGATACCCCCTAGTTCCAGCAAGAGCAGGAGAAGCGACAGGGTGCCGAGGGAGGTCAGAGCAGTCTCCCGTACAGAAAGGGCTCACAAGCTGCATGATTCATTGTATTCTGTGTGAATGGCGCCTCTGGGGCATGGGAATGGAGCACCTGTAGCATCGCTCTGGCAGGAGAAGTCAGACAGAAGTGACAATGGACACTGACAACCAGAAAATTTCACCTGGTCCCCAAGCAAGCACATGAGGTCCTGGATCTTTGAAAAAGAGTAGAACAGTTGGGATATGGTGCATTTGGAGACCTAATGGTCTCCCTGGCAGCAAGAAGACAGAGGGCTCAATGCCTATTACAGTTGGTAGCCAAGTCCTTATTGGCTGACCCCTACGGGCTGTTGTGACCAGAGGAGCTGAAGGTTACATCTCTTTTCTGAGTGCTTAGGACTAGAAATACTAAGATCAGTGAAGAAGACCAAGCTTAGAGCTAACAGAGGATCAAAAACAGCTAAAAATTTCAGCATGTGAGGTTGACATTATTTACAGCTACATCTAAGAACAGAGGAACATTTTATAACCACATGCAGTCTTCATGAGCAAAACAAATGGAAAAGCAGTAGACAGATCATAAACTTTCCAATGCAGGCAGTATTTTATCATCATTTTAATTAGCATCTTCTTTTATTTGGTTTTAGGGCTGTCATTAGATGCTATACCAAGGTCAAACTGAATGCCAGTGGGCAGACACCAGCCTTGTGTCAGCCAAGTATTTTGGCGATGAATGTTCTTCTTGGCTCAGAGAAAACAAAATTCTCTCTCCAAATTCAAAATTTTTTTTTTTTTGGCATAAAATTTTGGAAGCTAGGCCTAAAATTCTCTATGGTGACCATCTTGTCTATTCTCAGCCTAGTCATCAGATTCATAGTGTAGGGTATATTTGTAAAACTAATGGGAAATGGTAGAAGTCATCTACTCTATCCTTATTCTCATCCTCTCTCCCTCCCTTGCTTCATTTCTTCCTTCTTTTTCTTTCTGTGAATTCATTAATATTTAATTTCAGATTGAATTTTATCTGGATATCAAATATACATTAAGGGGCTTTCCTGGTGGCTCAGTGGTAAGGAATCCACCTGCCAATGTGGGAGACATGAGTTTGATCCCTGATCCAGGAAGATCCCACATGCTGTGGAGCAACTGAGCCCTGGCACCGCAACTATTGAGTCTGTGCCATAAAGCCTATGAGCTGCAGCTACTGAGCCCACGTGCTACAACTGCTGAAGCCTGCATGCTCTAGAGCCTGTGCTCTGCAACAAAAGAAGCCGCTGCAATGAGAAGCGAGAGGGAAAGAAAGCCCACACAGCAACAAAGACCCAGCACAGCCAAAAATAAATAAATAAAAATTTTTAATTAAAAAATACATTTAAATAAAAAGTTTTTAATAAAATATACATTAAAATTCAAAAATCCCTGGAAACAGAAATTTAAAGTAAATGCCTCAAAATCTTCTACCCAGGGATAAACATTGTAAACTACTTTTTTGGTATTCATTATAAGACTTTAACACATTCCCTTCTGCTCGTTCTCTAAATCTCAATTCTTTTCCTTGGGATAGTGACACCTAAGCCTTTGATTAGACAGTGGCAGCTATCCACTAGGGGCAGTTATGAAAAACCATCCCAGAGATCTTGGGAACTGGAAGATCTGTCAGAATACAACACCCTCATTTTCAAATTTGCCAAAGCCAATGGCTGTATTAGGACTCCTCCCATGTAGGTGATAATTCAAAATCCACTGTGCTCCATTTCAAATGTGAAGTCCAGGAAACAGAATGTGTTATGTGATAGGATGCCAGAAAAGCTGATTTTCTCTCTCTCTCTCTCTCTCTCTTTTTTGTATTTTCTATGGTGTGGGCTAAGTTGCTTCAGTTGCGTCCAACTCTTTGCGACCCCATGGACTGTAGCCCACCAGGCTCCTCTGTCTATGGGATTTCGCAGGCAAGAATACTAGAGGGGTTGTGATGCCCTCTTCCAGAGGATCTTCCCAACTCAGGGATCAAACCCGTGACTCTATGTCTCCTGCACTGGCAGACAGGTTCTTTACCACTAGCATGGCCTGGGATGCCCCTAATTTTCTCTTTTGAAGATATGTCTCAAAGTGTAAAAACAAAGTGCCAAAAAGGAACATTTCTTAAGTTATATAAGAGCATTTCTTAAGTTATATAACAACTTCACATCAAGAAAAATACAGTAAATTTTGTCTTCTCCTGTAAAATGAATAAATGGTAGGTAAATACAGTTTAATATGTTTTTACTGATATTAGAAATGTCCAGTTTAGTTGAAATATATAGAAAAGTCTTT
This sequence comes from Aepyceros melampus, assembly GCA_006408695.1. NCBI lineage: Eukaryota > Metazoa > Chordata > Mammalia > Artiodactyla > Bovidae > Aepyceros > Aepyceros melampus. The sequence goes on from SJXQ01011406.1 coordinate 223,720, forward strand.
AAGAAAAGGAAACATTTTTATGACTCTCAATGACCTCTAAGAAATAATATGTACTTTGGATGTCCAATAGAGATTAACTCTCCATGTGGGAGTGTTGGTGGTAGTGTTGATCAGTTGCTAAGTCCCATCTGACTCTTTGTGATCCCATGGACTGCAGTATGTCAGGCTCACCTGTCTTTCACTATCTCCTGCAGTTTGCTTAAATTCATGTCCATTGAGTCAGTGATGCTATCTAATAATCTCATCTTCTGCCGCCCCCTTCTTCTTCTGCCTTCAATCCTTCCCAGCATCAGGGTCTTTTCCAGTGAGTAGTCTCTTTGCATCAGGTGGTCAAAATAGTGGAGCTTCAGCTTCAGCATCAGTCCTTACAATGAATATTCAGGACTGATTTCCTTTAGGACTGAGTTATTTAATCTCCTTCCAGTCCAAGGGACTCCCAAGAGTCTTCTCCAGCACCACAATTTAAAAGCATTAATTGTTTAGCCTTCTTTGTGGTTCACCTTTCACATCTGTACATGACTACTGGAAAAAATATAGCTTTGACTATATGGACCTTTGTCAGCAAAGTGATGTCTCTGATTTTCAATATACTGTCTATGTTTTTCACAGCTTTCCTTCCAAGGAGCAAGAGTTTTAATTTCCTGGCTACAGTCACTGTCCACAGTGATTTTGGGTCCACAAAAATAAAATTTGTCCATGCTTCCACTTTTTTCCCTTCTGTTTACCATGAAGTGATGGGACCAGATGCTATAATCTTCATTTTTTAAATGTTGAGTTTTAAGCCAGCCTTTTCACTTTCCTCTCTTGCCCTCATCAAGAGGCTCTTTAGTTCCTCTTTACTTTCTGCCATTAGAGTGGTATCATCTGCATATTTGAGGTTGTTGACATTTGTCCCAGCAGTCTTGATTCCAGCTTGTGGTTTATCTAGCCCAGCATTTCATATCATATACTCTGCATATTAAATGAAACAGTAATCAAAAACAGATAAACATGGGAATGGAGGTAAATGCTCTCAAAGTCCAAATAAATGCCATGTAAATATCCTATTATCTACTTTCAATTTTAGTTTGTGGGCCATTTATTGAAAATATATATAAGTTAGTATCAGAAAGTATTCTGAACCCATCATATACAATCTTTCCCTAATCCACTATCCATGTGTGATATTGATATTTGTGATACTGTTTTTTATCAATGCTGGTGATAACTTTGTGCTCACCTAAGTGACCCTTGCTTGCTTCCACTTCTCTCAGAAGTGCAAGGTGAGACACTGGATGGTTTACTGATGTAATGTGCTGCCTCAAAGAGCCGCACTTGCATTTGCCTTCTTATCAGGATGAGTTAGCTTTTTGTTAAAGTGTAACTGATGACCAGCAGCACCAACATCAGCATCATCAGAAGAGCTTTTAAGAAATGCAGAATTGCAAGTCTCACTCCAGACCTACTGAATCACAATCTGCATATACACATACACACACTTCAGGTTCAAAGTTAAAAAGCAGACGCTTGTCAAAATCATAGAGTTGTAGGATTTAATTGCTGAATGCAATACTAAAAATCCTCTAGTCTGAACCCTTCAAATGACAGAGATTGCTAAGTGTCCTCTACTCTCCATTCTTCCCTTCATTCTAGCAGTAGAACTCCCCAAGGTTGAGCTGAGCATGTGAAAAATGAAAGTGAAGTTGCTCAGTCATGCTGACTCTTTGCGACCCCATGGACTGTAGCCTACCAGGCTCCTCTGTCCATGAGCTGAGCATATGACCACCCAATAATAGTATGTTTCCCATGCTCCTTTGCAGCTAGGGTTGGCCATGAGACCAAGTCTAAATCAACAAGATGTGAACAGAAGAGATGCATGCAACTTCCAGTCAGTTCCTTTGTAAGGTAGCTATTTGCTCTCAAGTTTCTTTCATTCTCCTGGATGGGACGCAGCAACAACTGCAGTAGATACCTTGGGCCCCGAGATGGAAGTCACCTATTGAGAACAGCAGAGCTAGTTAGCCATCCTGGGTCAACATATGGTTCTGTATAGTCAACCTGCTTAGGTATTTCAGAGTGCCTGTTGAGCTTTGGACATGAAAGAGAAACCAAGCTTTCCCTTTTCTAACCCACTGAAGCTACCATGATTTTCAGTCTCTTTTTTATTAGCCTCTGTGACCTGATTAATAACTTCATATATTAGGAACTGAGTCCCAGAAAAATTATGATTTATAGTGAAAATACCACCTATAAATGTAAAAATAAATATGTGGAAATAATTTTTTAAGATTAAAAAAAACGTATACTGAATTCTATAATGAAAGTTTTTTTTAAAGATTTTAGACTGGGAGTGGTAGAATACCTTGGCTTTCCTGACTAAGCTATTTGGCTTTGTGGTTTCATCTTATCTATCCTTGAAGGAGAGCTCCATGCCTGTTTATCACACAGTGGCTCCTTGGATGAATGAATACATGAATGAAAGGATAAATCAAATTCTGTTTTTACTAAATGAACAGATATTTTGTATTTGGCCCTTGTCTATTTTAAAAAATCTTAAGTTACATCTTTGGCTGATGTCTTGGTCTGTTTGTTACAAGGAAATAAAGTGGCAGCCAATAAAGATTTCAAATAGGCACATCTTTTACAGTTTTAAGAGTTTTTAATTCCAGTTGATATGTGGAAGGTGGTTGTAGATCTGTGTGTTTGCAGTAGTTTGGGACTACAGCTCAGCATTATTCTTCCTGTTTGCTTTGTGGTTGCACCATAATAGTCATTAAATCAAAGTATTAAAGACAGTTGAAGACACCAGAGCATGATATTGTCTACACAAAGATGGTTTATTGGTGCCAGAGTTCAGTCATTTTTTAATTTAAGGCAGTTTTCTGCTAGCACAGAAAAACAAGTTTTTCTAGAATCATATTTCTACTAGTATAAGTAAAATTGTCTCCTGCTTTACAAAGATAAAGGTTCTCACAGTTATCCAGTCATATTTGTTAAATTAATAAAATATTAATATTAATTAAACCATTAGGTTTTAAAAATACTAAATTTGACTCAATAAGTAGTTATAAAAATAAGAGAATAACGAAGCACCAAATAGTTACCCTAGATTGTCTTCAATCACAGGAAACCCATAATAAGGTTGTCCTCTGAGGAAAGGTTGGAAAGGATTTTATGCATAGGGATGTGAACAACATGGAGACTTGTTTTATCTTCTGTTTGTTAGTAACAGTCCATCACTGACACAGTGGATAAGATATCATCTGCCTCAGGGTGTATTTATAGTTTGACAGGAGCTCAATAAATTCAACATACGGCTGTCTAAAACTGTTAAAATTTAATGCAAACAAAATTCTATAAAATATTTTAAGTTCATGATAAAATTCTATAAACAATTCATATCTCTAGTTTGTTTCAGTTTTTGATGCATTTGTAAATCATATTCCAAAATCCATCAGAGTCTCTTTCTGCTTACATTGGGGTTCTCAGTCTTTATTACATGTTAAAATCACTTGGGGAGTTTAAAAAAATCCTGAAGTCCAGGCCAATGGCAAGAAATGATATCAGGCTCTCTTGAGGTGGGACCTCAGTCTTTTCACCTTCATTTAGATGTAGGCAGGAGTTTCGCTGGGTCAACAGGTGTAATCTATTAACCAAGGAGACAGATGTTCATTCACGATAAAGGGACACCAGATGTTCACTGGACATTCCATTCCAAGAGCCATTATTTACCATCTGAAACACATTTGCCTTCATCAGTATTTCATGTCTCTTTCACCAAAGTCACCAAGAGGATTTAGTGCCCTCAAAATAGAGCAGCCTTCTATTTTGAGAGCCCTTCTGAAAAGTTAAACCTGAGAGAAATGAATAGTTCCTTGTCCTCTGTGCTCCCATTTAGCCCATTGAACTACACAAAGGTTTTTAAATAACCAGGTGATGTCTTGGGCAGGTGCCTCGTAGCCAGCATTAGTCTTTCCAAATGACCATCCTGATCCAGCCGGTTCTCCCATTTCCCCTCTGGCTCAGAGGCTTTATTCCTATTCTGTCAGCACAGGAAATTGCTGGCAGGTATCTTCTTTCATGCATGAGGCAGGGGAAACAAAGAGGTCATACTGCTCAGTGCTTGGACTGTGTTCAGCTGAGACTGGAAAATTTTCCCCAGAACAAAGCCATTCCATTTCTGATGAAGCAGGCCACCCCACATAAAGGACCAATGACAGCCGCCAATTCTCAGAATGCTTCTGGGCAAAAATGAAAATGAGCAACACTTATAATAAAATTAGTAAAAAACACATTTTACATAGCTGCTAAACATAAAATCATTCAAATTTCTGTTCACAGACTTTATTTTTCTCAATCAGATGGCAGACTACGTTTCAAACCCTAGTTTTTCTAGACATCCCTATTCTAAATTAATTGTTTGAAACTGGACACAAAGTTGAATGTTAACAGGAAACAAACTTACAGTTACCAGAGATGAAGGGGGTAGGGAGGGATAAATTAGGTGTTTGGGATTAGCAGATAAAAACTACTGTATGTAAAATAGATATAAACTACTATATTTAAAATAGATAATTTGCTGTCCACCTGAAACTATCACACATTGTTAATAGGCTATATGCCAATAGAAAATAGAAAATTTAAAAAAATAGATAAACAGCAAGGTCCTACTGTATACCTCAGGGAACTATATTCAATATCCTATAATAAACCATAATGAAAAAGAATATAAAATGAATTACTTTGCTGTACACCAGAAATTAACCCAATATTGTAAATCAATACTTCAATAAAAAATTTTTTTAATTGGATGTTTAAAATCATTCACTCAGCATTTACTGAAGTGTAGTGAAGAGTAATTTGGCTAATCAAGGACCCCTTGAATTCAATAGGTTTTTGTTGACAACCTAATATGTACAAAGCAGGTACTTAGAGTGAAATGGGTTTTCCTACAGCTTCAGCACTTCCCAGTCATGCTAAGAGGGCTAATCTCCAACTGATGATGAACTTCTTAGTCTCATGGTTTCATTTCTTAGATTATTCAATAACTTCAATTATCTGAAACCAATGTTACTGCAGATATTGTTCAGAGACTCCAAGGTATATGTTCTTTTAATAAGTCTGTATATTGTTCAAATAGCATGCAATCCTTTCAAACTTTTCCTGAGGGGACAATCCAATTTTTTTCATCTCTCTGGCTTGCTTTACTTAAAGAGGTTAACTTTGCCATGATTCTTGGTTCTTGTTTTCTATTCTCCATCTTCAAATATACAAAGACCCCCTGGCATTACAGCAATTTCAAAGAAGACAGATTTCAAATGTGTGAATTTTCCCAAGGAATGAAAATTTCAAATATTTACTTTAAATATATATCTAGTTTTCAGTCATAGTTTCCTTACCCTGCTCTTCACACAAAATATATCTGAGCAAATATTTCTTCATATCTTTCCTTTCAGAAAAGAGGCTTTAGTACAGTCCATGGGAGTTTATTGTGTATTGTGGGAGATAAAAATATAATCCCTTTGTAACTAGGCATTTATAATTTTATTAGAAATGTATATGTAAATATAAATATATAGCCTTTATATATATAAACATATATAATATATATATTATATATCATATATACGTTTAAAGGGTTGAGTTGACAACAAAAAGTAGTTTTAATAGGCATTCCAAAAGAAAGAGACAGAGAGAGAATTGAAAGGAGGAAAATATAGAAAATTTATATTGAGTTTGGGGTGGGTGTCCTCACATACAGAACTTGTCACAGAAGTCTTATCTAACTCATCTGTTTTGCAAAGAAGGCTCTTTATAATGATGATAATGTTAATAACAACTATAATAGCTAGTATCTGGTTGAGTGTCTGTGCTCCACAAATTCTGATATAAAACAATTGTTCATTCACTGTTCACATAAATCTTCACATAAAAAATTACTAAGCATTTACCATGGTGCTGGAATGTAGAAGGAAGAAGGATAGGAGAGAGCTATGCAAAAAAAGCAAAAATAAAAAAACGATAATAGAGGTAGACACTGGATATAGCCATGGATTTCCTGTGAACTAGCAACATATTCTTGCACTTTTAGGCAAAGATAGAACACAATGGTGGGCCTTTTCATTGATAATGAAGGTGAAGTTGCTCAGTCATGTCCGACTCTTTGTGGCCCCATGGACTATAACCCACCAGGCTCCTCAGTCCATGGAATTTTCCAGGCGAGAGTACTGGAGTGGGTTGCCATTTCCTTCTCCAGAGGATCTTCCCAACCCAGGGATCAAACCTGGGTTTCCCACACTGCAGGCAGACGCTTTAACCTCTGAGCCACCAGGGAAGCACTCATTTAGAGAACTTGAAATACATTGAGATGGCGCCTTCATCACTGTGGTATTAACTTTGGTCACAAGATGGCAGCAAAGTTCAGCTAGTTCTTCAGAAGCCATTTATATGCTAGGAGAGAAGGAAATGGCTGCTTCACAGCCTTTAAAGGTCAATGGGTAAGTTGGAGAACGATTGTCTTGGTGGTTATACATAGACTTTATTTTCTGATCCTTTATCACAATATTTATTGACTATTAAAAATATCACAAGTTTAATAATATAAGCCAAATCACAATATTAAAATTACATTTATTCACTCATTTGTTAATTTACAAATGTAAAGAGCCAATAGTTGCCGAAATGTTTGAGTGTCTTTTGGGAACTAGGCATTGTGCTGAGGGCTGATAGAGGCCAGTGCAGGACAGACATTAAAAAGGTTAAGCACAGAAATGTACTTATAATTTCCCATAGAACATAAGCCCATTTACAGCAGGGATTTTTGTCTTTTAGTTCCCTAATGGATCTCAAGTGCCTAGAACAGTGCCTGTCACAAAGTAAAGTGCTCAGAAAAGGGTGGTTGACGGAGGAAGGAGTGTAATCACAGATCTGAGCTATGTGTCTCCAGGTCATCACCCTATGCTCATGTTGAACAAAGGAACATGGTCTGGTGTTGAGGAAATGATGCTTGGGGTGAGCTCTGGAGGATGAGTAGGAGCTGATGAGGGGATTGGGGAGTCCCCTGGCACAGACAAGACCATGAGTGAAAATTGCCAACATCCGCTGGATCATCGAAAAAACAAGAGAGCTTCAGAAAAACATCTACTTCTGCTTTATTGACTATGCCAAAGCCTTTGACTGTGTGGATCACAATAAACTATGGAAAATTCTGAAACTATGTGTTAGGAATACCAGATCACCTGATCTGCCTCTTGAGAAATCTGTATGCAGATCAGGAAGCAACAGTTAGAACTGCACATGGAACAACAGACTGGTTCCAAATAGGAAAAGGAGTATGTCAAGGCTGTATATTGTCAACCTGCTTATTTAACTTATATGCAGAATACCTCATGAGACATGCTGGGCTGGAAGAAGCACAAGCTGGAAACCAAGATTGCTGGGAGAAGTATCAAAAACCTCAGATATGCAGATGACAACACTCTTATGGCAGAAAGTGAAGAAGAATGAAAGAGCCTCTTGATGAAGGTGAAAGAGGAGACTGAAAAAGTTGGCTTAAAGCTCAACATTCAGAAAACAAAGATCATGGCATCTGATCCCATCACTTCATGGCAAATAGATGGGGAAACAGTGGAAACAGTGACTGACTTTATTTTTCTGGGCTTCAAAATCACTGCAGATGGTGATTTGCAGCCATGAAATTAAAAGATGCTTACTCCTTGGAAGGAAAGTTTTGACCAACCTAGATAGCATATTAAAGAGCAAAGATGTTACTTTGCCAACAAAGGTCCATCTAGTCAAGGCTATGGTTTTTCCAGTGGTCATGTACGGATGTGAGAGTTGGACTGTGAATCATGAAATTAAAAGATGCTTACTCCTTGGAAGGAAAGTTTTGACCAACCTAGATAGCATATTAAAGAGCAAAGATGTTACTTTGCCAACAAAGGTCCATCTAGTCAAGGCTATGGTTTTTCCAGTGGTCATGTACGGATGTGAGAGTTGGACTGTGAAGAAAGCTGAGCGCAGAAGAATTGATGCTTTTGAACTGTGGTGTTGGAGAAGACTCTTGAGAGTCCCTTCGACTGCAAGGAGATCCAACCAGTCCATTGTAAAGGAGATCAGTCCTGAGTGTTCATCAGAAGAACTGATGCTGAAGTGAAACTCCAATACTTTGGCCACCTGATGCGAAGAGCTGACTCATTTGAAAAGACCCTGATGCTGGGAAAGATTGAGGCCAGGAGAAGAAGGGGATGACAGAGGATGAGATGGTTGGATGGCATCAATGACACAATGGACATGGGTTTGGGTGGACTCCAGGAGTTGGTGATGGACAGGGAGACCTGGCATGCTGCAGTTCATGGGGTCACAAAGAGTCGGACACGACTGAGCGACTGAACTGAAGTGAACTGAAGCCCCTGTGATGGTGGTAGCTGGGGAGGAAAGGGGCCAGTGGAGCGAAGGGGAGCATGGCTTGATGCACTGAACCAAAAGACAGTCAGCTTGGCAGCAGCACAGAGAGGGAGAGATGGTTCAGGGAAGCAATATAGAAGCAGGTGATTGATAGTAGCAGAGCCTTTGGTGTAAAGAGGAATAAGGGAGGAACAAGCATGGGTTTGAGAAGAAGCAGACTGTTCATTGCAGGTCCAGATGAAAGATGATGGTAGTTTAGGCCAGGATGAGTGGAGGGAAGTTGTCGCAGTCACCAGATATTCAGCAGAGGAAAGCAGCAGTCTTGGTCATCCATAGGCTCCAGTAGGAGAGGGAGAAAGGAGTTCCCAGGACTTTGCAATCGGAGAAGTAGTGGATGGGAGATCAATCCTATTTGGGGGAAGAGGGAAGATCCTGAGTTCTGTCTGGAGCACAATGAGAATTTGAGACATCATAGTAGATATATTCAATCCATAGTTGGATTTAAGGGTTAAAGCTCAGAGAGGTCTGGGATAGAAATGGTTTGGGGGTTAATATCCCATAGATGACATTTGAAGGAGAAGGCAGTGTTGAACCCATTTGGGAGTGAGTGTAGGAAAGGAAAAAGGAGCCTAAGACTACCTTGGAGGAGCCCCCACGTTTAGCGACTGGGTAGAGAAGGAGGGGCCTGCAGACAAGGCGAAAGGAGTGGCCAGAGCACGGAGGAAGGAGCCCAGAATAGACAGAGGGAGCACTGAGGAGAGAGCTCTCAGGAGCAGGAAGACCCTACCCTGTGTCCTGAGAAAGGCCAGCACCTCCACCCTTCACTCAGTCCTTCCCTTCAGTCGGTTTAGTCATTCATTCATCCGTGCAACAGGGGCCCCTACCACGCCCAACACAAACGTCCTTGGCTCCAGGTAGAACCAGGGCCTGGGAAGCTAAAATTTTTAGAGCCACTAAGACAGATATTGGAGAAGGCAATGGCACCCCACTCCAGTACTCTTGCCTGGAAAATCCCATGGATGGAGGAGCCTGGTGGGCTGCAGTCCATGGGGTTACTAAGAGTCGGACACGACTGAGCGACTTCATTTTCACTTTTCACTTTCATGCATTGGAGAAGGAAATGGCAACCCACTCCACTGTTCTTGCTTGGAGAATCCCAGGGACGGGGGAGCCTGGTGGGCTGCCATCTCTGGGGTTGCACAGAGTTGGACATGACTGAAGCAACTTAGCAGCAGCAGCAGCAGGACAGATATACAGATGACAGCATCCTTATGGCAGAAAGCAAAGAGGAACTAAAGAGCCTCTTGACAAGAGTGAAAGAGGAGAGTGAAAAAGCTGGCTTAAGACCTAACATTCATGCAAAGAACTGACTCATTGTAAAAGAGCCTTATGGTGGGAAAAATTGAAGGCAGGAGGAGAAGGGGATGACAGAGGATGAGATGGTTGGATGGCACCACCAATTTGATGGACATGAGATTGAGCAAGTTACAGGAATTGGTGATGGACAGGGAAGCCTGGCATGCTGCTGTCTATGGGGTTGCAAAGAGTTGGATGCGACTGAGTGACTGAACTGAATTGAAGACATAAATAAAGGTAAACAGGAGTAAGGAATAATGGTATGGACACCAACTTCTGTTAATTAATGAGAGAATAATTAATAATTTGGGATAATTTATTTATAGATTTGTAAGGAAAGACCACGGGACTAAAGTTCAGGAGTCCTGAGATCCGGTCTGAGTTCCCCTATTGGCTGCCTTTCCAGCTTGGGGATCTCTTGCCAGGTTTGATTTAGTGTTATCATCATTAAATTTCAGGACAGAATTGTGGGTGAGGGAGCATGGTAGGTGGGGAAAAAGGAGAGCAAAAGGGGAAAATAATATTTTTCACTCTGAACAATTCATGGGGTTCTTATAAAGAAAATTTCATGAAATCAAGTGTCTAAACTTGCTTTTGAAAGCATATAGCATCAGATATGTTTTTTATGGCTAAAGGAATTTTTTATTAGTCTTATAAAAATAGAAATGTGTAATTTCAAAATCTGGGCTGTTTCCCGGTATTTATTCCTAAAAAGCTACATGAATGCCTTTTATCCCTTTCTAGCCTGCTGCCAGCACCATGTTCTTTTCCAACTAAAAATGAAAAAACAAGACAAACAGAAAACCTCTAAAATCTATCATTGATGCAAGGAAAAGATACAGAATGTTAACAAAATAGATATAGGACCACCCAAGTTAATGGATTTCAGGCCAAACAGTGAAAGCAAAAGGATTACCACGAAAAGCTCAAATCTGTTTTAAAAGCTGAGAAGCGAGAGGCCTCACCCAACATTACCTGGAAAACCCTACCTGTCTGTGGAGGCTGTGTGGTGAGCTTTCTTCAGGCTGCCTGGTACCTGGCTTGTTAATCTGATCTCTTCTGAATGGTAGTAGTGGTGCCATTCCTGGAGAGGCAAAGCCCTTTCTTATCTGCAGAAATTGTCTCTAGAGCAGTACCACATTAGCCAAAATAATCACCGCCCTAGAATAAGAACCTGGTTCTAGTGCCTTCTGTCATGAGCACTTTTGTTTGAACTGCTCTAAAAAGACTCAAGTTTTCCTTTTCTAAATAGAATCTTGACTTGAGAGATTTAGCTATCTCATTCATTTCCTAATCCCTGCTTTAAAATATCTCAAATTCAGAGGCCATTGTACCACATTGCAAATAAGTCTTCACCTTTAGGTCTTTTGGCTTGAGAAGCCCCTGCTCAGGCCTGGACCTTGTTTTATTTGAGCAATTTGTTGTTTTGTTTATTTTCTTAAAGAGCCAATTCTCTTGAAACTGTTTTGCTCCTACTCTGGACTAGCAAGAAGAACCCTAGACTTGCAATTTATCCAGACAGGAACCCAGTTGGGTCTGATGGCCTCAATCCATGTTTCATGGCCCATTTTGCTCCAGATTTTTAAGGTATATTTATACCTTGGATTCTCAAGCTCTCTAGTCTTCTGGGATCATTCTTTCTTTTAATTAAGAAAAATGAACTGAGCCCTCCTTTTATACAAATACAGGGAATCCAGCATGCTTCTCCAGTTCTTAAGGTTTCTCAGGAGCCAGGCAGAGAGGGGAGGGGTGATATTTCAGGCCATGCCTCCTCCCAGCCACATCAGTTTTTGTGGCTTCTGTCCCCTCTCCATACTTCTCCTCCGTGGGCTTATCTGGCTCCTCTTTCATTTCTCAGAGCCTCTACTTAAGGTGACAGGTATTTACTGAAAGGCTGAGGGGACTGAGGGCAATCATAGAACAGCAGGAAGAAATTCAAAATCAAATCCTGGACACGGTGTTTGCTCAAGACTCTTCTCTCCATGGAAGGATCTGACTCTGCAGCCACAGAGCCTGCTCTCTCCTGGACACTTCCCTCTTTCTGCCTCACTTTGTCCACGTCCCTCAGGGACCACACACTTCCTCCCTCTAGAGGAGCTTCTGGAATAATCTTTTACTTTATTACCCAGACCAATTTATCTCTCTTCATTTTAGTTATCTCCTCCCAGTTCAGGTCCACAAAGAGCCATTCACTCATGAAACTCATTATGATCCTTTAAGAAGGAAGGTGTATCGATCATTTCCGTCTCCCAGTTTAAATATAAAAACTTCCTTTCTGTCATATTTGAGGTTGAATTATTAATAGGAATCCAGTCTTTGAGATTATACAGCATAGCTGATGCCTTTTGGGATTTGTGTTTATAACTCTGAGGTTGCAAATAACTCTTCCCATTCTGGATAACTTAGTAATTCTGGACCGAGTGGTCTTTTCACTTCATTTCCCCCTCTCCAGCCCACTTGACCACTCTGATAGTGAATTTGGAATGTCTCAGTTCAATGCTGAGGCAGGTTGCTGGCAATTCAAAACCCATTTGGACTTTGGGCATCATGAAAAACAAACAACATTGATGTTTCATGTGAACTCACTTATTGTGTTTGAGAACACTGGCTTCTAACCAGCATTATCAGTGACTGTCAGTTACTTTCCTTCTTAGGCCTTGAGGAGTACACTAGTGTCAAAGTATAATTTTCACAAGGTTACAAACATAACTGTTGTACAGAATTAAAGTGAGTATACACTAAAGGTCTGTTTATCTCATTCATGAAAGATCAAAACTGGTTCCAAGGAATATAGGAAAAACAGATTATCTATAGTCACTTAAAAAACCATACTTTAATAAATGTCTAAATTACACATATTTGTTATACAGGGCAAAACTTAGACCTTTAGGTTGTGATCTTTTTACCAGGCAGAAACAATTTCTCTGTGAGCAAATTCATTTGTATTGCTGTTGGACAAGAATAATTTTCATTGCTTACATTTTCTACAGGTTAACATATACAATCAATTGTAAATAATATGCAATAAAAGCACATATCATACCTGAGAGAACTAGGTATTCCTTAGTTGGCCCATTGGATATTGCTCCAGTGTGATACAGAAAGGATATGCAGTTACCTTTTTCTTTGTTTCCAAGTTTTGGCTATTTTTTTTCCCTTAATATAAGAAACGAATTGTATTTTCTTCAACTTTTTTAAGCTTTATCAATCATTAAAAATTCTTGCTCAACAATGGTCTCTATGATAGTTATTTTAGAAAACAATGTAGTTACTACAGGCTTCCCAGGTAGCGCTAGTGGTAAAGAATCCACCTGCCAATGCAGGAGATGCAAGAGACGAGGGTTTGATCCCTGGGTTGGGAAGATACCCTGGATAGGAAATGGCAACTCACTCCAGTATTCTTGCCTGGGAAATTCTGTGGACAGAGGAGCCTGGTGGGCTACAGTCCATGGGGTTGCAAAGAAGTGAACACAACTGATCAAGACTGAGCACACACACACACACACACACACATAGTTAATACACTTCCAAGTTTTAAGATTTCCCTCCCCTCTCCCCCTGCAATGCTTTCTTATTTATTTAGAATGATCTATGAATAGGTTGATGAATTTACCTTATCCCCTAAAGCAAGATATTTATATATATGCAGAAAAATGAATAGTATTGGCTATGGTTTCTGCAACATGACACCTAGCATGATTAGACACTGGGCTAAAAGTACCATGGTTGTGCTTTCTCTGGCTATAAAAAGACATAGTATTTCCTCCCCATTAAGTTTGACATATTAATGTCATAGAACCTCAAGAAGAAATGAAACAATAAATTCTTCTGGGTGACAGGCATGACTTTAAATATATTAGGGGGAGGAAAGTGTAAAATGTATTGATCTGACGGCTTCTCTTCTGATGGTCATCATCACAGAGCAAATGTACGGCTTTGAGGGAGCAGAGGACTTCTCAAGCTGAGCGTGTGAGCTGTCCTCACTTCGGTGACTGCTTGACTGCTTCCCAGCAGGCGTCTGATGATACTGCCTTCTGATAGGTGAGGGACAAGGGACGCTTCTAGCAGTTCCTGCCTATTAGCATGACAGGAAGGAGATGGCTCAGAGATAAGGAGACACAGGCAAGCGTTAGCTGTGCTTTGGAAACATTACATTAACAAATAGCTTCAGTGTCCATCTGCAGCCTCCCAGCCCCAAGCCAGAGCTCCAAATTCCACTCTAATCCCACAGAATTCCCACCGCTCCCCTTTGACTGAGCTATTGCGGAAATTCTTTCTACAGCTGTTGGGGAGACTGGTCGCCCTCAGAGGAGAGTAGCAATGACGGCACGAGCTACCGCTTATCCAAAACATCATCTCCTCACCCACGAAGGAGGAGTAGAATGAGGAAAATTTGAAATCTACTGATAATCTCTGCGCTTAAATATTGATTAGACTGTGATAAACCCCATGTTACAAGAGGACTATAGATTAGTCCCCAAATCAGCCGTGTTTATAAGGTTAAATTTCCTTTCCCTCTATTTCCTTTCTTGAAGAACAATGTGGGGAAAAGGCCAAAGGATGACTGGGGAGTGTAGCTGTAAATATCTCTGAATTTTACAAAATTGCATAATGTGCCTATTTATATAATTGGGATTGCACCAGCGTCACACAGGGAACACTGCCTTTTTTTTTGTTTTTGGTATTTTTGTTATTGTGGTAAAATATACATTAAACTTACCATTTTAACCACTTTTAGGTATATGATTTGGTGACATTAGGCACATTCACAATGATGTGCAGCCATTGAAAGTGAAAGTGAAGTCGCTCAGTCGTGTCCTACTCTTTGCAACCCCATGGACTGTAGCCTATCAGGCTCCTCTGTCCATGGGATTTTCCAGGCAAGAGTGCTGGAGTGGATTACCATTTCCTTCTCCGGGGGATCTTCCTGACCCAGGAATCGAACCCTGGTCTCCCGCATCGCAGTCAGACGCTTTACCGTCTGAGCCCATTACCACCATCCATTTCCAGAAGTTTTCAACATCCTGAACAGAAACTGTGACCCAATAAACAATAACTCCTCATTCCCTCCTCTCCCATCCTTGATAACCATGTATTTTCGCCTCTATGAATTTGACTACTTTCAGTCCCTCATATAAGTGGAATCATATTTGTCTTTTTGTGTCAGGTTTATTTCATTTGACATGTTTTCAGAGTTCAATGGTTACTTTCAATGCTCATTGATGAATCTCTTATAGAGAGAGTAACTTAGCCTGTAGTATCTTGGGATATGATTTAATATGTCTCAAACTCAAAATCCCGTTTTGCCTTACAAAACAGCTGGCAGTTGGGCTCTGATTACTTTTTTTCCCTTTTAAGTCAGGTATTGCCTCTGTAAAATCTAAACAGGGAAAAAAGAACAGTAAGACTCTTCAGCAAGTGATTAATTTTGGCTGCAAGCATGACTTGCAATTCAGTAATAAAATGAAATCTTCCTCTTGTACCTAGATTGAACAAAATCAACAACAATATGTTCTGTTCACTGATCCTTCCTGTGAGCCAAGGAGAGATGGGACCATGACGGATGCCACTTGTTAGATGATAATGAAATGCAATTTGTATCCAGCAGACCCAGCAGAAACACTCCCAGGCATAAGAGAAATCTGCCCAGATGTTATTCTCCATTTTTCAAAGCCAATTCCTTCTCCATGTTGAGTCCAGGATGCTACCTTTTCTAGACTGAGGCTCAAGCATTGATTGTCATGCCCAATGAACCAGTGTACCTAGTAACCAGCCAATTAGAGCTTCTTTCATGCTTGAATACCAAACAGAGGAGTGGGAGGGTAGGAACTGAGAGAATAATAGAAAGGAAAAATAAGATCAAATATGATCATGTAGAGACCCCCAACCTAGTTCATCCCAGCTGTACTCCAATTACAATCAGTGGCTGCCAGGTATACCTCAAAACAGCCATAACAAAAAAGTAAATTCTACTTTAGGATAAGCTTCTCATGAGCAGTTCCCAGTTGTATCCAAATTCATGCCATCAAATGAAAGCCTCAAATTATGTGAAGCTTAAACACAAACACAGGCAAATACACATGCAAGACCAAAATGAGATACAGTGAAGGGAATAAATTAGCACCAGCTGCAGCCCAATTAAGCAAAGGCTTCCACAAGGGAAAGCTTACTTATGATTTACCTAAACAAACCCTCTTCCTTTTTGTTGCAATTTGCTGCTTATTAATTTTTCTTATTAAATGACTACAAAGAGGAACCAAGAGCATTGTTATCACATCAGGAGAAAAAAACCCAGTTCTTCCAATCAAAAGAATGCTTTGAAAGGATATTTTTAGTCAAATATCTGTAACATCTTAAAAATATTTAAAATTAAAAAAGCAAAGTTACATACGTACATATTTAAAAGAGTCAAAACTTATGATGAAAAAACAGTAATTTCCAGCTCCGTCTGTTCTTACCTCTTCAGAGGCCACAACTTTCAAATTTTTCAGCCATTTCTTCTAGAGTTTGTCTCCATAAGTACACTTTTCTAGATAATATGCTTCCACTGTGATTTCTGGATATGAATTTTTACCTTATCTGTTGATTTCCTGTTTGAAGAAGATTTTGCTGCCTTTCATATGAGTCCTCCCCTACGAATCTCTCATCTCTCCTCCAAACTCCCGATACTGAGGAGAGGAGGGAGAAAAAGCTGAAGTCTGAGGTCTTGTGCTACTGCATATTGTGAAGTGCACATTTATGGGCAAAGAAGAAAATAAAATCACAGCCAGCTCTTACAGTTCTAAGCACGTTACAGATATTAATTCATTTACCCCTCACAGTGATCCCACAAAGTAGACATTAGGATTACCCTCATTTTACAGATAAGAAAACTAAGGCACCGAGAGTTTAAGTAACTAAGAGATGCTTTAAGTCACCCATAGTCTCTACACTATATCGAAGGTAATAGATGTGACTGCTCTTTCAGGGTAAGAAGCAATACACACTTGCTAAGGAGATAATGGTCTTGTAGATGATGACAGTGTTGGAGATGCCTGGCCAGTGCTGCAGCTGGGTATCAGCAAGAAGACCTACAGAAGTTGGCCCATATTTTGTGGGAGAATGATGTGTATGCAATTTAGGAGTCTCTCTTTAAGAAAAAGAGCATGAAATTGCTACCAAATGAATGTTTATTTAGAGTGAAAAAGAAATAAAAGAAAATCAGAAATCTAAAATACCAGTTTTAGATTTATATTGTGAACAATACCACAGACATTACAAATTCTTATAAACAACATCATATATTCATTAACAGTCTGACGTACCTCTCTAGTTTCCCATTTTGGTTGCCTGGTGTTTGAGTGCCTTTTATAGATCAACAATCTTTGAGACTTCTATGGTGGTCCAGTGGTTAAGACTTCAACTTCCAGTGCAGGGGATGCAAGTTCAGTCCCTGGTCAGGGAGTTAAGATCACACATGCCTCTCGGCCAAAAAGCAAAACATAAAACAGGTACAATATTGTAACAAATTCAATAAAGACTTTAAAAAATAGTCTGCATCAAAGAATTTTTTTTAAAAAACCGTCTTTTGAAATGTCATTTTCTAATCAAAGCCTGGAAAGCAAATTCATTCTTTGCTCTACCATGATTGATAAAAATGTGTTTTTAATATTAATCTTTTAGCATTTTATTTTAGTTTTACAGCTTGTTATTGGAAATATATGAATTTTAGGATGTTGTCCAATTTGAGGACATCTCTAATATAGACACCTTTCATAATGAGCAGACAATTTCAGGGCACTTCCTGTTTTATTGTGTTGTGTCTGTCTTGCTTATTCTTTGAATTGATGACATTCATAAACCAGAGACTGGAAAGGGACCCAAAGCGTGGAGCCCTTCAGTTCACTACTCAAGGCCTTAAGCTCCTGACCTCTAACAAATGCCCAGGCTGATACGACCCTCACCTCACAGCTCTGATGTTACAGCTCAGTTCCAGGAGACAGAGTCTGTTGTTTCTTCAGGAAAGAAACTGGCATCCTATTCTCTAAGAGCCAATCAATCAGGTCTCATCTCCCAGGCTGGAGACTGAAGTGCATCAGCAGTGATGGCTGTGTGATTCAGGCCATGCTGGTGGGGCTGGCAGCAGCATTGACAGGCAGGAGGCTCAGGCAGCCCCTGGAGCTCAAGCCATGACTCATTCCAGGAAGGAAGCCAGGGCTGGATGGGCAAAGACTGAGCCGAAAATGCTAATGAGAAGACTTGCCAGACTGTACATGAGCTGAAAGGCAACTATGCACTTCATCTTCAAATCAAACCCCTGAGACATTCCACCAAAATAAAGAGATAAATCTCCATTTGAACAACTTTCATTATAAAGCCATGGAAAGAGCAAAGTAGGGTTTGTTCTGACTAGAATAGCTGTCAGGAGACTTGAGTCTTGCTGCTTGTTTAAGTCTGTAGTGAGTTAGTTATTTCACCCCAGCCTATAGTTCCTCACTAAGTGGGACTGCTGGAATGAGTCACCAGCTCAGTCCTTTTCAGGACCCTGGACCAGCCAAACAAGAGCGTAAATAATAATGGACAGTGGCATTCCACAACAAATTAGAATATAATTGGAAGCAGTAAGGAAAGTTCTTTTCTCCAAATTTAGTCACTGGTGTGCAAACTTGATCTGAGGAACAGCCTTAACTTTTAAGAGTAAAAATTAAAAGCTTCCTGGTATTAGTTGCTTTTAAGAATGAGCATGCAGTATTTTTTTCTGATCAATATTTTTTCTTATTTTAAAAACCATTATTGTTATCTCTGATAATAAAAGTAACACATGACTGTAATAAAAATTACAAAGTGTATGCCATAAAATAGTAGAAGTCCCTATAAACCCCAGAGATAAACACTGCTTGATTTATACTTGTCCAAATATTATTTTTTAGTGCATACTATTACAGATCTTTAGAATATTTATAAATTGAAATAACATACATAATGTCTTTTCACTTTTACTTTTTTCAAAAAACTTGGCTCTCAATCATGGACATAATTCCATATCAATACATGCAGAGCGGCTTCTCTTTACGTCACCATCATGTCCCATTGTACAGAAGTATCATGAGTGTTTAATGCTATTGGCATGCATTTGGGTTGTTTCCAATCTTCCTAAATAGGAACAGCATTAAATACAATTGTTGTACAATAATCTTTGTACACATCTGCAAGTGTTTCTGCAAAAGGAATCCTAGACAAGGAATTGCTGTGTCAGGGACATTGCACATATTTCTTTGAACAGATACTGTCAAACCATCTTCTAAAAGAATTGAGGCAATTTATACCACCACTGCTACTACATAAATGAGCCTGCGTTCTTCTCTCTCACTTTTGCTAACACTTGTACTCCCAAACTTTTTTTTAACAATCTAATTTCCATAACTGCAAGGAGATCAAATCAGTCCATCCTAAAGGAAATCAGTCCTGAATATTCATTGGAAGGACTGATGCTGAAGCTGAAACTCTAATACTTTGGCCCACCTGATGTGAAGAGCTGATTCATTAGAAAAGACCCCGATGCTGGGAAAGATTGAAGGCAGGAGGAGAAGGGGATCACAGAGGATGAGATAGTTGGATGGCATCACTCACTCAATGGACATGAGTTTGAGCAGGCTCTGGGAGGTGGTGAAGGGCAGGGAAGCCTGGTGTGCTGCAGTCCATGGGGTCGCAAAGAGTCAGCTGGACACGACTGAGCGACTGAACAACAGCAGCAACAACATCCACAACTGTATGAATATTAAGTTTCTGCTGAAGCAATTTTTTTTTTCTCTTTAGAATCACCCTCATTTCTACCAAAGACAAATTAAGACTAATTTACTTGTAAAATAAGTTTAGTCTCATTAAACTTGGCTTGATTATTTACATAAGTCCAGCAAGAATAGCAATTGACCAAATAAGCTCTTTTGAATCTGCTTTACTGGAATTTTTCATATGGAATTTCCAGATTGAACTTTTTAAATGCCTCTCATGGCCAGGAAACCAGGCCAAGAACTTGCCATCAGGCTTGCCTGCAAGACACCACACTCTTTTTCCAAGGGGCTTTATGGCTCCATAAAGTCAATCTAGTTCCATAAGGCCATTTGGTCATATCTGATTATGTACATATTCTCAAATATGACATTCCTGTCAAAGCCATGTTTATAATCAATGTTTCCAATTGTGTCCTGTTACACTGAGAACAGATTCTTAGTAAACGTATGCAAATAACTATATTGGCATGAAAATAAGAGTACTTAACTAAGAGTTTCTAAATTCTAGAGGGATTATATAGGGAAAAAATGTTTCAGTTCTGCTTACAAAGGTATATTAAACAAATTGTTGTAAATCATAGTATAAGAGGGAAAGTTTCCTTATATCTAGAAAACAAAGATTTTTAAAAGACAGCAATATTTCAGACAAAAAGTTATAAAATTTATAATCATATTCATCAGTTCATTAAGTTCTATGTAATTTTTGTTGAACCTGATCTTCTCTTAGCCATTTTATGAAGCCATCAGGTTTCCCATTAAGTTCTGTCATTTCTTATCTAGTTCAGTGATACAATCTGAACATTATCAGAAACCTATATTTGCCAAAAAGTCCTTTCTACAAATCTTGAAGATGAAGCGTTTTTGTAAAAGAATTAGATTAAAACAATAACTGCCTTCAAATGACAAAAAATTAAAATGGTGTGGTTGAATATCCAATTGCAGTGAAATTTCTTCCTAATTCAAAAGATACATCACCTGGCCATTGATGGGTGAGCTTAATAGTGACTCAAACCAAGAAGACATGCGAGGCATTCCTACAAGAACGGAAAGGGTGCAGCCCTCACCAGGTCCAGAAAGTCCACTCCCCAAACAGCCTGATAGAACAAAGACCTCTGCTGCATCATTAACAACAACAAATATTGATATGACAAAGACCCCATAGACTGGGACCTCTTATGACAAACTCTTCTGAGAGCTGATAAAGAGATGCTTAGAATCCCAGTCTATCCGACTGGCTGCCAAATGCACACTACTTTGGGTACCTACAGGATGACAGAGATGAGAGAGAGTTTTCTCATCAACCAACAAGCTAAGCTCTTACAACATTGAACAAGATGAAAGGAAAACCTAATCAGACCAATGGTTTTCCTCCTTATGATGAGTGACACAAAAGAGAGACAAAGAGAAACGAGACCATCTCTGGGAGGAAACAAATCCACAAATTAAGAGCTCTCTGACAGACTTGAAACTGAGTCCCCAAGTCTTGAGAAACTAGCTCTAAAAATATCAATATTTTTTCCTGCTCAATCAAATTTTTTTAGAAAAGAGAAAAACTCTTTTCAATAGGCTCTGCAGACACCTGATATATATAGTAAGAATTCTCACCTCCTGCTGGCTTTTTTCAGATTGTCCCAAGGTCTCTTAACTGCAGCAGCTTTGGGGTGAGGAGTGTCCAGCCAGTAAAGTTGCATCATGTCCTGTTGCCAACTGTCAGGGAGGAAGAAAATTTTCTACCCATCTAGGTTCTTCTGGCTCGTCTAAGATTAAAATGACCTACACAGATTAGCAGGAGAAAATCAACCAAAAATTTAATTACATGTATAAACAAGAGAGACCCAGGAAAACTGAGTAACTTTTCCTCAAATTTAAAGCTTTACCAATCAGATAAACATGTCTTATTTAAATTTCTCACATTTGGATTTATTGCTATATAAGATAAAAGGATATGTAAGGATAATAAAGAAGCTTCCCTGGGGGCTCAGATAGTAAAGAATTTGCCTGCATTGTGGGACACCCAGGTTCAATCTCTGGATTAGGAAGATCACCTAGAGAAGGGAATGGCTACCTACTCCAGTATTCTTGCCTGGAGAATTCCAAGGACAAAGGAGCCTGGTGGACTACAGAACATAAATAATAAACATAAATAAAGCAGTAAGAAAAAAATAACATAGTACTTTCTTAAGCTTTCTTGAGTTTCTTAGGCTTTCTTTAAGCTTAAGCACATAAATTAATGAATTATTAAATGAAAGTACAAATGACTCAAGTGGCTGTTATACATTGGAAGCACCATGAGCTCACTTCAGTTTCTCACACTTAGGAGGTTCCAGAATTGAGTCTGTGCTCTAGTTCCTGCCACCTTCTGAGCAACCACTCATACCCTTGGGCCCACATATCTGGACACCCTCTATAGTAGCAGGACCACACACAGGCAGACAGGCAGGGCAAGATGGCTAACAGCACATATCAACAAGAGCATGAAGGGGAAATCTCTCCAAGATTCTTCCTTCAAACACTAATAGAACCCCGAGTTCACTGTCTGTTCTATCAGTGGACATTTGTTGTAGTTCAGTCACTCAGTTGTGTCTGACTCTTTGTGACACATGAACTGCAGCACGCTAGGCTTCCCTGTCCTTCACTATCTCTTGGAGTTTGTGCAAACTCATGTCCATTGAGTCGATGATACCATCCAACCATCTCATCCTCTGTCTCCCTCTTCTCCTCCTGCCCTCAGTCTTTCCCAGCATCAGGATCTTTTCCAATGAGTGGACATGGCTGGTCTTTAAAATTTGATGAGCTAGGTGGACTCATAAAAGTTTCTCTCTTTTACAGAACCAGTGTTGTTCATTCCTGGCAGCAGTGTTGCCTTGGAAATGGGAGTTCCCTTGGAAAAGGGCCTATTTGTTTGATTTCTAATGTTTTCCCTAGTTGAGAAAGAAGTCCATGAACAGGGTCAAATAAGATTCAAATAGTATGAGATGAACTGATGAAAAGTAAGCGTCTCAGTCCAGCTCTCCTGTCTTTCCACACCTGCTAATAATTTCTGGTATATGCTTCCAAAAATTTTTTCTGCACACACATACATGTCAATTTTGGACATAAATGAAAGCCTATTATGCACACTGTTGTGTCCCTTGTTTTTCTCCCATCTGACATACTGTGTGATCTTCACACAGGATGTATCTTAGTCTTCTTAATATCTGCACGGTGTCCTGTGAGGGTTCTGCCACAGTTTATTTTGCCAGTGCTCTGCTGAAGAGGCCTGAGGCTGAACTCATCATTTGGGTAGGATGTACACAGCCATTTGTGCATATATGCTTGTACATGCACAGGATCTACTCCTAAAATGGGATTGCCATGTCATAGGATTTTTGCATTTTTAACTTGGCTAGATATTCCCAAAAGCTTCCCAAACTCTAGTTTTCCCATTTCACATTCCTGCCAACAGCATGCAGAAGGGCCTTTCTTCATTCCCTCAAAAGATGCTCTTTACGGATTAGCAATCCCACACATACTATACAAAATAAAAACATCCTCAGGAAATGGATTTCTAAATGAAAGATCCAAATTACACAATTTGGAAACTGTCAGGACCCCTTGACATGAGCCTCTCTTTATTTATTTTTTAATTTTAAAGTCTTTATTGAGTTGTTACAATATTGCTTCTGTTCTGTGTTTTATTTTTTTGGCCAAGAGGCATGTGGGATCTTAACTCCCTGACCAGAAATCAAACCTGCACCCCCTGCACTGGCAGGCCAAGTCTTAACCCCTGGACCACCAGGTAAGTCACTGAGTCTTTCTTTATGATAACATCATTTGTCTCCATTTACTCTGGGATCTTTGGGAATCACACCAATTCTGCAATTTTACCCATGAATCACTATCTCTGAAGGAGGTGACTGTCCCAACACTTCTTAAGTGCTCACCCTGAAACAATTTTCTAGCACATTCTTCCATTCTGAAGCTGGAACTTGTTCCCTACCCCCAAGTTATTACCAGAATCATTCTCCATTGCCCCTGAATATCCTCTGCTCTAACTGAGCCACTGACTGCCCTCAGGAGAAAATGACCACCCTCACTGCCATTGATAATAATGCTGCCTTCAGATTATGTAGACCTTCTCCATCAAAGTGTTCATAGTATTTAAATATACATTACCTCATTTATATATGGATGGTTATTTAGAATGGGATAAATAAATAGACATTTATGTAATTAAAACGAGACTTGATATTATTACACTACCTAAACTTGGCTTCCCTGGTAGCTCAAACTGTAAAGAATCAGCCAGGAGACCCAGGCTCGATCCTTGGGTCAGAAAGATCCCCTGGAGAAGGGAATGGCAACCCACTCCAGTGTTCTTGCCTGAATAATTCCATGGCCAGAGGAACCTGGCAGGGTACAGTCCTTAGGGTCACAAAGAATCAGACACGACTGAGTGGCTAACACTTTCACTTCTTTTCACTTACCTCATTTATGGTCACATGGTCTTGCCAGGACCGAGAAAGGTATTGCTGAAACTTTGTGGAGATATAGGGAGAGATTATCTTGTTTCCCTCTGCAGCAGCCATGAAAATGAGATCCTGGGCCAAGGTCCCAGGATAAATTAAGGTGGATCCAAGGAAACTAGGTAACAAAACTTGAAAGAATCCATTAAATGATAGTTCTTTTTTTAGTTTGATTTCCTCTGAATCTGTGAGTGACATTTAAAACTGCAGAGTCAGGGGAAAAGGGGGCCACTGAGATGCCAGACCTCCTTCCAGTGGGCATGAGTGTGTTGGCAGACAGTCTCGTGCCTCAGTCTGGCCCACTGGAGGGGACAAATGCCAGGACTCTTTCAACCTCTGATAAAAGGATAAGGAAGTGTTGTGAGGATGGTTAGGGAAGAAGAAGTAGAAGTGGGAAGAACAAATTTGTCAGTTTCTATCCTGCTGCCAGTTTAACAGGTACCTGATTCTAGCATGATGCAGTAGGTTCTTTTAGATATCTTCAGTTCAGTTGCTCAGTCGTGTCCGACTCTTTGCAACCCTGTGGACTGCAGCATGCCAGGCTGCCCTGTCCATCACCAGCTCCTGGAGCTTGCTTAAACTCATGTCCATCAAGTTGGTGATGCCATCCAACCATCCCCTCCTCTGTCGTCCCCTTCTTCTCCTGCCTTCAATCGTTCCCAGCATTAGGGTCTTTTGTAACTAGTCAGTTTTTCGCATCAGGTCACCAAAGTATTGGAATTTCAGCTTTAGCATCAGTTTTTCCAATGAATATTCAGGACTGATTTCCTTTAGGATTGACTGGTTTGATCTCCTTGAAGTCCAAGGGACTCTCAAGAATTTTCTCCAACACCACAGTTCAAAAGCATCAGTTCTTTGGTGCTCAGCTTTCTTTATAGTCCAACTCTCACATCCATGCATGACTACTGGAAAAACCACAGCTTTGACTAGACGGACCTTTGTTGGCAAAGTAATGTCTTGGTTTTTTAATATGCTGTCTGGGTTGGTCATAGCTTTTCTTCCAAGGAGCAAGTGTCTTCCAATTTCATGGCTGCAGTCACCATCTGCAGTGATTTTGGAGCCTCTAAAAACAAAGTCTGTCACTGTTTCCATTGTTTCCCCATCTATTTGCCTTGAAGTGATGGAACCAGATGCCATGATCTTCATTTTCTGAATGTTGAGTTTAAGCCAATTTTTTCACTCTCCTCTTTCACTTTCATCACGAGTCTCTTTAGTTCTTCTTCACTTTCTGTCATAAGGGTGGTGTCATCTGCATATCTGAGGTAATTGATATTTCTCCCGGCAATCTTGATTCAAGCTTGTGCTTCACCTAGTCCAACATTTCTCATGATGTATTCTGCATATAAGTTAAATAAGTAGGGTTACCATATTCAGCCTTGATGTGCTCCTTTCCTGATTTGGAACCAGTCTGTTGTTCCATGTCCAGTTCTAACTGTTGCTTCTTGACCTGCATACAGATTTCTCACGAGGCAGGGAAGGTGGTCTGGTATTCCTATCTCTTTAAGAATTTCCCACAGTTTGTTGTGATCTACACAATCAAAGGCTTTGATGTAATCAATAAAGCAGAAGTTTATGTTTTTCTGGTATTCTCTTGCTTGTTTGATGAATCAACGGATGTTGGCAGTTTGGTCTCTGGTTCCTCTGCCTTTTCTAAATCCAGCTTGAACATCTGGAAGTTCACGGTTCATGTACTGATGAGAGGTAAATTAACATTAGGATTCTTTAGAGTTCACAAAGATCAATTCAAGTAGTGAGTGGTTATTTGGGTGAGAGAATCCCTACAGGTCTGAGAGGGCCTGTATATCTCATCTAGGACCTAATTTATTTGGGAAAGTAATGTTTATGGTGAGATGCTTGGGTTTTAGAGAGAACCAGGAAGTGACCTGCTGGCTGCTCTGACCTCTCCAATCCAGGAAACTGCAGACATCAGTTGTCTTTTGGAAGGCTCCACCAGCTTAGCTGGATGTCCCAGGGCAGAACTCAACTAGGGAATCCTCAGAGTCTCACTGTGTCCCCAAGGCCACCATCACCAATTAGAACCGACCCCTGGCATAGGAGACTCAGCTGGAAACAGCATGACATCTTCAATATCCTCAGATGTTCCATGGACTTCCCTCAGGTTTTCAGGAGAGGGCCAAGGGCAGGGAAAGGAGGAAGAAGGGAGTTAACAGTTGTTACACCTAATTCTGTGCCTGGAACTATGCTAGAAGCACACGTCAGTATTCATCAGTTCGCTGGTGGTAGGTACCAGTACAGACGTTCTAAATGGGGAAACTCGAGGATCAGAGAGGTTCAATAACTTGTCTGGAGTCATAGAGCCCTATAGTGTCTATGTGGACATATGTTAATTTGGCCGTCCTGCATTGCTTCCTCCTTCTTAAGCAACAACACTATCTCTCCTGGGTTCAAATAGGACCAACCCCAGGGGTGTACATGTGACTCAGAACCAGCCAATCAGCAACCTCACCCAGACCTGTTAAACCCCTTGGCAAAGACATTCTCTGTCTTCCACCCATCCTTGTGCTAAGGATCACACAATTCTAGAGTTGCTGAGGAAGATTCTCCTTAGAGTGAGGCCAGCAGAAAGATAATCAGAGCAGAAAGAGAGAAAGAGACAGATTTCCAATGACATCTTTGAGTGCTTGGATGTTACTGTATCTGAAAGCCGAACATCTCCCTAGACTTTTCGGTTATGTGACCAGTGGAGTCCTTGCTTATACTATTTTGATTAGTGCACTAAAAAGCTGGAATTTGAATCAGTTTTGACTGACTTCAAAGCCAATGACATTTCCGTTACACCACACAGTGCTATTTTCCCCCAAAAGACAGCAGTTGCTGAGCCAGCATTTTCTTACAGCCGATACTCACACCCACTAGCTCTTTTCAGAGTACATGTCCATTCTGGGCTCAAGGCCACATCTATTCTGGCCCATTGCCAGAGTCACCCCTCTTCAACAGATACATGCTCACATGCACATATTTCTCTGGGGGTTGGTGGCTGGAAAAGTTTCCCTTGGTATCTGGCCCCTAATCATACTCTGTGACCTTGTGCTGTGTTGGAACCTACCTAAGCTGTGGTGGTGCAGGACCCTTAAAGGTGCCAGCTGAGATCTTGCTGGGACCCCAAGTACTTTGGGGAAATGGGTGCACTAGCAATCATCACAGTGTTCCTGGGAAAACATTGCCAGGAGATTGTCTCTGTTGGTTGTCTCTGTCTGCTTGGGCTGCCATAACAAAATACCATAGACCACAAAGACCTAAGAGACAGAAATTTATTTTCTCACAGTTTTGGAGGCTGGAAAGTCCAAGATCAAGGTGCCAGCAAAGTAAGTTTCATTCTGAGGTTTCTTTTCTTGGCTTGTAGGTGGCACCATCTCACTGGATGGATGTTTGTATGGTCTCTTCTTGCCTGTAGGGGTTGGGGATGTGTGTGCGTGGTGAGGAGGGATGTGTAGGTGGGGTGGGAGGACTAGGGAGAGTGTTCTCTGATGGTATATTTTCTTACAAGGACATTTAATCCTATTGGATCCTATGACCTCATTTAACTTTAATTACTTACATAAATTATTTCCAAATACAATCATGTTAGGGCTTCAACCTATGAATTTGGAGCAAGACAGAAACATTCAGTCCATAACAGAGATGGACTGGAGGTTTTCAGGCCAAAGAGATGTGGAGAAAATGCAGAACAGAATATACAAGAGAATTTGCAGGCAGTTGGTGCCAGGGTCTAGGCTTGGTACTTGGCAGTGCTCAGGATAGGTGGGTGGCTTCCGGACCTGAGCTTCTCTGCTGTCTCATTACAAGACAAAATGTTGGCTTTTCTTCTCTTGTTCTGGTAGCAATATGTCGGGACTAGCTGGTTTCAAGATAAATCCACATCTTAAGGTTGTGGTATCCCAACTGGGAAAAGTAAATTAGTTAACTGAAAATGAAAAATAGGAAAATTAAACCAGCAAATTCTCCAAACATATTGGGCCAATTTAAAACCCAGGTTAACATTGATTTATTGTTTTAATAAGATTCCTGTGTAAGGAAAAATGACTGGTCTGCAACATAAATAAGTACATGGGAATGTGTTCATTTGTCTGCAATATACAAGAGTAACAGTCAAATGACTCCTCAAGCTTTATGTATTCTTTTCTTTATTTTTAAAACTACTGGGTCTTAAGGCATTTACCTAAGACTAATGTCCACAGAATAATATAAAAGACAGTCAATATTCTGATTCACTCTTCAGCAAAAATGGTGAAGTTCTGAGAAAGCACTAGTCCAGGGCTTTCCAGCCAGGACAGCCCCATGGCCAAATGAGAAGACACCACATGGAGGGACAGCTGGCCCTGCCCCCACCCTCGCTGCCAGCCCAAACCAAGGCCATCCTGCTGTCACAAAGTAGCCACTATAGTGCTGAGGCTTCAGGAGGCAGTGACACCCCCTCCTCTTCAATGAGTCAAGTCCACCTCATTGTCTATCTCAAGTTCAGAGAGCTTAATCAGCTACCTTGGGCTTTCTGGCCACCCATAATGCAGAGCTGTGGGCAAGGGTTCTGGGCCCTCTCACTATACACTCAGGAAGAGGTGGTCATGGAAAGCTGTGGGCACCTCCATCTGACAACAAGGTCAGAGGAAAGGTGCCCGAAAATCACAGCCAAGTTCCAGATATTCCATGGCTAACCCACAGTCTGGAAAAATCACATCGTCATCTCTGACTCTTAACACAAAAGCCAGAGACACAAGAACCATTTCCAGACCTTGTAAAGGTGGGCAGAGCCAAGCATCCAGGTCCCTTGGGAAATAACCTCTTAGGAAGTAAAACAGACTCTATCAAAAAGCCATGGAACATACAGTGGATTTAACTGTGTTTCCATAGTTTTATCTCTTGAGCTGACCAGAGGATACAGTGTACAGTGAGAGGGCCCTTCCTGAGTGTACAGTGAGAGGGCCCAGAACACTTGCCCAGAAGAAATACATGGGTATTTCTTGTATTTTTCCTCATCCTCTTTTTCAAAATGTCTTAAATATTGTAGAATACATTAAAAAGATAAAATTACATTAAGAAAAGAAGGCAATGAATCAAGAAGTAGGAATATTTTTTGAACCTCAGAATGCTTAAGGAATCTGAGGTGGACTAAAGAATTGTGTCTCATAAGAAGTTCAGATAAGATACATCCCATCTAAGGCCAGCAATGTTTTAAATTTTTGTCCAGGGGAAAAGAAATAGAGCACATCAGCTATAGAGTCAAACACTAAATATTAGCCATAGACTACTCTGCTACTTGTCCATTTTCATTATGTAGTTTCACACAGAGTCCCAGAAAGTCCTTTTGCCTTTTCACTGTGAAGGATGAAGTTTGGACACATTGTGTGAGGAGGGTGAGCACAACCTGGTAAGGAGCAGAACTCAGAAACAAAGGCACTTTACTCCATAAACCCCTCAATCCTCACCAAAGGCATTTTGCTCCTCACCAAAGGCATAAAGTCTCGATTAGGCTCAAAGGCGTTCTTGCCCCACCATTTAGCAATCTCATGTGTATCAGATTTTAGATAGCATTAACTGGAAATAGACATTTATCATTATTGATTTGTATTTGATAGGTATTTATAATACTGGCTTATCAACAAACAGTAGAAGATAAAAAGGCTGAGGAGTAATGGGGGTTGGAAAGGGTTCATGAAAAGATGGAATCTCTGTCAGGAGGCACTGGCTCATATTAACAATTCCATGAAATCGATTTCCATGGAAAACACTATAGCTGAAAACCCAAGGTATTCTTTCAGAATCACTGCAACTTTTATCTTTTGGGGAGTGTCTGCACATATGTAACTATTTATGTGTTTTTTAACTGAACTGTTTCTTGCTTTTGATAATAAGGTTTAAGTAAATAAGGCTTTGTTATATACAGTAAGCACATATCCCAAATAAGCTAAATGTGGCTTTGGCTCCATTAAAAGTGATAACTTCAATGTGGTTGGGTTGATTAATGAGTTACTAGTTGAGTCAATCAACGGAAATAAAATGAATATGGTCACATATGAAGAATTGGCTGGGGGTGGTTAAAAAGAATATAATGGACCTATTTGATAAACTATACAGCCCTCATGCCCACCTGGAGAACTGTATCCCCAAAAAGTTTACAAGAAAACCTTCAGAACTGTAGTGTGATGTGGTGGGTAAGAAGTGCATCAACTCAGGAGTCAAGCTGATTTTGGTGGAATTTGGATCGACTTTTCACTAGATGTGTGACCTTGGGTGCCAAGCTCCTCAACTACAATGGAAATAACCCGCGCCTGGGTGATGGTTGTGGGGGAGAGTAAAACCGTGGATGAAAAGTTCCTAGCCCAGGGACTGGAACATAGCAGACACTCAACACAGAGTAATTTCCCCTTCCACCTCAGAAAAAAATGTTTTTATTTAGAAGAATGAGTCTAGGTTTGAATTCACTATAGGGACAGTGAGAGAAAATGAAAGAATGGGATTCTATCTATGGCTTCTATTCTACCTATGGATTCTATCTATTCTCTCTATGGCTTCAAAACCCTTATGAGAGTTTTGATTACTGACTTAAGAGACCAATATGCAGGGGTACAGCTTTTTTAGGTATTAAATATGGAAATCCTTTCTTACAAGTTGCTAGGTTGCCTCTGTGAAGAAGGTGATGGCACTCCACTCCAGTACTCTTGCCTGGAAAATCCCATGGACGGAGGAGCCTGGTAGGCTGCAGTCCATGGGGTCGCTAAGAGTCGGACACAACTGAGTGACTTCACTTTTATTTTTTACTTTCATGCATTGGAAAAGGAAATGGCACCCCACTCCAGTGTTCTTACCTGGAGAACCCCAGGGACGGGAGAGCCTGGTGGGCTGCAGTCCGTGGGGTCGCACAGTCGGACACGACTGAGTGACTCAGCAGCAGCAGCAGCAGCAGCAGCAGGTTGCCTCTGAATCAAGTCTCTGTATTACCATCCCAACCACCTTGAAAGCCTAACCTGCCCTCAATCCAGCAAAGGGTTAATGCCTAGTCTTTAGGGTGGGAGGTGAGAGAGCGCTGCCTCAGAACCTTCTTTAGAGCTCAGGTTAGTTGTCCATTCCAATACACAGGAATTATCACCGTGTCCTGAAACTGTTAGTCACTCAGTCATATCTGACTCTGCGACCCCATAGACTGTAGCCCAATAGGCTCCTCTGTTCATGGAATTCTTCAGACAAGAATACTAGAATGGGTAGCCATTCCCTTTTCCAGGGGATCTTCCCAACTCAGGGATCAGACCTGGTCTTCTGCATTGCAGGCAGATTCTTACCTTCTGAGTCACCAGGGAAGCCCTCACCATGTCCTGCTGTTGTTGTTTAGTTGCTAAGTCCTGTCTGACTCTTTGCGACCCTATGGACTGCTGCACGCCAGGCTTCCCTGTCCTTCACCATCTCTTGGAGCTTGCTCAAACTCATGTCCTTTAAGTTGGTGATGCCATCCAACCATCTCATCCTCTGTTGACCCCTTCTCCTTCTCCCCCCAATCTTTCCCAGCATTAGGGTCTTACTGGTTTCTAAATATTTCATCATTCTGGTTTCTAACCAGTTCTCTCTTCATCCGCCTGTTCTTTGATTCCCAACTTGTTTACAGGATAACACAGAGAACTTGCAATCACTGTCCCCTGGTGAGGTTCTTTTGCGGACTAGAGCCGGGTGCCCTAGCTGCTGTCTCTTCTACTTGGATAGTTTTCCCACTTAGCTCCAGCTGCAGTGGGGGTCACTTTTCCTGGTAAGATTTGTAATATAAACCAAAAGGGTGTAACTGGAGTCCAAGCCTACAGGGTAGCTTTATTTGTTTTGAAGGATTCTGAACCATGAAAAGGGGGAATCTCAACAATGTGGTTTCCTGTGGGTGGGCCTGCTCTGAACTGTGATCTTGCCAACCAGCCCCTTCGCCCTGCTCCCCGAGGGCATCTCCATCCTTGCAGAGAGCTGATTGGGCTACTCGCAGACCTGGCCTATGCACACACAAACCAGGCAAGTCTGGGCCCATTTCCCTCCAGTGGGGCCCCTCCTAGGGGGCCCCTTTCTCTAGGGTGTCAAGTTCTTGTCAAGGGCCCATGAATCCATATTCACAACAAACACTGCCTTTATTCTTTCCATTAATCTTAAAGACTACATACTTTGTGCCCGGTATGGCAGCAGACTCTTTTCTGGCTGGTTTTTAAATGTTATTAGAGACTGTTGTGATTAATAAAACACAAATTCATCCAAAACTTATTACACTCAAGTGCTTTTGGTGACATATTTTAAAAAGCAACCATTACTTAAAGTACAACTACAGTACTATCAGTGGGAAGGCTATAAAAGTTGACATTAATAAGAGGTTCGCATCCTAAAAAGGTGAACGGTGTTCTTGTAGCTCATTATGGAGATGAGAGGAAGGTAGAGAAGTTAATGATCAGCATATTAGCAAAGAGACATAAGAACACCAAATCACCACTCTTCTGCATGGGAGATCACTATTCTAGCCAGTGGGGTCTTCTCGTTCTCTATAATTGCAGAATCAAGAGGAAGATTAGGGTAATTCCAGAAACTCAAATCTCAGGAAAATGTGCCCACATCTAAATAGGACTTTTACAAGCAAGATCAGTGAGGGCTGCTGAATACAATTATGTCATCGCCTCTGGGAGCATGGAGATCTAAGGAGGCTGCAGGCCAATGGAATTAGATTTGCATCTTCTCCTCCTTCCCTCCTCAGCCCCCTGCCCCCCCTGTTCCTCCCTCCTCTGGCTGGTCTTCAGAAAAGTGTTGGCAGGTAGCACCAGGCTGGGACAGCTGCCAGGTTTCTAGATGGAGGAGCTGAGTTGCAGCTGTGTTGGCAGAGAAAGGCATGGAGGAGCCAGGGTAAATGAGTTAAGTCCTGATTCTCCTCGGGAGCCACAGGACGTTTCAAACACACAGGGGCACCTGCTGGCCACATCGCAACAGCTGGTACCAGCAGAGTGCTGCAGATGGACGGAAACACTGCAACAATGACCGAAATGAAGAATCACCATGCTAGAGCAATGCAGGGAGGGTTATACCTTATTTCAAATTAAACCCCAACACAAATGATTTTTTAAAATTTCCTTTTTCTTATTATTTACTGCTGATGTTGTAATACATCTTCAGAATAGTGTTGTAATACACCATTTCAAGCAACCATCTCATAATCTTTCTTCTCTAAGCCCAAATTGGCAGTATTTTAGGGAGTGGCCAGTTTCCAAGGGCAATATGCCAGGTCTCTACAGAATTAAATAAAATGGAGAATTGGCAAAGGGAAGGCGACAAATGTATGTAGTCATCTCTGTGTCTCACATCCAAAAACACATACTCTTTCCTCAAGAAATTAGACAAGTCGTGACTAAGCAATGGAATGGTGGAGGGTTGTCTAGAATAATTTTAGCCAATCTTGAGAACTTCCTGGGGAGTTAATTTCTAATACACAGTGGATGAAATTATTTAACAAAGAATATGTGAAATGGTTTATGCTTCAATAGCCTTGTGGCACCAGAATAATGCCTGTGTTGTTGTTCAGTCACTCAATCATTTCTGACTCTCTGTGACCCCATAAACTGCAGCATGCCAGGCTTCTCTGTCTTTCACTGTCTCCCAGAGTTTGTTCAGACTCATGTCCAATGAGTCAGTGATGCCATCCAACCATCTCATACTCTGTCGTCCCCATTTCTTCTTTCCCTCAATCTTTCTCAGCAACAGGGTCTTTCCCAGTGAGTTGGCTTTTCACATTAAGTGGCCAAAGTACAATGCCCTACCACCACCAAATGTTCATGTCCCAGAACCTGTGCACATGTTTGCAAAGGGACTTGGTGGGACTTGGTGACTAGGAATCTCAAAATGGGAACATAATTAGCCCAGTGGGAGTGAAAGATAATAAATGTGTTATTAATAATAATAATGAAATAGTAATAAATGTTTATTTTTTTAAACCACTAAGCTTGTGGTCATGTGTTAGAGCAGTAATAAAAATCTAATACAATCACAATCAACATTAGAGGAGAGCTAAAAATACCTGTATTTCATTTAGAGTGAAAGACAGTCTATTGAATAGATCCTTTGACAATATTTAGTTACTAAACAAATATATATGAAATAACTCAATTTTCATAAGATGCTATTTTCTTAGTTCCTCTTTTCAACAAGAGATATAGTTGGGTAATATGGAACAAGGAATTTCCCCAAAACCTAAGGCACACAAAAGGTAGACCACAGAGAACAAGATGGCAGAGGAGTAGGTGGACATGGAGTACATCTCTCTCCATGGATACATCAGGGATACACCTTCAGACACAGAAGTGCATGCAGAACACCAGCTGAGAGAGGACAGGAGTACCTACCAGTGGAAAAGAATATATAGACCCATGCAAAACTCAGTAGGAGGGAACTAGGGGGAAAAACAGGAGTGTTAGTAGGACTGGACCTGCCCTCGGTGGATGGGGGGAACTAAAGCAGGGGTCCGATCCCCACAACAGGGCAACTGTCTGAGTCAGAGGAGAAACCTTTAAGGCTGAGAATGAAACAGCTGATCTGTGGCAGCCTAAATGGAATGAGAATCAGACAGTCCTTGCCGCAGCCATACATACCCTGGACAGGGATGCAGGTCCCCTGGAAGGTGCAACGGCTGGGAGCTGGAGTTTAGGGGTTGTGGAGCAATCCCAGGGCGAGGGCTGCTGTTGACTGTGGAGAGACGGATCGAGGGGATGTGAGGGAGGAGACTGTGGTGGGAAATGCCTGTGGAGGAAAGCCGGGCAGCCATGGAAGCAAGGCGATACTGCTGAGTCACATGTAGGGGGTGGAGCCATCACTATAGCCTCTCTCCCCTCACACGCCGGTATTGGCAGTTGAACAATAGAGAGGCTGGCCCATCAAATGCCTGATGCACTGAACTACGCAGTAGGACTCTACCCAGGGTGCTCGTTTAAGTGACTGATGCACCAAACTACAGAGTAGGGTCCCTCTATGTGCCTGACGTGTGGAACAATAGAGAAGGATCCCTCTAAGTGCCTGAATGGGCAGAGCTAAGGACAAAGACTGGCCAAAGAGACCTTCTGATCCAGCTACAAGAGGCTCAAAAAAAAGACTCTGATAGGGCCGTAACTCCTGCAGCAGAGGCAGTCTGTGTCCCTGCACACTTGGCACCACCAGAGTCCCTGCAAGCCAAACAGCTGTGCCACCTTCACACTCAACCCTCACTGGGGCAGAGCTGCCACAGGCAAAAAAAAAGTCTTGCGTCTGTGTGCGCAGGATCACTTCAGCAGTGTCCGACTCTTTGCAACCCTGTAGACCGTGGCCTGCCAGGCTTTCTGTCAGAGAGGGGTTTCTCCAGGCAAGAATACTCAAGCATATTGGCCAATACCGTTGCCATACCCTTCTTGAGTGCTATATTTCCTGCTACCCTAGCCACCAACTCCCCTGAGTACCTGGTGCTGCCAGAACCCCTGCGACTGAAGTAGCTGCACCACCTCCACACCTGGCCCTCACAGGGGCAAACCCAAGTCCTCCAGGGCAGCCTCAGGAGCAAACCCCAGTGGGTAATCCACATGCAGAGGTGGAAATAAAACCACAATTGAAACCCAGGGGAGTATGAGTAAGGAAGAAGACCTAAAACCTTCCTACCAGTTGTACAAGCTGCAGATTAAATCCACATGATCAACTAGGCAGACTCTGTGTCTATGGAATATATAAAAGCTCTCACTGAGAGCTCCCACAAGAGAAAATGCACTAGTTCTGATATCTGTGAACACTGGAGGCAAGAACACAAGAGGAGTAGGACCAGATTAGAACCTGAGCTGCCCTCACAACAGGTTCAGAGATCAGCACGGTGTTGGAGGGCATCCTAGGGAGGTGAGGTAGACTGTGACTCCCAGTGAGGGAAAGGACTCTGACAGCAGTGACTCAAGAAAAACATTTATTATTCTTATGCTTTGACTTGTTCTGTAGATTATTTTGGATTTTTTCTTTTTTTCCCTTTTTATTCCCCTCTGTTGTAGTTGTCAATTTTATTGGAACTATGAAATCTAATTAAGCTTTTGAGCTTAAAAAATTTTTTTTAACCTATTATTATTTTTTCTACATTTATTCCTTTGTTTGCTTTTCCTACTGTTCTTTTCCCCTTGCAGTTAATCTTTAATATAAAGATAAATATAATATGAAGATATATAAATCTTCATCTACTTCTGTTTAACTGCATACCTATTCTCTCTTTCCTTTCCTCTCAACATATTTGTTAGTTTTATTTTCATTGCTTTATTCCCCACTTGGCACCTTGCTTTAATTTTGTTTTCCACTTTGTGCTTTATTTATTTTTGCTCTGGTAGATATCATTTTGAGTTTCCTTTGTTCACTGGGTCAATCTATTGTACTTTATCTTTGTTGGATTTTTTGATTTTGCTTATGGGTATATTTGTTTATGTGTATATGCAGTCACACTTTTTATTTTTGTTATAAAGCTCTGCATTTATGTTGGGCATTTGCAATTCTGTGGAGTTTTCCTTTTCCCTTTTTTCTTTCTTTTTCCATTTTTTTCTTTTCTCTTTTTTATAATGTTAACTTTCAATTTTTCTAAACCTATTATTTTTTTCTACATTTATTCCTATGTTTGCCTTTCCTACTGTTCTTTTCCCTTGCAGTTAATCTTTAATGTATATTGTAAGACCTAACGGCCTTTTCTCAGGATCTGTCGCTCTAAAGACCACAGTGACTCGGATTCGATGCAACAGGCAAGAGGATTTATTAGGCCGGCGCGCCGGGGTTCAATCTCCACCCGAGGAGATGAACCTCGAACACTAATTGTGAGGAACTTTTATACCAAAAAATCACAGGCAGGTGTGGGTGGGGTCAGGATATTGGGAACAATGTGGTAGGGAGCCATAGGCAGGTGTAGGTGGGGTGAGGACGCTTGATTGGTGGGATAGGTCTGCAGGTAATTAAGTCGAAACAGTTGACTGACCACCCTGCGGAGCTTGGCCAGTTCTTAGAAGAACAATTACCCGGAAAAGTCCGACAGAAAATACATCTTTTTGAGAGGGGGTCTCCTTGCAAGGTCAGGAAACTAGGTTGTAAGTCATCAGTTAAGAATTAATAGAATGGGGCTTTGTTAGGGACCAGGAGACTCTGAGTCACCAGATAAGGGGAAAGTTATCTTCCGTGAGGCATGGCCTGCCTCCGGGGTTTTAACATAAAGGGGACTTAAAATTTTAACCTAGGTTCTTCAATATAAATCTTCTTCATTGACCTCTATTTAACTTTGCATATCTATTTTTTCCTTCTTTTCTTTCTTTCCTTTCCTCTCAACATATTTGTTAGTGTTCATTGCTTTATTCCCCACTTGGCACCTTGCTTTAGTTTTGTTTTCCAGTTTGTGCTTTAGTTAGTTTTGTTCTTAACTAGTAAATATAAATTTGATTTCCTTTGTTCGCCAGGTCAATCTATTGTACTTAATTTTTGTAGGACTCTTTTGACTTTGCTCATGGGTGTATATGTATATATTCCATTATTTTAACTATTATTTGCCTGATTTTGTAACTGCCATTTGTCTGGGGTTCATCTTTGGCTTCTTGTTTCTGGATATTTGTTTTAATCTCACTTAATGCCATAACAAACCACTTGAGAAACCTTTGTTCCTGACCAGAGATCAAGCCCTGAGCCTTTGGAGTGGGAGCACTGACTCCAAGACCCTAGACTATGAGAGAACTAACCCTAGGGAGTATCAAGTAGTGAGAACTCATACAAAGGAAACAACTTGAATACAGTTGTTGACCCAACATCATCCAACCACCAGTAGCACCCTGTGCAGGATGCCTCATCTAGACAACAAACAAAACAAAAATACAAACCCAATCATGCAAACAGGATTACCACCTCACTCAGCCTTGCCCATCAGAGGAAAAGCAAACAAACAAACATAAATCCCACCCTATACAAAAAGCTTACACAAACCATTGGACCAAACTTAGGAGGGCAGAAACAAAAAGGAAGAAAGAATTCAACCTTGAAGCCTGGGAAAGGAGACCTCAAACACAGTAAGTTAAAAAATAATAATAATGAAAAGGCAGAGAAATACTATACAAATGAAGGAGCAAACTAGAAACACAGACGTCCAAATAAATGAAGAGGAAATAGGTGAACTACCTGAAAAAGAGTTCAGAATAGTGATAGTCTGTTCAGTTCAGTTCAGTTCAGTTCAGTCGCTCAGTCATGTCCGATT
Organism: Aepyceros melampus; assembly: GCA_006408695.1. Lineage (NCBI taxonomy): Eukaryota > Metazoa > Chordata > Mammalia > Artiodactyla > Bovidae > Aepyceros > Aepyceros melampus. The sequence goes on from SJXQ01011406.1 coordinate 261,966, forward strand.
CTTTGTGACCCCATGAATCACAGTATGCCAGGCCTCCATGTCCATCACCAACTCTTGGAGTTCACTCAAACTCACATCCATCGAGTTGGTGATGCCATCCAGCCATCTCATTCTCTGTTGTCCCCTTCTCCTCCTGCCCCCAATCCCTCCCAGCATCAGGGTCTTTTCCAATAGGTCAACTCTTCTCATGAGGTGGCCAAACTATTGGAGTTTCAGCTCAGCATCAGTCCTTCCAATGAACACCCAGGACTGATCTCCTTTAGAATGGACTGGTTGGATCTCCTTGCTGCAGTCCAAGGGACTCTCAAGAGTCTTCTCCAACACCACAGTTCAAAAGCATCAATTCTTCAGTGCTCAGCTTTCTTCACAGTCCAACTCTCATATCCATAAATGACCACTGGAAAAACCATAGCCTTGACTAGATGGATCTTTGTTGACAAAGTAATATCTCTGCTTAATAAAGATGATCAAAAACCTTGAAAACAAAATGGAGAAAATGCAAGAATCAATTAACAAAGACCTAGAAGAATTAAAGAATAAACATACAGAGACAAACAACAAAATTACTGAAATTAAAAATATGCTAGAAGGAATCAGTAGCAGAATATCTGAAGCAGAAGAATGAATCAGTAAGCTGGAAGATAAAATGGTGGAAATAACTTCTAAAGAACAGAATAAACTAAAAAGAATGAAAAGAATTGAGGATAGTCTCAGAGACGTCTGGGACAATATCAAATATACCAACATTAGAATTATAGGGGTCCCAGGAGAAGAAGAGAAAATGAAAGGGTATGAGAAAATTTTTGAAGAGATTATAGATGAAAATTTACCCAACATGGAAAAGGATATAGTCAATCAAGTCCAAGAGGCACAAAGAGTCCCATACAGGATAAACCCAAGGAGAAACATGCCAAGACACATACTAATCAAAATAACAAAAACTAAACACAAAGAAAGAACATTAAAAGCAGCAAGGGAGAAAGCAACAAGTAACATACAAGGGATACAAGGGAAACCCCATACATATGCTTAACAGCTGATCTTTCAGCAGAAACTCTGCAGGCCAGAAGGGAATGGCAGGATATATTTAAAGTATTGAAAAGGAAAAAATCTACAACCAAGATTACTGTACCCAAAAAGGATCTCATTCAAAATTGATGGATAAATAAAAAGCTTTTCAGACAACAAAAGTTAAAAGAATTCAGTACCACCAAATCAGCTTTACAACAAATCTTAAAGGACTTATATAGTCAAGAAATACAAGAGAAGAAAGAAGATCTACAAAATCAACTCCAAACAATTAAGAAAATGTCAAAAGGAACATATATATCAATAATTACTTTAAATGTAAGTGGATTAAATGCTCTAACCAAAAGATACAGACTGGATGAATGGATACAAAAACAAGACCCATATATATTCTATCTACAAGAAACCCACTACAGACCTGAAGACACATAAAGACTGAAAGTGAGAGGATGGAAAAATATATTCCATGCAAATGGGAAGCAAAAGAAAGTTGGAGTAGCAATCCTCATATCAGACAAAATAGACCTTAAAATAAAGAAGATTACAAGAGATAAGGAAGGACACTACATAATGATCAAGGGATCAATCCAAGAGGAAGACATAACAATTGTAAATATCTATGCACCCAACATAGGAGCACTTCAATACATAAGACAAACACTAACAGACATAAAAGGGGAAATTGATACTAACACAATAATAGTAGGTGACTTAAACACCTCATTCACACCAATGGACAGATCACCAAAACAGAAAATTAATAAGGAAACACAAGTCTTAAATGATACATTGGATGAGATGGATCTCATTGATATCTTCAGGACATTCCATCCAAATGCAGAAGAATACACCTTCTTCTCAAGTGCACATGGAACATTCTCCAGGATAGACCACATCTTGGATCACAAATCAAACCTCAGTAAATTTAAGAAAATTGAAATTTTATCAAGCATCTTTTCTGACCACAACACTATGAAACTAGATATCAATTACAAGAAAAAAAAACTGTAAGAAACACAAACACATGGAGATTAAACAGTACGTTTCTAAATAAACAGCAGGTTAAAGAAGAAATCAAAAGGGAAATAAAAAATTTCTAGAAACAAGTGACAATGAAAACATGACAACTCAAAACCTACGGGATGTGGCAAAAGCAGTTCTAAAAGGGAAATTTATAGCAATACAATCCTATCTCAAGAAACAAACAAACAAAAAAATTGAATAGACAATCTACTTTTCAACTAAAACAAATGGAAAAAGAAGAACAAAAAAACCCCAAAGTTAGTAGAAGTAAAGAAATTATAAAGATCTGAACAGAAATAAAAAGAAATTAAACAATAGTAAAGATTAATAAAACTAAAAATTTGTTCTTTGAAAAGATAAACAAAATTGGCAAAGTTTTAGCCAGACTCATAAGAAAAAAAGAGAGAAGAATCAAACCAACAAAATTAGAAATGAAAAAGGAGAGGTTACAACAGACAATGCAGAAATACAAAGGATTATAAGAGACTATTATGAACAACTATATGGCAATAAAATGGATAACCTGAAAGAAATGGACAGATTCTTAGATAAATTCAATCTTCCAAGACTGAACCAGGAAGAAATAGAAATTGTGAACAACTCAATTACAAGCACTGAAATTAAAGTTGTGATAAAAAAAAATTCTCCCAAAAAACAAAAACCCAGGATCAGATGGCTTCACAGGAGAATTCTATGGAACATTTAGAGAAGAACTAATGCCTATCCTTCTAAAACTCTTTCAAAAAATTGCAGAGGAAGGAACACTTCCAAACTCATTCTATGAGGTCACCATCACCCTGATACCAAAACCAGACAAAGATAACACAGAAAAAGAAAACTACAGGTCAATATCACTGATGAATATAGATGCAAAAATCCTCAGCAAAATTTTAGCAAACAGAATTCAGCAACACATCAAAAAGATCAAGCTGGGTTTATTCCAGAGATGCAAGAATTCTTCAGTATACACAAATCAATCAATGTGATACACCATATTAACACATTGAAAGATAAAAACCATATGATAATCTCAATAGATGAAGAAAAAGACTTTGACAAAATTCAACACCCATTTATGATTAAAACTCTTCAAAAAAAGGGCATAAAAGGAAACTACTTCAACATAGTAAAAGCCATATATGATAAGCCTACAACAAACATTATTCTCAATGGTGAAAAACTGAAAGTATTCCCCCTAAGATCAGGAATAAGACAAGGGTGTCCACTTTCACACTATTATTCAACATAGTTCTGGAAATCTTAGCTACAGCAATCAGAGCAGAAAAACAAATAAAAGGAATCCAGATCAGAAAAGAAGAAATAAAGCTCTTGCTGTTTGCAGATGACATGATACTGTACATAGAAAACCCTAAAGATAGTATCAGAAAATTACTAGAGCTAATCAGTGAATTTAGCAAAGTTGCAGTATACAAAATCAATACACAGAAATCACTTGAATTTCTATATACTAACAATGAAAAATCAGAAAGAGAAATTAAGGAACCATCCCATTTACTATTGTAACAAAAATAATTAAATATCTAGGAATAAACTTACCTAAGGAGACAAAAGAACTGTACATAGAAAATTATGACACTGAGGAAAGAAATCAAAGACAAATAAACAGATGGAGAGGTATTCCATGTTCCTGGGTAGGAAGAATCAATATTGTGAAAATGACTGTACTACCAAATGCAGTCTACAAATTCAATGCAATCCCTATCAAATTACCAATGGCATTTTTCACAGAACAGAACAAAAAATTTTACAATTCATATGGAAACACAAAAGACCCCAAATAGTCAAAGCAGTCTTGAGAAAGAAGAATGGAGCTGGAGGAATCAACCTTCCTGACTTCAGATTACACTACAAAGCTACAGTCATCAAGACAGTATGCTACTGGCACAAAAACAGAAATATAGACCAATAGAACAAGATAGAAGGCCCAGAAATAAACTCATGCACCTATGGTTTTTTTGACAAATGTTTATTTTTGACCTATGTTTATTTTGACAAAGGAGGCAAGAATATACAATGGGGCAAAGACAATAAATGGTGCTGGGAAAACTGGACAGCTACATGTAAAATAATGAAATTAGAACACCTCCTAACACCATATACAAAGATAAACTCAAAATGGATTAAAGACCTGAATATAAGACCAGAATCTATAAAACTCTTAGAGGAAAACATAGGCAGAACACTAGATGACATAAATCAAAGCAAGATCCTCTATGACCCACCTCCTAGAGTATTAAAATAAAAACAAAAGTAAACAAGTGGGAGCTGATTAAACTTAAAAGCTTTCACACAGCAAAGGAAAGTATAAGCAAAGTGAAAAGACAACCCTCAGAATGGGAGAAAATAATAGCAAAGGTAACAACTGACAAAGAATTAATTTCCAAAATATATAAACAGCTCATACAACTCAATGCCAGAAAAACAAACAACCCAGACAAAAAGTGGGGAAAAGATCTAAACAGACATATCTCCAAAGAACACAAATAGATGGCTAACAAACACATGAAAAGATGCTCAACGTTGTTCATTATTAGAGAAATGCAAATCAAAACCACAATGAGATATCACCTTACACCAGTCAGAGCAGCCATCATCAAAAAGTCTACAAACAATAAATGCTGGAGAGGGTGTGGAGAAAAGGGAACAAACACTCTTGCACTGTTGGTGGGAATGTAAACTGATATAGCCACTGTGGAAGACAGTATGGAAATCCCTTTAAAAACTTATAAAACCACTATATGACCCACTCCAGTGTTCTTGCCTGGAGAATTCCATGGACAAGGGAGCCTGGTGGGCTGCCGTCTATGGCATCGCACAGGGTCAGACACGACTGCAGTGACTTAGCAGCAGCAGCAGCATGACCCAGAAATTCCACTCTTAGGCAATCTCACTCCTGAGGAAACCAAAATTGAAAAAGACACCTGTATCCAAATTGAAAAAGACCCGTATCCCATTGTTCATTGCAGCACTATTTACAATAGCTAGAACATCGAAGCAACCTAGATGTCCATCAACAGATGAATGGATAATGAAGTTGTGGTACATATACACAATGGAATATTCAGTTCAGTTCAGTCGCGCAGTCGTGTCCGACTCTTTGCGACCCCATGAATCGCAGTACCCAGGCCTCCCTGTCCATCACCAACTCCCGGAGTTCACTCAGACTCACGTCCATTGAGTCCATGATGCCATCCAGCCATCTCATCCTCGGTCGTCCCTTTCTCCTCCTGCCCCCAATCCCTCCCAGCATCAGGTCTTTTCCAATGAGTCAACTCTTCGCATAAGGTGGCCAAAGTACTGGAGCTTCAGTTTTAGCATCATTCCTTCCAAAGAAATCCCAGGGTGGATCTCCCTCAGAATGGACTTGTTGGATCTCCTTGCAGTCCAAGGGACTCTCAAGAGTCTTCTCCAACACCACAGTTCAAAAGCATCAATTCTTTAGCGCTCAGCCTTCTTTACAGTCCAACTCTCACATTCATACATGACTACTGGAAAAACCATAGCCTTGGCTAGACAGACCTTAGTCGGCAAAGTATGTAAAATAGATAGCCAAAGGGAATTTGCTGTGTGGCTCGGGAAACTCAAACAGGGGCTCTGTTTGAGGGGTGGAATGGGGAAGGAAATGGGAGGGAGGTTGAAAAGGGCAAGGATATATGTATACCTACGGCTGATTCATGTCAAGGTTTGACAGAAAACAACAAAATTCTGTAAAGCAATTATCCTTCAAAAAATTAATTAAAAAGGAAAAAAAAAGAAAACTAGACTATGGACAGAAATGGACCCTTAGGTTTCAGATGAGTCACTGCCATGAGAACTCCTTTGCCTTACTAGTTTGGGAAATAAACAAATGTATTAACAAAACTCTCTTATTTCCCCTCCCCTTAGATTCTGAAATACATTAGAGATTCAGCCTTCAGAAGTGGTTAGCACATCAGTTAAGAGCCAGAATTTTATTGGCAGAAGATGAAGGTGTGAAACTTCTCCAAAATTACAGCCTTCACAAGAGGAAAAGGAAAAAGATATCTCTTACTTGAATTGTTCAGCCTAAGATATTATGTGTCAAGGTGCATTTCAGTGGCCTTTATGGGGTCAGGTGTGTATTTCCTGGGAAATGACCTCTGATTTCAAAAGGTTTGGGGTGGGAAAATAATGTATTTATCATTGGCTTCTTGACATAAAGTAACAGCCTGATCTGGTGTATAACTGAATAGGAAGAAGATACAAGCCTGAGTTGGACTGCACAGGAGCATGTTTTCCAAGTTCTATCCCTATTCTATTTCTTTGCAAGTCCATGTGGGTCAACTGCAAGTAATCCCAGGCTCCCAGTGGTGCCCTGCAATGATTGGAGTAGTAAAATAAGTTAGAATTGATAGGGGTCAGGACCAGAGGAATGATCCAGCTATAGCCTGGGCTTCTCAGGAAGAGGACCAGTCCCCTAAACGTAATGAGTTAGGAACATGGGATTTTGATACCTCACCCCCCTGCCCCCGCCCCCAACAGGGTTGTATTACTATTCAAATATTCTAACTGGTGGACAGTGTCTCTGAATGGAGAGAGTATCCTGTGGCACATGGATAATAGCAGCGCCTTCTAAGAGGTGATGGAGTCCCTGTGGTTGGAAGCAGAACAGCTTCAAGCTGGGGTGGAATGGAGGTGGGTGGGTGTGAAAGCAGTATATGCAGCTATGCAGGCCATTCAGCAGATGGCAGTGGAGGCAGCTAAGGGGCTGGGTTCACGGCAGCTCCTGGCTACGGAGGAAAGAGGAGTTCATGAAGCAGGACGAAGGCTTCCCTGCTACATGGAATACATGCAAAGGGAGTTATTTAAGAAAACTGCATCTCCTTGAGCAGCAACTACCAAGTTTTTAAGAACTTAATTCTAAATCTCACGCGTGATGGGTGTGGACTCCATATAAATTTCTTAGCTTGTTCAGATTGGCTTAGGAAACTGTTCTGGCTGAACCTTCCTGTTGAAAATCTCACAGCTGGGCCAAGCTGGGGGTGGAGTGGGAGGGACCTTTCTGATAATGTTGACTTCATCCGAGTGGATCATTACATTTTTTCAGTAAGGAGCTGCAGGAATTTGAATGTCATATCCCTTCTCCAGTCTTAAAGCCCCTGAGTTCCCGTTACATGGACCTTTTACAATTCAATTAAGTGAGCCAGAAATTAAAAATGGAAAAAGTTAAAACAAGTGACTGCCTCATTTAATCCCGAGGTGTGGTCCTGCATTTGCTTAGCTCAAAAGCAGAGTCAGGCAGCTCTAGAGGGATGGGAGCTCACAGGATGGGAGCAAGGAGGGAGGGAGTGAAGTGAACTCTTTGAACTGAATCAGAGTGAATGAGTCAAACAAAGCACAGGAGTTTAAAAAAAGTACAACAGGGAGATGGAGTGGTGCTGTTCAGGGCTCTCTGAAGATGCCTAAAGGAAACTCAGCACCCAAAGAGGGCTAGTAGCAACCCAAAGTTGTTAAATACCCCAACTCTTCTGAGACAGCAGGCAGCCAAGCTCCCCAGGAAACAGCATGTGATTGGGCAGACAAACAGGCAGAAGCAGGGGTCGAGGGTGAAGCAGTCAATGCTGGGTGTTACGAGTGTGGAGAGAAAAGGTTTTTGTTCACGAGTGAAGCCTTTTAGGTTTTAGACCTGACATCTTCCCAACACATGGGTGGCTAGTCATACACTTCAGTGGAGTGGAAGTCTTCACCAGGATTTCCCCAGAAGTCCCATACTGTGTGGGCTTATGGAAGAAGAGCAGAAGAACATTTGCACAGAGGCCTGGATGGATTTCATAAATGATATGGCTGATTAGCAGTCTTCTTGTTAACTTGGATTGCTGCCTGTTTATTCAGTTCTCTTTCTCTTTCTTCCCATCACCCTTTAATACAAATCTGACATGCAAGGGTAGGGCAGGAGAAAGGGGAAGGTGGGTGCAGAGAAGGCTTGATGATCCTCTTGTTGGACTGCAGGCAACCCTTAGGGCACCCTTAGGTAAATGCTGATAGTGAACTTCAAGTCTAGACGGGTCCCGTGCCTCACACAAGACTTGACTTCTGAATTATTAGGTGACAGGCTGAATAATAGTTCCTTTCTTTTCTTTGGGTTCCCTACTGGCTTAGCTTACATTAGCCTGCCTGTCAGACTAAAAGTGGTATGGAGCTTTGTAAATGAAAATGCCAGTTATGAAAATGCATCTGGCAATTGTCTCAGGTGGGGTCTCCAGGAAACAGGATTTGAGATGGAGACTGAATGCAGGTCATTTGCTGGGAAGTGCGTTCCATGGAGGAGTAAAGGGGGCAGGATTAGGCAGTGGAAGGAGTTTGCAGTGCTGCTGCTGCTGCTAAGTCACTTCAGTCGTGTCCGACTCTGTGTGACCCCATAGACGGCAGCCCATCAGGCTCCCCCGTCCCTGAGATTCTCCAGGCAAGAACACTGGAGTGGGCTGCCATTTCCTTCTCCAATGCATGAAAGTGAAAAGTGAAAGGGAAATCGCTCAGTCATGTCCGACTCTTCGCGACCCCATGGACTGCAGCTTACTGGACTCCTCCATCCATGGGATTTTCCAGGCAAGAGGACTGGAGTGGGGTGCCATCGCCTTCTCCAGTTTGGCAGTGCAGTCATCAAAAAGCCTCAGCTAATACCACTATGACTTTGCGCTGGATGGTCCTGCAGAATTGTCCTGAAATGAGGTGAGCAGGCCAGACTCTGGTACTTCCGCACTGCCATTTTAATGGTTTTAGACTTGAGGTATACACAGCTTCCTGGAGAATGGTTCCCCATCCTCACTGAGTATCCTCTCCCCCAGCTGACCCCTTTTCCTCAGATGCCCTTGTCCTCAGTCTTCTTTATTTATCTCCTTTTGACCCCCTGACCAGTCAAGCATTCACCACTATCTGAGTCTTCATGTATTCTAACCTCAAATCACTTTTCTTTCCTCCCAAAGTGGATAAGCAGATGCATCTTGCAAAGCTCTGCCCCTTGTGAGGATTTGTATATTAAGCCTACATATTGAGCTGATGAGTCCATGAAGCAAGCTTGACTTTTACCCTCCATGGTCAAGTGGCTGTGGAACTTGGGGAGAAGCTCTCATATATGAGTGGATGATACAGGGACTTGGGCTACTACTTCTTATGCAGCTGACTCATGCCTTCTCATCCTGTTTGTACCCATTTCTAAATGTACTGTTGCTGTTATTGTTGTTTAGTCACTGAGTCAGTTGTGTCTGACTCTTTTGCAACCCCATGGACTAGAGCCTGCCAGGTGCCTCTATCCATGGGATTTCCCAGACAAGAAATCTGGAGTGGGTTGCCATTTTCTTTGAGGATCTTTCCAACCCGGGGATCAATCCCCATCTCCTGCATTGGCAGGCAGATTCTTTACCACTGAACCACCAGGCAAGCCCTCCAAATACACTGCTGCTGCTGCTGCTGCTGCTGCTAAGTCACTTCAGTCGTGTCCGACTCTGTGCGACCCCATAGACAGCAGACCACCAGGCTCCACTGTCCCTGGGATTCTCCAGGCAAGAACACTGGAGTGGGTTGCCATTTCCTTCTCCAATGCATGAAAGTGAAAAGTGAAAGTGAAGTCACTGAGTCGTGTCCAACTCTCAGCGACCCCATGGACTGCAGCCTACCAGGCTCCTCCGTCCATGGGATTTTCCAGGCAAGAGTACTGGAGTGGGGTGCCATTGCCTTCTCTGTCCAAATACACTACTCTAACCTTATTCATGGCAGAGAATGGAAGACTTCATATGGCTCTGGGGAAAGACCCAGCATTTTCTGGTCAGTCCAAAGTGACTGAACTATTTCTCATCTTCCTTTCTGATCAGAATTTTAAAAACACGTGTTCATAACAATAGTTACAGATCAGTTACCAGGCCACATTAATTTGTTGTACCTAGGATGCTATGTGTGGCACAATATCTAAAATTAGGGCTACTGTTTTGTTAGTTTGCAGCAATTCACTCTCATTTCTTCAAGATCTGTCTGGCTTTTGTAGGGGACAGACTGATTGATTAATGGGAATATGATGGGGACACCCTCTGTCCCTCTACCCTTTAGGCCTTTAAGGGACTAATGGCACTAATCTTTATCACTAATGGCACTAGTCTTTATCATTCTTCCTTGGTTGTGAAGCTGTTTTGTATTTACTGTCTTGGCCGGTGGGTAAAGGGGACAGTTTCTGTTTGATCTTATTCCCAATGATTGCTCTTACCCCACAGCTAAGAAGCTGACCTTTAGTGTTCTGCCAACTACTGATTATTTCTCTTCCAATTACATATTCCAGATCTGGGGAAGAGACCACCTACTGGGTCTGTGCACCCAGAGGACTCACTAAGAATTAGACCTAACCAGAACATCATTTATACCCAGACTCCAGACCTGCTCTCAAACAGGGGGCCTAGAAGACATCTCCATTCCCTAGGACATCCAGATCAGCTCAGACCCTGTGTCTAAACAGTGTCTAAAATGTTGGAGTCTTCCTTTTTGCCCAGTGTGAATACCCAAGCTCTATAGGCAGCATATTCCAAGAACTTTCTGGCCTTACCTAGTACATCCATTCCACATATCTGCTTCTCTGAGTCTTATGGTCTTGCCTTCTGCCACCTTCCATGGCACTTTTGGTATTTTTTTTCATAGAGTGTGAGCCATCAATTTCTCCAAGTTCTAAGGGCCACCCTAGGAGTATGTTAGATGATTTCCCTGGAGTCCTTGTCAAGGTATTACATTCTGTACCCACTGTCAGTGTTCCCATAACCTCTCAGTTATCCAAGTTCACTTTCTGCCCCCATTGATCCAGCATCTCAGGGCCAGTCCTACCAGGAGTATCCTACCTCTGTTCCAGTCCACATTAGCTAGGTCCTTCAGCTCCTCCAGAGTGTAGCCCTTTACTTTATTAGCATATCCAGCATTTCCCCAACCCAATTATGGTGGGACTCAACACTCTCATTGATCTGTTGGTTAAGAGGAGAGCTGTGAGTGGTGTTTGAGAAGGAGTGTGTTGTCTTGCGCAGCAGGAGAGCTCTGCACCCTCTTCAGGTAGAGGAGATGCAACTAGCCTTTAACAGGGAGGAATGGGCCACAGCTGTGAACCCAGAGGATTCAGAAGAATCTGAGAATCCACATTTTCTAGATACACCTATTACGTATCTCAAGGCATTAGCACAGCCAACTGTTGGGGCCAAGAACCTAACCTTCTCTGAACTCTGTTCCTTTTATACCTAAGCCCTGAGTCTGTTCCTTAGCTTTTCTGCTCTCCAACTGCAGAAGAGTCTCTTTATAAGCTGTCCCAGAGGCCCTCTGGCTTTCACACTTGAGTTCATGATTTTTCACTCTAAGTACCAACTGTTACAGGTCTGGTTCCCAGGGAAGCCAAGTCCAAGACAGAGTTTTCCCATGGAAATAAAGATGTGGAAGAGCTCTCAGGATCAGCCTTTGTCGGGGGGAAGAAAGGAAACAGAATTGCACAGAGGGAGAAGATGCACAGGATGGGGTCACAGCAAATACCTCAGCTGACCCCATGTGGAGCTCCAGGCCTGGGGTGGCCCTGCAGGGTGATTCCAAACTGGGATGAAAGCCCAGGTCTTTAGGCCCTGCATCAAACAATCATCTAGTAGGGGCTGTCCCTGGGAAGGCAGCAACGTGACCTTGAGCAAAGTCTTCAGCCCAGAGCAAGTCCCAGCAAAGGACTTAGCTGAGAGCAGTCAGTCTGTGGCATGGAGGGTAGAGAGGGGAACAAGTGTTTGAGTCCTCCAAGGAGATCTGGAGGACATGACATCCACCACACCAGCCTACTACTAACAAATATAAAGTTTTAGAAACCATAACTACACAATAAATAGTGACTTTCAGATCCTCAGGTGAACCTTAGTGGTGAAATATGCCTTTGCCAATTAATTACACAGGACTTAGGTTTTCCAGGAGTCCAACATTTCAAAACAAACCAAGATCTTTCTTTTTCACATAGACGACAAAAGGATTCCATTTGGCATTTGCAGTAGACAACTCCATTGATGGTTCTGCCACTGGTTCTATTAATATAATTTCATGTATATATAATTTCATGTATATATAAATATAATGTACTTTCTTTTCTTTGCTGCTCGGAGCTAAAAGCCACACCCACTGTGTAAGCAACTCAGAAGGTTAACGGCCTCATGGAATACACACGTGTGTTCCCAGGGCCATGTTGAGCCATGCCTTGCGGTCTTGAGCTCCCCAGAGTCATCCTCTATTTGCATTGTGTCTGCACAGCACATTGACTGCCCCTCCTTCCCCTCTCCCCAACGTGCAAAGAAGCAGTGTAACAAGCACGGCCCATTCCTTAGCAAGGAAAAGCAGTTGAATTCTGTGCACTGAAGACAAATTGGCTATAAACTCTGCAAGCCACAGAGGTTATTTCAGTTACTAATGATTAAAGTCTCTAATCTCTGGAGCGGTGATAAAGAACGTCAGAAAGGGGGGCTGGGTTTTTGATGTTTGGGGAAGATACAGAACATCTCTATTGAGACCATGCCAGAGAAAGCCCACCCCATCAAAGAACCACAGATAAGTAAGACATCATTAATAAATCAATGACAAGAAAATGAAAACAGAAGCAGATGAATCAGCTAGTGGATCAGGTCGGAGATGAAAAACAGCACATCTGTTGCTACTGTTGGTGCGCTAACAAATAAGCCTGCTGGATCAGACAGCCTTTCAGACTAATACTTGGAATAATGAAGCTTCAAGAGCGATTAAAGCATAAATCAAATTTTAAATGTATCTTGTACCTCCCCCAAACAACAGGAGGCATATTTTCCCTTGCTTTGAATTTCTTTTGGCAGGCAACGGGAGGTGCAGGGATAAAAAATGCTGCCTCACTTTGGCTCTGCTGTGAGGTACAGCACACAGCTAATTTAGTGTTTAGCCTCACACTTTGATTCTTACCAGCTGAAAGCACTGAGCTGTGCTTAATCGATAACGTTAAATCTGAGCCAATGTGTTTCAGTTCCAGCAAGATCCCCCAGCCTCCTTGTCCAGGACAGCTTGATTTTCACTCTCTTTCCTCCTCGGATAGGTAATGATTTACATTTAATTTTGTTTTTATTGAGGTCTTCAACAGAATTAACCATTAAGGTGGTGAAGCATTTTTCTTATTTGAAACATAATTTCTCCTTCATATCTGATGAAAAATGTTGCTTCTCCCTAATGGCAAAATGGCCAGGTTTTAGGATATTAAAAATGGACACAAGCAATTACTTTGATGAGTTGTTCATCCACGCCCAAAGAGGGCAGCTGTATTTTACATATAATAATGTTTGATTTAGGGATGTTGGGCTAAAATGAGGCTAAAGGGAGATGGCTCAGGTTGGGGAAAGGGAAAGAGCCAGAAAGAACACAGGGCAACACATTCAAGAAAGAAAACTACATTTATGTGCAAAATTTCCCTGAACACAGAAAGCTGGCTAATAAATGAGTTCTTGCTGCTGCTGCTGCTGCTGCTGCTGCTAAATCACTTCAGTCGTATCCGACTCTGTGTGACCCCATAGACGGCAGCCCACCAAGTTCCACTGTTCCTGGGATTCTCCAGGCAAGAATACTGGAGTGGGTTGCTATTTCCTTCTCCAATGCATGAAAGTACAAAGTGAAAGGGAAGTCACTCAGTCCTTAGCGACCCCATGGACTGCACCCTACCAGGCTCCTCCATCCATGGGATTTGCCAGGCAAGAGCACTGGAGTGGGTTGCTATTGCTGAAGAAGACAAATGGGGAGGGTGTAGGAAGAAAGAAGGACAAAGAAAGAAAAGAAATAAGATGATTAGAAATGGTGAGGGGGTGAACCCCAGATTAAGGAGAGGAAAATCAAGCCATGTTTCTTTTCAGAACACAACCTTTACTCACATTATAACCCCAAATCAGCCAAAGGACAATGGGACCCCAAGGAAGTAAACTCCCTTCCCTTGCTCTTCTGCTAGAAACACAATAGTTTTTTCAGAAAAGAAAAGCCAAGAGAAACACTCTTTTGTTCATCTTGACTGCCCTCAGGTCAACAGATTCGGTATTTTGAATTCAGTTAGGACAGCCAGCAGAACTCACATTTCCAAAGAAGACTCCAAAATACTGTAGCAAGTGAAAACTTTTATACTGATTAATGAAGGGCAAGCAGACATGAGCATCAAAGCTCATACGAACATTTCCAGGTGTAAGCACTAAGTTAGAAAGACTGAGTTTTTTTTATCATCATAGGATCTCACAATACAAACTTTTCATATTAGGTATTATCAACATATGATTAAGGTACAAACCAGCTGGAAAATTCCACAGCCACCTGATAACTTCAAATGAGGGTATCTGGAAAGTTTAGGGACCAATGATGTCCTATAAACCAGAGTTTCTCAAACTTCTATGTGCCTACAAATACCTAGAGATCATGTAAAAGTGCAGATTCTAGGGGAACATTTCTGGATTGGTAGAGAAGGACCTCCAAAAATAGACTCTTCCATAAAAGCAATGAAAATACTGGTTGCTGCTACTAAGTCGCGTCAGTCGTGTCCGACTCTGTGCGACCCCACGGACAGCAGCCCACCAGGCTCCCCCGTCCCTGGGATTCTCCAGGCAAGAATAGTGGAGTGGGTTGCCATTTCCTTCTCCAGCGCATGAAAGTGAAGCCGCTCAGTCGTGTCCAACTCTGTGCGACCCCATACACGGCAGCCCACCAGGCTCCTCTGTCCATGGGATTTTCTAGGCAAGAGTACTGGAGTGGGGTGCCATTAGGATTATCAAAATCAACTTTTTCAGAAACTTGGAAATTAACCAAAGTTACATGAAAATTTGAGGAGTATTTATTCAAGAAAAACAGCTGAATCTTGGAAAAAGCAGTGAATTTTGGTGTTTTAGCTTGCCCTTCTCCCATTCTCCCAGTTCCACAGCAGCTCTGAAAATGAATAGTCTTACAACCATCACAGCTGTGAAAAACCAGCAGCCTAATAGCTACTAGAGGGGAAAGAATGGATTTGGAGCTTCCCCAAAAGCTCCATCCCCAGAGAATTGTTACTATCCAACCTGTTTGGTAGCTCTCTGGAAAAACCTTATTCTTAGGGCTTGTATTTATTTGACCTGACCCAGAGCTTGCTCAGTGCAAATAGCCCTGTCCCCAAGGTATTTGTAGGAAATAATTAGCAGCAATTGTTTAATATCCAGCTGCTTTAGGTAGCAATGCAAGTTGGTGAGAACTGACCCAAAAAAATTTAAACTGGGGGATGAGATGCTCATAATGAGCTTAGAAAGCTTCAACATATTCCCAGAGACCTGCTGCTGCTGCTGCTAAGTCGCTTCAGTCGTGTCCGACTCTGTGCGACCCCATAGACGGTAGCCCACCAGGCTCCCTCGTCCCTGAGATTCTCCAGGCAAGAACACTGGAGTGGGTTGCCATTTCCTTCTCCAATGCATGAAAGTGAGAAGTAAAAGTGAAGTTGCTCAGTCGTGTCCGACTCTGACGACCCCATGGACTGCAGCCTAGCAGGCTCCTCTGCCCATGGGATTTTCCAGGCAAGAGTACTGGAGTGGGGTGCCAATGCCTTCTCCTCCAGAGACCTAGAAGCCTATATATATGCGTAGGGGTGTGCACACACCCAAGAAAGACATGAGAAGGTTCTCCTGGCAGCTCTGGCTAACCTTCAGGTAAGCATAAGTAGGTAATGAAGGCTAAGCCAGAGTTTTAAACTGCTAGGGCACTGACTGTGTGCCCTAAGACACACACGAGCAAAGTTGAGAACTTTATTTTTCAATTTAAGAAAAATCTCTTGTCTAATCATTAGTTGATCATTAAGCTAACTGGGCATGGGCTTCCCTGGTGGCTCAGATGGTAAAGAATCTACCTATAATGCAGGAGACCCAGGTTTGTCCCTGGGTCGATAATCTCCCCTGGGGAAGGGAATGACACCCTCTCCAGTATTCTTGCCTGGAGAATTCCAGGGACAGAGGAACCTGGTGGGCTAGAGTCCTTAGGGGTCACAAAAAGTTGGACACAACTGAGCAACTTAACACACACATACACACACACACAAGCTAACTGGGCAGAGACGTCATTGGCTATACACAACAGATTAGTCCAGGAGAATTACTCAACAAGCAAAGACTAACAGCAGCAGCAACAACAACAACAAACTCTGGAGTGGATGGCAGTGGAGGTGGAGACTAGGAACAGGAATCTGACTTCCAGAGTTGCCACGCTATATTAAGATGTCCAGATTTTAACAAAAGAATTGCATGGTGTGCAGAGAAGCAGGAAAAGATGGGCCATACATTAAAAAAAAGTTGACTGTAATAGTACTTGTCCCTAATGGGATATTAGACTTACTGTATCAAAATCTTGAATCAGCTGTTACAACTATATTCAAGGATCTTAGAAAATTGATTTCCAAAGAATTAAAGGAAGTGTGAAAATAACATCTCAGCAAATAGACAATATCAATAAAGAGGTAGAAATTATAAAACGAGTCAAACAGAAATTCTTCTGAGTTGCAAAGTATATTAATTGAAATGAAAAAAATCACTAAAAGAGCTCAAAAGACAAACAGTCAGGAGAATCTGTGAACTTGAAGATAGGTCAGTTGATTGAGATTATCCAATTTGAGGAAGAAAATTAAGAAAAGTGAAGAAAAAGAAAAAAATTAAGAAAAATGAACAGTCTAAGATACCTGTGAGTAGACGCCAAGTCTACCAACACCTGCATAATGAAAGTCCCAGAAGGAGAGAAGAGAAAGACAGAAAAAAATATTTAAAGAAATAATGGCTTAAAATTTCTCAAATTTGTTGAAAAATATTGATCAGTACATCCAAGAAAGTAAATGATCTTCAAGAAGAGTGAGCACAGAGAGATTCACAAACAGATACATCAACCTATCAAAGGTTAAAGACAGGGAGAGGATCTGAAAGCCACAAGAGAAAAATGATGCATCATATACAAGGGACCCTGAGTAAGGTTAACAGCTAATCATCAGAAACTATGGAAGCCAGAAAGCAGCGAGAAGACCTTCATATCCACTAGGATGGGTATAATAAAAAAAGATAGAAAATGTTGGTAAGAATGTGGATAAATTGGAAATATAAAATAGCTATAGACACTTTGGAAAACAGATTGGTAGTTTCTCAAATGATTAAACCTTGAGTTACTTTATGACCCTGCAATTTACTCCTAGATATATATGCATGCCCAAGAGAAATCAAAACATATATTCATGGAACATTTTATAAATTAATTTTTATGGCAGCATTATTCATAGTAGCCCCAAATTAGAAACATCTCAAATGTCCATCAGCTAAATGAATGTTAAGTTTTAAATGTGGTATAGCCATACAGTAGAATATAATTCAGCCTTAGAAAAAGATGAACATGGATGCCATAACATGGACGAACTTTGAAAACATAAACCCAAGTGAGAGAAGTCAGTCACAAAAGACCACATATTATATGATTCCATTTATATGGAATGACCGGAATAAGGAAATCTATATAGAAAGTGCACATTGCTCAGTCGTGTGCAACTCTTTGGGACCCCGTGGACTACACAGTCCATGGAATTCTGCAGGCCAGAATACTTGATTAAACCTTGAGTTACTTTATGACCCTGCAATTTACTCCTAGATATATATGCATGCCCAAGAGAAATCAAAACATATATTCATGGAACATTTTATAAATTAATTTTTATGGCAGCATTATTCATAGTAGCCCCAAATTAGAAACATCTCAAATGTCCATCAGCTAAATGAATGTTAAGTTTTAAATGTGGTATAGCCATACAGTAGAATATAATTCAGCCTTAGAAAAAGATGAACATGGATGCCATAACATGGACGAACTTTGAAAACATAAACCCAAGTGAGAGAAGTCAGTCACAAAAGACCACATATTATATGATTCCATTTATATGGAATGACCGGAATAAGGAAATCTATATAGAAAGTGCACATTGCTCAGTCGTGTGCAACTCTTTGGGACCCCGTGGACTACACAGTCCATGGAATTCTGCAGGCCAGAATACTGGAGTGGGTAGACTTTCCCTTCTCCAGCGGATCTTCCCAACCCAGGGATCGAACCCAGGTCTCCCGCATTGAAGACAGAGTCTTTACCCACTGAGCCACGAGGGAAGCCCAAGGTCACTGGAGTGGGTAGCCTATCCCTTCTCCAGCGGATCTTCCCAACCCAGAAATCGATCCAGAGTCTCCTGTGTTGCAGGCAGATTCTTTACAAACTGAGCTATCAGGGAAGCCCAAATCTATAGAGACAGAAGGTAAATTTGTGGTTGCCAGAGGCTAGAGGTGGGGTAGGTATGGAGGAAACTGGGGAGTGCCTGCTAATGGTACAAGATTTCTTTTTCAAGTAATGAAAATGTTTTAAAAGTGATTATATTATTGGTTGTATAATTTATGGATATCTAACTGCTTTGAATTATATATTATAAATGAGTGACTTGTATGGTATGTTAATTATATTTAGTAAAGTTGTTAATTAAGAAAAGAAAAAAAAGCTCCCTTAAAGGATAAAGGGGGGAAAAGGTGAGCATGGGAAATGTCTCTAGCTAGACTACCATATTCTTAGTTCTACGACTAAAGGAAGAGGCAAGATGGGTATCTGTGGACAGTTATCACACTCTGCCACGTGTTCCATCCTAGCCACATTGTGCTCTCTGATAGCCTTCATGTATGCAGAACCAGGCAGAAGTTCTCCAGGATATCCTTTTGCAGGGCTGGGGGATTATGCCACCCTGTGAGCAAATCTGACCATTTCCCAGCAGGTCCTAATCCACTCCACTGCAAGTACTTAGCACTGAGTTTAATTTTCTGAGATTTGTTTTCATTCAAAATGAAAAAGATATGACCAAATCTAGTATGATATCTCCTTTAGCCTATAACTAACTTCTTGGCCTATGTAAAGTTACGCCAAGTTTCCAAGGTTTTCAACCACATGCCCACAGGTAACTGATGTCAAATTCTCCATTTCTCACTATCCCACACCCACCATCAATGATCTTCCACCTGAAAGTGAGTTCTTTAGTATTGCATAGGGGTTGGGAGGACCTCCAGCTTAACCAAAAAAGATAGGGGCCTTCACCATCACATTATCCCTAGGGCCTGAGGGTTCTCATTATAGGAAGATCCAAAATCTCTTATTTTCAGCAGTGGGTAATACTTCTGTAATACTTGATACACTTGTAAAAGGAAATTTCAGTTCAGTTCAATTGTTGAGTTGTGTCCATTTCTCTGTGACCCCATGGACTGCAACATGCCAGGCTTCCCTGTCCATCACTAACTCTCAGAACTTGCTCAAACTCATGTCCATTGATTCAGTGATGCCATCCAACCATCTCATCCTTTATCATCCCCTTCTCCTCCTGCTTTCAATCATTCCCAGCATCAGGGTCTTTTCCAATGAGTCAGTTCTTTGCATCAGGTGGCCAAACTATTGGAGTTTCAGCTTTAGCATCAGTCCTTCCAATGAATATTTAGGACTGATTTCCTTTAGGATTGACTGGTTGTAGCTCCTTGAAGTCCAAGGGACTCTCAAGAGTCTTCTCCAACACCACAGCTCAGCTTTCTTTATAGTCCAAATCTCATATCCATACATGACTACTGGAAAGACCATAGCTTTGACTAGATGGAACTTTTTCAGCAAAGTAATGTCTCAGCTTTTTAATTGGCTGTCTAGGTTGGTCATAGCTTTTCTTCCAGGCAGCAAGCATCTTTTAATTTCATGGCTGCAGTCACCATCTGCAGTGATTTTGGAGCCCAAGAAAATATGGTCTCTCACTGTTTCCATTGTTTCCCCATCTATTTGCCATGAAGTGATGGGACCAGATGCTATGATCTTCGTTTTCTGAATGTTGAATTTTAAGTCAGCTTTTTCACTCTCCTCTTTCACTTTCATCAAGAGGCTCTTTAGTTCCTCTTCACTTTCTGCCATAAGGGTGGTGTCATCTGCTTATGTGAGGTTTTTGATATTTTTCCCAGCAATCCTGATTTCAGCTTGTGCTTCATCCAGCCCAACATTTCACATGATGTATTCTGCATATAAGTTAAATAAACAGGATGACAATATACAGCCTTGACGTACTCCTTTCCCAAATTGGAACCAGTCTGTTGTTCTATGTCTGGTTCTAACTGTTGCTTCTTGATCTGCATTCATATTTCTCAGGGCTTCCATGATAGCTCAGTATATAAAGATCTGCCTGCAATGCAGGAGACTCTGGTTCAATTCCTGGGTCGGGAAGATCCACTGGAGAAGGGATAGGCTACCCACTCCAGAATTCTGGCCTGGAGAATTTCGTGGACTGTATAGTCCATGGGGTTGCAAAGAGTTGGACATGACTGAGTGACTTTCAGTTTCACTCACAGATTTCTCAGGAGGCAGGTCTCCTCCTGAACCCAGGTCTCCTGCATTGCATGCAGATTCTTTACCAGCTAAGCCACAAGGGAAGCTCAAAAGGAAATTTAGTTGGTGTCAAATAAAAGCTTGTTGATCTCTTGAGTCATCTCATCATAGAACTGATGAAAATTTAGCCTAAAAAGATGTGAAACTGCGCTTAAACCCACAGTACACGCTGGCCTAGGGCGTATCACCAAGGTTCTTCAGCTTTCGCGTTTGGTGATGATGAGACGGCGCATTCAAACGCAGAGACGTGACTTTGCCGACGAAGGTCCGTCTAGTCAAGGCTATGGTTTTTCCTGTGGTCATGTATGGATGCGAGAGTTGGACTGTGAAGAAGGCTGAGCGCCGAAACATCGATGCTTTTGAACTGTGGTGTTGGAGAAGACTCTTGAGAGTCCCTTGGACTGCAAGGAGGTCCAACCAGTCCATCCTAAGGGAAATCAGTGCTGAATATTCATTGGAAGGACTGATGCTAAAGCTGAAACTCCAGTACTTTGGCCACCTCATGCGAAGAGTTGACTCATTGGAAAAGACCCTGATGCTGGGAGGGATTGGGGGCAGGAGGAGAAGGGGATGACCAAGGATGAGATGGCTGGATGGCATCACGGACTCGATGGACGTGAGTCTGAGTGAACTCCGGGAGATGGTGAGGACAGGGAGGCCTGGCGTGCTGCAATTCATGGGGTCACAAAGAGTCGGACACGACTGAGCGACTGAACTGAACTGAACTGATGTTATTTTTGAAGTGTTGGAGCATCTTCAGATAAATGCTAATACAGAGGAAATGGGTTTAGCATCTGAAAGTATCTGAAAGTGGCAGGAGTTGAGAGAAAAGCCTTTTCTCCTTAGGCAGGCCTCTCTACAACATGGGGGAGCCTTTCTTTAGCAAACTCAGGGAAAGAGCAGTTCAGTTCAGTTCAGTTGCTCAGTTGTGTCCGATTCTTTGCAACCCCATGAACCGCAGCATGCCAGGCCTCCTTGTCCATCACCAACTCCCGGAGTCCACCCAAACCCATGTCCTTTGAGTCAGTGATGTCATCCAATCTAATACAGAGGAAATGGGTTTAGCATCTGAAAGTATCTGAAAGTGGCAGGAGTTGAGAGAAAAGCCTTTTCTCCTTAGGCAGGCCTCTCTACAACATGGGGGAGCCTTTCTTTAGCAAACTCAGGGAAAGAGCAGTTCAGTTCAGTTCAGTTGCTCAGTTGTGTCCGATTCTTTGCAACCCCATGAACCGCAGCATGCCAGGCCTCCTTGTCCATCACCAACTCCCGGAGTCCACCCAAACCCATGTCCTTTGAGTCAGTGATGTCATCCAAACATCTTATCCTCTGTCGTCCTCTTCTCCTCCTGCCCTCAATCTTTCCCAGCATCAGGGTCTTTTCCAATTATAGGGGACTGGAATGCAAAAGTAGGAAGTCAAGAAACACTTGGAGTAACAGGCAAATTTGGCCTTGGAGTACAGAATGAAGCAGGGCAAAGACTAATAGAGTTCTGCCAAGAGAACACACTGGTCATAGCAAACACCCTCTTCCAACAACATAAGAGAAGACTCTACACATGGACATCACCAGATGGTCAACAACGAAATCAGATTGATTATATTCTTTGAAGCCAAAGATGGAGAAGCTCTATACAGTCAACAAAGACAAGACCGGGAGCTGACTGTGGCTCAGATCATGAACTCCTTATTGCCAAATTCAGACTGAAATAGAAAAAAGTGAAGAAAACCACTAGACTATTCAGGTATGACCTAAATTAAATCTCTTATGACTATACAGGGAAAGAGCACAGAGAAGGAAAACCAAAGAGAGGGACCAGCTTGTGACTCAACAAATATCCTATTTTTTGTTTTTAACTGGAGGATAATTGCTTTACAACATTGTGTTGGCCTCTGCCATACATCGACATGAATCAGCCACAGGTATACATATGTCTGGGGGGGCTTCCCAGGTGGCTCAGAGGTTAAAGCGTCTGCCTGGAATGCGGGAGACCCAGGTTTGATCCCTGGGTCAGGAATATCCCCTGAAGAAGGAAATGGCAACCCACTCCAGTACTCTTGCCTGGAGAATCCCATGGAGGGAGGAGCCTGGTAGGCTATAGTCCATGGGGTTGCAAAGAGTTGGACATGACTGAGTGATTTCACTTTCACTTCCCTCCTGAGCCACCCCCCATTTCCCACCCCATCCCACCCCTCTAAGTTTTCAGAGAACACCATGTTGAGCTCCCTGTGTCACACAGCAAATTCCTACTTGCTATCTATTTTACATATAGTAATGTATGCATTGAAAGTGAAAGTGAAGTCGCTCAGTTGTATCCGACTCTTAGCGACCCCATGGACTGCAGCCTACCAGACTTCTCCATCCATGGGATTTTCCAGGCAAGAGTACTGGAGTGGGGTGTCATTGCCTTCTTCGACTTTCATGCATTGGAGAAGAAAATGGCAACCCACTCCAGTGTTCTTGCCTGGAGAATCCCAGGGACAGGGGAGCCTGGTGGGCTGCCGTCTATGGGGTCACACAGAGTCAGACATGACTGAAGTGACTTAGCAGTAGCAGCAGTGTATACGTTTCCATGCTATTTTCTCAATTTGTCCCACCCTTTCCTTCCCTTACTGTGGCCACAAGTCTATTCTCTATGTCTGCATCTCCATTGCTCCCCTGCAAATAGGTTCATCAGTACCATCATTCTAGATTCTATACATGTGTGTTAACATACAATATACAAAGTAAGTGAGAAACAGATATCCTTTTCCCTACATATTTTCTCTCTCTTCTTACTTGAGCAAAGTTAAAATTAAGTTTCCTTGCTGAGCAGGTTTTTCCAAAGTGTTAGGTTAACATGGTCCATAATTGGGATACATTTGTCCAAGTTAAATCTCACAAAATCAAGAAGTGGCTGGGTTCAAACTAAAGTAAGTGTGATATATAAAGGTCTTTAGTGGTCTATAACCCAGACCATAATGAGATTCCCTTGAAGATAGACAAACGAGAACATTTCAATAAACTCATATTGTGGTGTAAAGTCCACTGGCATTCCATATTCCAGCAGATCCAGGCCTGGCTGGGCTTTTCTTTTCTTTGCTTCTTAAATTCTTTATTTTACTAATGACCTCCATACTCATTAGAAGCTGTTGTTAACACATTACAGTGGCATTTATGAAACATAAAGGGGGTAGAGATTTGTCTCATATTCACTCTTTTCATTCCTAAGGCTTATGTTCAGACTTTCTTTCATACCTGTTCACTTTCCAGAACACTCTGGTATTTTGGCAACAACACAGTCAGGACCAGCTTCTCAGAAGTACAGCTTGTGCCATCACACAGGGCTCTGTGCTTAGAAGGACCTCACATTTAGAAGGACCCCACATTTGGAAGGGCCCTGCAGTTGGTTAATGTTCTTCTGACACTGCCTTGAAACTCCTAATAATTTTTGATGAAGGGACCACAATTTTGTACTTGGCTCTGCAAATTATGTAGCTAGTACTGAAGTCTGACTGAATTGAACTGAATACTTGGGATTTCAGATCTCAGCTTTGATCCTTCTTAGCTTGGTGATCTTGGATGAGTTTCTTAACCTTTCTTGATTTTATTTTCCTCCACTGTTAAGTGTAGAAAGAATAATATCTGTCTCACAGAGTTGTTAAAGGAATTAAATGAGATAGAAAACATGCCAGTGCCCGAGACACGGTTCTAGTAATTAACTCTTAGTTTGCCACTAATCCTTATTAATTGCTTATCCCAAGTACTGTGCCTGGCAGTTTACAAAAATTAGGTCACTGTTCCTCACAACCATAGCAGATCAGCTAGCATACCCCGGTTTGCACTTAAGGGTCGGTGTCTATTCCCATTGGTCCAGCATCTATGCTGGTTGGTTGGTGATCACTGTGTCTGAATGTTCTACATGGTCAAGATTGTTTTGCAAATAAGGAAGCTGAGGCACAGACATACTGAGGAAACTGCCCATGTCCACACAACTATTAAGTAGACACCAGCTGTTAATGTTGTAGCCTCTAGTAAAGGGTAGAGACTCTAGTAGAAGTGAGATCCTTTAACCTGAAGTTTAATGTTTTTTCCTTCTGGCCCCTAAGTTCCTCCGTCCTCAAGGAGTTACTAATTGAGTGAGAGTGATCAAGTACATATAGACCTGGCTGCCTGGCTGCTGCACAATGCCATGTGCCCAGCTTTACCTGCCAAACACATGCACCTAAGCTGCTGATAGTTGCCCTTTCAGGTGTTCAGGCTGTTGATCAAGTTTTTCCCTCATCTGGAGGCTCTTCCCTACTCTTGTCTTCATCACTCTACCCAATTCCTCATTTTCCTTCAAGACTCAACTGAATTGCCCCACCCCTCAAAAAGGCCCGTTCTCTGAGTCTCTGGATATTTGTAGCTCTCTCACAACACTTCTTGCATAGCTTCTAATTGGTGGCTTTCTAGGTCTAAAACGTCTTTGATGAGAAAAGATGACATATTGCTCATCTGGGTGTCCCCAGCACTTAGGAAAACGTGCCTGACACATACTGCAGTTTACTAAGCAATTGATGCAGGGTGCTATTTTCCAAGGAATACCAAATTCTTCTACTTGTTCAAAGGAGAGACAGTTGTACTCAACTAATGGATGGAAGCTTCATAGAGGAGGTGGTCTGCATGTTAGGTCTTGAAGGGTGGAAAAGACTAAATGAAATAAATAGGATTAGGGATAGAGGCAGGAACCCATTCTCAACAGAAGGAACAGCTTGAGCAAAAGTGCAGGTAGAGAAAAGCTGAAGACAAAGCTTGTTTAGAGAACAGCAGGTAGACCATTGGGCCTGGAACTCAGGAGTTTCATTAAGTGAAAAATCCCAAGTTCAAATATTTATTGGAATCAGGCTTGTAGTATAAGAAGTAACTAAAACAAGGCCACATGAAATACAATAGAGAGGAGAAAGGACTGTGGCAAACTGGAAAATACACCCTATTTAAAGGGAGGTGGCTACTGGACTTTTCAATTTTCCCAGATAGTATGGAAATTCAGAGGTGTGAAGTATTTCTTTAACTGAAAGTATTTTTAATTTAAAAATAATTTTAAACTTACAGAAAACTGAAAAATTAATATGGAGCTCATGTACAAGCTTTACCCAGCTTTCACTAATGTTAATGACTTATAGACTCATAGTATAATGATTAAAAGCTACAAAATTAAGATTGCTATTAGAGTACTAATGAAACTGTAGTGCTTACTCAAATTTTACCAGTTTTTCTCCAGTGCCATTTTTTTCTGTTCCAGGATCTGATTTCTAGTAGTTGTGTTTATTTGGTCTCCTCTAATCTGGGACAGTTCTTCAGTCTTTTCTTACCTTTCATGATCTTGACAGTTTGAATGATTACTGTTCAGTTATTTCATAAAGTTTCTGTCAATATGTGTTTGATCTTTTCTCATGGTTAAGGTGAGATAATGAATTTTTGGCAAAATGCTACAGAAGCGACACTGTGCCTTTTTTAAGTGCATCATATCCAGTGTAGATGATATCAATATGTCTTATTACTGATGATGTCCACTTTATCATTTGGTAAAGGCAATGTCTGCCGTGTTTTTCCATTGAAAAATAACCAACTTTTCTGATATCAGTGATAAATATTTGGGAGATATTCTGAGGGCTCTATAAATGCCTCATACTTTCTCAAACCTTTGTCCACTGATTTTAACATCCACCAGTGGATCTTGCCTATAGCAATGATTATAGTGATGTTTCCCTAGTGGTGATTTTGTGTTTCCTTCATTCATTCTACTTTTATTGGTTAGAATTCTTCTGTCAGGAAAAGCACTCCCTATTCCCCCATTTAATTATTTATTTAATTATTTCATTTATATTAGTATGGACTAATCTATATGATTTTATTTCATGGTATAAAGTATAATCAGGGCTACCATTATCATTTTGTTGCTCAAACTGCCTAGATTTGGCCACTGGGATCTTGTCAACATTAGTTCCTATATCCTTTTGACTTGCTCCCATCTTTCTGTGAGCACTTCCTTATTTTCTGATACTATATAATCTTCCAGGCTCATCTTATATTTTCCTTGCTCTGGGCCTGGAATCAACCACTTCTTCAGGGAGCTCTGTTCCTCCCCGCCCTCCCTCCCCCCTACTGGAGAATAAATATCTTGGCTTTCAAACATAGACTATGAATTCAAACATTGTGGATGTATACCCAGTTCATAGTCTTTCACTGTGTGATATCTGATGCAGAAGATCAGTTAGCTCAAAGCAGGAGTGAAGGTTTGGTTCTGGGTAAGAAATGTCTTGAATGTCCAGTGAGGAGTTTGGAATCCATGAGTCCAGGGCATGAGGTTCTCTGGACAGTTTTTGAGTAGAAATGTGATAAGCTTAATGATATATTTTGGGGAGATAAACAGAAAGACTAGCAAACAGAAGTTTCTAGAAGCAAAAAAAAAAAAGTGGAACATTTAAACACACAGCTGAGAAAAGAACAGAAACTAAAGGCAAAGGAGAAAAGGAAAGATATACCCATTTCAATGCAGAGTTCCAAAGAATAGCAAGGAAAGATAAGAAAGCCTTCCTAGTAATCAATGCAAAGATATAGAGGAAAACAACAGAATGGGAAAGACTAGAGATCTCTTCAAGAAAATTAGAGATACCAAGGGAATATTTCATACAAAGATGGGCTCGATAAAGGACAGAAATGGTATGGAGCTAACAGAAACAGAAGATATTAAGAAGAGGTGGCAAGAATACACAGAAGAACTGTACAAAAAATATCTTCATGACCCAGATAACCACAATGGTGTGATCACTCACCTAGAGCCAGACATCCTGGAATGTGAGGTCAAATGGGCCTTAGAAAGCATCACTATGAACAAAGCTAGTGGAGGTGATGGAATTCCAGTTGAGCTATTTCAAATCCTAAAAGATGATGCTGCCAAAGTGTTGCACTCAATATGCCAGCAATTTTGGAAAATACAGCAGTGGCCACAGGACTAGAAAAGGTCAGTTTTCATTCCAATCCTAAAGAAGAGCAATGCCAAAGAATGTTCAAACCACTGCACAATTGCACTCATCTTACACGCTAGCAAAGTAATGCTCAAAATTCTCCAAGCCAGGCTTCAGTAGTACATGAACCGTGAACTTCCAGATGTTCAAGCTGGATTTAGAAAAGGCAGAGGAACCAGAGATCAAATTGCCAACATCTGTTGGATCATAGAAAAAGCAAGAGAGTTCCAGAAAAAATATCTACTTCTGCTTTATTGATTACGCCAAAGCCTTTGATTGTGTAGATCACAACAAACTGGAAAATTCTTCAAGAGATGGGAATACGAGACCACCTGACCTGCCTCCTGAGAAATCTGTATGCAGGTCAAGAAGCAACAGTTAGGACTAGACATGAAACAACAGACTGGTTCCAAATTGGGAAAGGAGTGCATCAAGGCTGTATACTGTCTCCCTGCTTATTTAACTTATATGCAGAGAACATCATGTGAAATGCTGGGCTGGATAAAGCACAAGCTGGAATCAGGATTGCCAGGAGAAATATCAATAACCTCAGATATGCAGATGACACCACCCTTATGGCAGAAAGCGAAGAGAACTAAAAAGCCTCTTGATGAAAGTGAAAGAGGAGAGTGAAAAAGCTGACTTAAAACTCAACATTCAAAAAACAAAGATCATGGCATCTGGCCCCATCAATTCATGGCAAATAGATGGGGAGACAGTGGAAACAGTGAAAGACTGTATTTTCTTGGGCTCCAAAATCACTGCAGATGGTGACTGCAGCCATGAAATTAAAAGATGCTTGCTGCTTGGAACAAAAGCTATTACCAACCTAGATAGCAAATTAAAAAGCTGAGACATTACTTTGCTGACAAAGTTCCATCTAATCAAAGCTATGGTCTTTCCAGTAGTCATGTATGGATGTGAGAGTTGGGTTATAAAGAAAGCTGAGCACCAAAGAATTGATGCTTTTGAGCTATGGTGTTGGAGAAGACTCTTGAGAGTCCCTTGGACTTCAAGGAGCTACAACCAGTCAATCCTAAAGGAAATCAGTCCTAAATATTCATTGGAAGGACTGATGCTAAAGCTGAAACTCCAATAGTTTGGCCACTTGATGCAAAGAACTGACTCACTGGAAAAAATCCTGATGCTGGAAAAGACTGAAGGCAGGAGGAGAAGGGGACAATAAAGGATGAGATGGTTGGATGGCATCACTGACTTGATGGACGTGAGTTTGAGCAAATCTGAGAGTTGGTGATGGACAGGGAAGCCTGGTGTGCTACAGTCCATGGGGTCAGAAAGAGTTGGACGCGACTNTGAACTTCCAGATGTTCAAGCTGGATTTAGAAAAGGCAGAGGAACCAGAGATCAAATTGCCAACATCTGTTGGATCATAGAAAAAGCAAGAGAATTCCAGAAAAAATATCTACTTCTGCTTTATTGATTACGCCAAAGCCTTTGATTGTGTAGATCACAACAAACTGGAAAATTCTTCAAGAGATGGGAATACGAGACCACCTGACCTGCCTCCTGAGAAATCTGTATGCAGGTCAAGAAGCAACAGTTAGGACTAGACATGAAACAACAGACTGGTTCCAAATTGGGAAAGGAGTGCATCAAGGCTGTATACTGTCTCCCTGCTTATTTAACTTATATGCAGAGAACATCATGTGAAATGCTGGGCTGGATAAAGCACAAGCTGGAATCAGGATTGCCAGGAGAAATATCAATAACCTCAGATATGCAGATGACACCACCCTTATGGCAGAAAGCGAAGAGGAACTAAAAAGCCTCTTGATGAAAGTGAAAGAGGAGAGTGAAAAAGCTGACTTAAAACTCAACATTCAAAAAACAAAGATCATGGCATCTGGCCCCATCAATTCATGGCAAATAGATGGGGAGACAGTGGAAACAGTGAAAGACTGTATTTTCTTGGGCTCCAAAATCACTGCAGATGGTGACTGCAGCCATGAAATTAAAAGATGCTTGCTGCTTGGAACAAAAGCTATTACCAACCTAGATAGCAAATTAAAAAGCTGAGACATTACTTTGCTGACAAAGTTCCATCTAATCAAAGCTATGGTCTTTCCAGTAGTCATGTATGGATGTGAGAGTTGGGTTATAAAGAAAGCTGAGCACCAAAGAATTGATGCTTTTGAGCTATGGTGTTGGAGAAGACTCTTGAGAGTCCCTTGGACTTCAAGGAGCTACAACCAGTCAATCCTAAAGGAAATCAGTCCTAAATATTCATTGGAAGGACTGATGCTAAAGCTGAAACTCCAATAGTTTGGCCACTTGATGCAAAGAACTGACTCACTGGAAAAAATCCTGATGCTGGAAAAGACTGAAGGCAGGAGGAGAAGGGGACAATAAAGGATGAGATGGTTGGATGGCATCACTGACTTGATGGACGTGAGTTTGAGCAAATCTGAGAGTTGGTGATGGACAGGGAAGCCTGGTGTGCTACAGTCCATGGGGTCAGAAAGAGTTGGACGCGACTAAGTGACTGATCTGAACTGATACAATTCTTTTTTTTTTTTATTAAAGTGGTAAAATTATAAATTAGAGATGCTCTCTGCTTTCCCTCATGCTGGAGATCCTTTCTCTTGTTCTCCTCCAAACCAGATATCCTTGCGTATCAAGGTCTCCTTCTCCAGAAAGTTTCCTCTTTCCCTAAATTTACCCTTCCTTCTCAGGTACCCTTGGCCCAGGTTGGCTGGTACCTCCTTTGGACATGTATTCCATTCTGCCCTGTATGCGGGGGCTTTGTTTGAATGCTTGTCTTGCTGGGCTGGAAGAAGCACAAGCTGGAATCAAGATTTCCGAGAGAAGTATCAGTAACCTCAGATATGCAGATGACATCACCCTTATGGCAGAAAGTGAAGAAGAACTAAAGATCTTCTTGATGAAAGAGGAGAGTGAAAAAGTTGGCTTAAAGCTCAACATTCAGAAAACGAAGATCATGGCATCCGGTCCCATCACTTCATAGGAAATAAATGGGGAAACAGTGGAAACAGTGGCTGACTTTATTTTTTTGGGGGGCTCCAAAATACTGAAGATGGTGATTGCAGCCATGAAATTAAAAGACACTTACTTCTTAGAAGGAAAGTTATGACCAACCCAGATAGCATATTAAAAAGCAAAGACATTACTTTGTCAACAAAGGTCCGTCTAGTCAAGGCTATGGTTTTTCCAGTGGTCATGTATGGATGTGAGAGTTGGACTATAAAGAAAGCTGAGCACTGAAGAATTGATGCTTTTGAACTGTGGTGTTGGAGAAGAGTCTTGAGAGTCCCTTGGACTGCAAGGAGATCCAACCAGTCCATCCTAAAGGTGATGAGTCCTGGGTATTCATTGGAAGGACTGATGTTGAAGCTGAAACTCCAATACTTTGGCCCCCTATGTGAAGAGCTGACTCATTTGAAAAGACTCTGATTATGGGAAAGATTGAGGACAGGAGGAGAAGGGAACAACAGAGGATGAGATGGTTGGATGGCATCACTGACTCAAACATGAGTTTGAGTAAACTCCGGGAGTTGGTGATGGACAAGGAGGCCTGGCATGCTGTGGTTCATGGGGTTGCAAAGAGTCAGACACGACTGAGAGACTGAATTGAACTGAACTGAAATTGCTCACTTGGTTACTAACTTCTTGCAGACAAGGAAGGTCTTAGTCATTTTTATCTCTTCTCTGGGCCTAACATCATTCTTCTCACCCAGGAGAGATGCTCAACTCAGAACTGAACTGGTTATAGAAACCATTTGTAATTCACTTTGGGATTTTGGGTAAATAAAAGCAAAATGCAAGGGTATGCAAATTTCTTTGAAGTTTGCAATTTTCAGTTGAAATTGCACTGCCTAAAGAATTACTCCAGCTGAACGTGTGAGGCAGCACATGTGATGGAGACACAACAGTGAGATAATGCAAGACACACAGATGCACACACACAGAATTTCTGAGCCCATAGTATAAGTCTTCTTAAGATGAATACCAGTCAGGTGTGTACTTAGTCCTGAGGGAATTTAATAATAAAAGGATATTCCTTATGGAGGAGACAAATGCTGTCTTGAAAGTTCTATCTGGAAGGCAGCTCTTAGGACTACCCTAAGCTTTTTGAAAACATGGTCAGAATGACCTTCCCTTTGTGAAAAAGAACATTCCTAAAGGCCTAGGTAGGAGTGAACTCTGTTAATCATGTTTCCTTGACACACAGATGCACACACACAGAATTTCTGAGCCCATAGTGTAAGTCTTCTTAAGATGAATACCAGTCAGGTGTGTACTTAGTCCTGAGGGAATTTAATAATAAAAGGATATTCCTTATGGAGGAGACAAATGCTGTCTTGAAAGTTCTATCTGGAAGGCAGCTCTTAGGACTACCCTAAGCTTTTTGAAAACATGGTCAGAATGACCTTCCCTTTGTGAAAAAGAACATTCCTAAAGGCCTAGATAGGAGTGAACTCTGTTAATCATGTTTCCTTTTTAGAGCTGTGCTGTTACAGAGAGAGCTTTCCCCTCAAAGCATGAATAAAAGCTATGCTTCAAGTGCAGAAAACATTTAGAAAACAAATTTCACCCCCAAAAGTTTAAAGAAGAGAATTGACCATAGTCAACAAGGCAATTACCCTGCAGAAAATAGGGTTCTGTGATATTTGTCAAGGAGGAGGCATAAAGGTTTACGGCCTCTGCCAGCCTCCTTTCCAGGACTCCTGCTGGGTTGGCCATCCTCACTGCTGGCAGCAGCTACCTGTGTGACAGCTGACACCTTGAGTCAAGAAGGAAGGGAAAGAAAAAAGGAGGCAGCGGCGAGGGAGGAGGCAGGCCCACATATAGCACTATTGACTGTTTCCCTTTTCACCAGGCAGCATCTGCCAGCCAGCATAGCATCAGGAGGAGAGGCAAGATTGTAAAGAAGGGCAGGTCAAAGGGATGTAGAGCAAGAAAATGCCAAAGAACAAGAGGACAGATGTGAGGCCCGTGAAGAAAGTAACCCTCAGCAATATGGGAACTGGGGGAGCGGAAGAAATGATTCAAGTGTGTAAACAAAGCAACCCTCCCCCAAGAGACTGGAGTGGAATCATGTTTTTGTCAGACTCACCCAAGTCCCCTCATTCTGCTCCTATTGCAGTGACTTCCCCTCTCCCCTGTCTCCTTTGTCAGCTGCATTCATTTGGATCAGGAGTGCCATTCATTGGCCCTGGAGAAGGGAAAGAATGGGGGAAAATGCAGATCCTGACTCTCTGCTTTTGAATTCCTAAAAATATGTTCTAAATTTCTATCAGAGACTGGAGCTTTGAAGTCTTGGCTTCAGTGACTCAGAGTTAAGGTCCTGGCAGAGATATTAAACATAAATTAAGAATGTAGTACTCAAAACATGGTCCAAGTGGCATGGTACAGGAACAATATATGAGGAAAAATAGGAACCAAAGAGGATTTTTCACAGCCCTCTGACTCTCCTGCACGCATACAGGAAAAAGTTTGCCTTGCTCCTAGGAGTGCTAAGGAGGTGATGGAGTGAGGGGTCAATGGATCCCAAGGGGCTTTTAACTGGGATCTGATGCCAGAGAGCGACTGAGGACACTGGGCTATAACCAGAGGCCATCTGGTGTGATGTCCAAAGACCAGATGGTACAAGCTACATCTCAGTGATCAGTGAACACCAAGCCACACCTTCCCACTGGTTAGTGGCCTCAGCCTACCCCCAGCTTAGAATGTCTGTGGAGAAAGGGAGTCATGGACCTTGATTAACTTAGGTCTGTAAAATTATCAAATAAAGTGAGTTATGTTTTAGCATACTTGATAACTTGAGTTTCAGAAATTTTACCTGCCACATAATTGTGAAACTAAATAAATGCTGATATATCAAACTTATACTTAGGTTAAATTTATGTCTAATTTCAGACTTCTGGAGCATAAAAGGCAATAGAGTTCTCTTGAAGGTTAGTGGAACCTTTTTTTATTCTGGGTCTGTATGTGTGTATGTATGTGTATATGTGTGTATTCCAACCAGGGAAGACCCCTACCCTTCACCCCAGGTTATCTTATTTCAAGTAGTTTTTCCAATGTGTTGGGTCATGCCTAATTAGATAAGAACTTTTTCTTTAGCCTCATGTGTTTAGAAGTTCACATCATCTAAGGTCAATCTCGAATGAAAAGAACAGAGAAGTGATGCAATTATACTGACTTCAGAGCAGATGGCTGTTTTCTGGCGAGAAATGGTGCATAAAACACACAAACAATGAAATACTTGAGAGAGAAATTCTCCACGGCAGTCGTGGCCATAAAATCAACACAAAGCAACTAGTTCCCAGGACTGGTGCAATGTTGAGAAGCATTAGAGGGAAATAAGAGATACCCACACCCTGATGAGGCATCCTACCTGGACTTGGAAGGGAAAGGACATGGGATGGGGTGGATATCGTACACACAAATCTCGGATCGTAGACCCAGTTATGGACAAAGTAAGCTTATTTTTCTTTAAATGAAGTTAATACTTATATTGTGCTGTGCTTAGTTGCTCAGTTGTGTCCGACTCTCTGCAGCCCCATGGACTGTAGCCCACCAGTCTCCTCTGTCCACAGAATTTTCCAGGCAAGAATACTGGAGTGAGTTGCCATTTCCTTCTCCAGGGGATCTTCCTAACCCAAGAATCAGACCCATGTTTCCTGAGTCTCCTGCATTGGCAGATGGATTCTTTGCCACTAGTGCCACCTGGGAATACTTATAATAAACTCTGTTTATTCCAGACAGTAGAAACTTAACTTCAGTCATTTAAGAGTTCTAGCTTTCTTTGTGATGGCTTTTAACTTTGAGGCTTTTATCATGCCCATGAATGAAGGTTAGGGTAGAGGAAGCATCTCACCTAAGCTGGCATCACTCTTCACTAACGCAGCTACTTGGATGGAACATGGTCACTTACTGTTTGCTGCTGACCAGTGTATGGGCTATATCACAGCAACTTTGGGTCTGGCTCATGGAGAGGAGCCTGGCAGGCTATAGTCCATGGGGTCGCAAAGAGTTAGACACGACTGAGAAACTAACACTCACTCTCACTGGTCAGCTAACTGGGGACCCTCCTGGGCACACAAGATAATCTTGACAGTTCCGTGTTTTTCTAGCACTACACCTGGTAGGGCCATTCATAGCCATTTGTCACGTCCATGGCATCCTGAGAACCCAAGACTCATTCCACCTCCCCAGCACTACCCCCAACCCCTTCCATTCATAGCTCTATCCTGAGAATTTTCCACTCATCTGCCAGGACAGAGTAGACAGCCATATTTCCCTGGTTTTTGCCTCCTTCCAAGGGTCTCCTTGGGAAAGTAAACAGTTTTCCTCTGTACTGCTATTCCCAAATGTATCTGGAGTTTCTGCTATGGAACATTCTTTCTACTTCATCCTAGGAAAGGATCAGAGTACAGACCTTTCTCATCAAGGACTTAGCACCTCTAGTTAGTCTGCATGCATACATGCTCGGTCACTCATTTGTGTCTGACTCTTTGTGACCCCATGGACTGTAGCCCACCAGCCTCCTCTGTCCATGGGATTTTCCAGGCAAGAGTACTGGAGAGGGTTACCATTGCCTTCTCCAGGGGATCTTCCTGACCCAAGGGTAGAACCCCCATCTCCTCTGTCTCCTGCATTGGCAGGCAGGTTCTTTACCACTGAGCCACCTGGGACGCCATCTAGTTAGTCTACTCTCTGTCTTTTCCTGGTTGGTGGAAGGGGTGAGGGGAAAACTTTAGCCTGGAAGATGGGGAGCAGTATGGATAGGAAAGCTTCTTTATTATTACTCATCACTTCTTTTCCCATGTCCATTGTACATGCTTTAATTTTTTTCTGTTCTCCTGAGGCCAAGATGTTAAAAACCTAAAAGCTAATAATTGACTCCTTTTGTGGCATTTGCTTTATGCCGAGTCATTCCTTGCTTGCAGCAGTGATGCTAATTCATTGGCAGAAGGATTACAATGTTAAAGGAAAAGTGAAAAGCCTTGTATAGCATCACTTGATATTAAACGAGGACTGGTTTCAGGACTCCTGCAGATACTAAAATCTATAGGACCTTATATAAAATGGCCGTTACATAGTATTTGCATAAAAGCTGTGCACGGCGGCAGGTCCTGAACCCTTCCTGTGCCTCAGTTTCCGGAGATGTGAAATGAGAGTGGTAACCATAGCTACTCTCAGGGTTGTATACAGATTAAATAGGTTAATGCACATGAAATACTTAGACACAGGCTATATGCAGGTACTTAGAATAACATCTGGTGCAAGGTTAGTTCTGGACAGATGTTGGCTCTTATCATTGTTAAAAGCATGGGTAAAGTTTCAACGGTTTCTCTCTTGCCTTTACTTGTGTGGTCCTCTCTGCCTGGAAAGCTCCTTCTCTCCTCAAGGCAAGCATTGACTTACCTTTAAAGGCTCAGCTCAGGTATCACCGTCGCAGGGAGCCCTCCAGGCTGCCCCCTTTTCCTCAGTGGGTTAGGCCCTCAGGGTTCCCACAGCTTCCCTCTACCCTCTCAGTCCTTGGCCAGCCTGCAGCGCACCACACTTACAGTCAGCATTCGGTGATTCTGAGGATGTTTTCACCCTTAGACAGGGAACCCCTGGAGGGCAGAGTGGTGTCTGTGTGGCTCTGTGCTCATGTGCCTGCGGGGAACAGGTGGGCCTGGTGGACGGAGCCAGCGGGGAGAGCATTCCTGAAAGCTGTCAGCCTGCTCCCAGCAGGCTGCTGTTTGCTTTCCTGGAGAAGCCGGTATAACCATCACATCATCCCCAAACCTGAGCATGGCTAGTCCCCACTCACCATGCCGCTCAGCAGCCCCGCCCTCGTAAACTGCGGAGACAACCACCTTCCCGATCCAGGACACTTATACCTAATATAATGTAAATGCTACACAAATAGTTGCCAGCATACAGAAAATTAAAGTGTTGCTTTTTGGAACTTTCTGGAATTTCTTTTTCCAAATATTTTTGATGCCCAGCTGGTTGAATTTACATATGTGGAACTCATGGATAGGGAGGACTTTCTGTAGTTCCATAATCTAGCCACACCTGTAACTACTTTGTTTCCCCAGCCCAGATCTAAGATTAGTCACAACCCATAGAGAATGTTGAAAAAAAGCAGACAATATGGTGTAAAGATTTAGCAGCTGGATTAACTGTGGGCTCTGCTTAGGTGAGCTTACTTTAGATTCTTCGGTTCATTCTCCAGTCTTCTTGCAGAGGCTCTAGTTAGTATATTTTAGAGATGTGGCTTTATCAACCAGAAGTCATGCAAAAGTGAATCCAGTCTTTCTCTTGTCTCCTCCCACTTTGCTTCTTCCTCTTTCCCTCTTTTTCTTCCCACCTCTCCGCTTTTCTCAGTCCACTCTGCTCTGACCATCCTCCCTTCCCAGTGGCAAGTCCAAAGGACGTGATTCCAGAATCCTTGCAGGAGGCAACTCTTTGCCTCATTACTAGAATGACTGTGTGTCTTGCTTGAATCTGTGGCCCCAGCATCTTATCCAGAGAGCATCTCCCTTTACCTTCAATTATGTTCAGGTATGAATGATGAATTATATGGCTGCTCTAGTTATTAGAGACCAGCTCATTCTCAAAAACATTTGACCTCCACAGAGAAGAACTGTTCAAATGCAATGAGGATTTAAATGAATACAAATATACAATTAGGGTGTATCAGGAGAGTCCCCATAGAGCTAGTAATACACAAACTGAGAGGGTCCAAGAGAAGCCTGGGTTAAGTCCCAGTGGAATCCAGAAGATTAAGTCAGAACTGGGAAACTTTGGTTATGATGTTGAAGTGGGAGGGTCAATTGCAGCAGGCTGGGCCGTGGAGTCCTGCTCTGAGGCACGTGGATCTAGCTGGGAGTTTTTGGGGGGTGAGTTGGAGTAGTGGCAAAAGAACAGAATGTTGGAGTATCTTCCAGTCTAAAACCTTAACAAATGGCAGGTCATGCAGGGAGAAAGCTGGAGCAGAAACCAGGAGCTCCAGAGAGATGCTGGCCAGTGAACTGTGTCTTTCTAGTTGGTAGTGAGGGGAAATTTAAATCAGGCTTTGCTCTGCTCTTTTTTTAAAAAAATATTTTGTAGTATTATTTTAAATTATTTATTTATTTATTTTTGGCTGCACTGGGTCTTCTTGCTGCGTGCAGACTTTCTCTAACTGGGTCGAGCAGGGGCTGCTCTCTAGTTGTGGTGTGCAGGCTTCTCATTGCGGTGGCTTCTCTTGTGCAGAGCTCAAGCTGTAAGTGCACAAACTTCAGTGGCTGTGAACGAGGGCTCAGGAGTTGTTGCACATGGACTTAGTTGCCCTGAGGCATGTGGGATCTTCCCAGACCGGGGATCTAACTCACATCCCCTGCACTGGCAGTTCAGTTCACTTCAGTCTCTCAGTCATGTCCAACTTTTTGCAACCCCATGGACTGCAGCATGCCAGGCCTTCCTGTCCATCACCAACTCCTGGAGTTTACTCACACTCATGTCCATTGAGTCGGTGATGCCATCCATTCATCTCATCCTCTGTTGTCCCCTTCTCCTCCCACCTTCAATATTTCCCAGCATCAGGGGCTTTTCAAATGAGTCAGTTCTTTGCATCAGGAGGCCAAAGTATTGGAGTTTCAGCTTCAACATCAGTCCTTCCAATCAATATTCAGGACTGATTTCCTTTAGGATGGACTGGTTGGATCTCCTTGCTGAGATCGAACCAGCCAACTAAAGAGGCTCTTTAGTTCTTCTTTGCTTTCTGCCATAAGGGTAGTGTCATCTGCATATCTGAGGTTATTGATATTTCTCCCAGTAATCTTGATTCCAGCTTGTGCTTCATCCAGCCCAGCATTTCACATGATGTACTCTGCATATAAGTTAAATAATCAGGGTGACAATATACAGCCTTGAAGTACTCCTTTTCCTATGTGGAACCAGTCTGTTGTTCCATGTCCAGTTCTAACTGTTGCTTCCTGACCTGCATATAGATTTTCAGGAGGCATGTCAGGTGGTCTGGTATTCTCATCTCTTTAAGAATTTTCCACACTTTGTTGTGATCCACACAGGCAGATTCTTAAGCACTGGATCACCAGGGAGTTCTGCTTTGCTCTTAAAGAACCCCCTCTTCTCTGTTGGGTAGGCTTTGAGAAGTTGTCTTTCATGAAAACAAATGTCTTGTTTAAGACATGTCTTCCATAGAAGCTACTTTATGTAGTTTAAATAATTCCTGGAGTAAGAACCACTTTCTAATCATTGTATGTTATTATTTTTATGAAAGAGGGAAAATAATAACAAAAACATGTGCTTACTCAGCAGCACATATACTAAAAATGGGCAAAAATAAAATTATATATTTTAAAAACTGAATCTTTCATTCAACATTTGTGAACAATGATTACAATCAATACCTTAGTTGAAAAGCATAGATTTGAGCCCAAATTATAGCAAAATCTGGAATCCTGACTTAGATAGCTGATGTACCTTTCCAGGGGATTTCCTGGTGGCTCAGACAATAAAGAATTCACCTGCTATGTGGGAAATCTGGGTTCGATCCCTGAGTTGGGAAGATCTCGTGGATAAGGGAAGAGCTACGCACTCCAGTATTCTGGCCTGGAGAATTCCATGGATAGAGGATGGCAGGCTATGGGGTTGCAAAGGAGAAAAGGAAAGATATATCCATCTGAATGCAGAGTTTCAAAGAATAGCAAGGAGAGATAAGAAAGCCTTCCTCAGTGATCAATGCAAAGAAATAGAGGAAAATAATAGAATGGGGAAGACTAGAGATCTCTTCAAGAAAAATGGAGATACCAAGGGAAAATGTCATGCAAAGATGGGCACAATAAAGGACAGAAACGGTACAGACCTATCAGAAGCAGAAGATATTAAGAAAAGGTGGCAAGAATACACAGAAAACTATACAAAAGAGATCCTAATGACCTCAGTAACCACAATGGTATGATTACCTACTTAGAGTCAAACATCCTGGAATGTGAGGTCAAGTGGGCCTTAAGAAGCATCACTATGAACAAAGCTAGTGGAGGTGATAGAATTCCAGTTGAGCTGTTTCAAATCCTAAAAGATGATGCTTCCAAAGTGCTGCACTCAATATGCCAGCAATTTTGGAAAATGCAGCGGTGGCCACAGGACTAGAAAAGGTCAGTTTTCATTCCAATCCTAAAGAAGGGCAATGCCAAAGAATGTTCAAACCACTGCACAATTGCACTCATCTCACACACTAGCAAAGTAATGCTCAAAATTCTCCAAGCCAGGCTTCGACAGTACATGAACCATGAACTTCCAGATGTTCAAGCTGGATTTAGAAAAGGCAGAGGACCAGAGATCAAATTGCCAACATCTGTTGGATCATAGAAAAAGCAAGAGAATTCCAGAAAAACATCTGCTTCATTGATTACGCTAAAGCCTTTGACTGTGTGGATCACAACAAACTGGAAAATTCTTCAAGAGATGGGAATACCAGACCACCTGACCTGCTTCCTGAGAAATCTGTATGCAGGTCAAGAAGTGACAGTTAGAACTGGATGTGGAACAATGAACTGGTTCCAAATTGGGAAAGGAGTACATCAAAAATGTATATTTTCACCTTGCTTATTTAACTTATATGCAGAGTACATCATGTGAAATGCTGGACTGGATGAAGCACAAGCTGGAATCAAGTTTTCCAGAAGTATCAGTAATCTCAGATATGCAGATGACACCACCCTTATGGCAGAAAGTGAACTTTTCGATGAAAGTGAAAGAAGAAATTGAAAACGCTGACTTAAAACTCAACATTCAAAAAACTAAGATCATGGCATCTGGCCCCATCACTTCATGGCAAATAGATGGGGAAACAGTGGAAACAGGGACAGACTTTATTTTCTTAGGCTCCAAAATCACAGCAGATGGTGACTGCAGCCATGAAACTAAAAGATGCTTGCTCCTTGGAACAAAAGCTATTACCAACCTAGACAGCCAATTAAAAAGCAGAGACATTACTTTACCAACAAAGATCTGTCTAGTCAAAGCTATGGTTTTTCCAGTAGTCATGTATGAATGTGAGAGTTGGACCATAAAGAAAGCTGAGCACTGGATGACGTGATCTTCATTTTTTGAATGTTGTGTTTTAAGCCAGCTTTTTCACTCTCCTCTTTTGAACTGTGGTGTTGGAGAAGACTCTTGAGAGTCCCATGGACTGCAAGGAGATTGAACCAGTTGATGCTGAATGTTCATTGGAAGGACTGATGCTGAAGCAGAAGCTCCAGTACTTTGGCCACCTGATGCAAAGAACTGATTTATTGGAAAAGACCCTGATGCTGCAAAGATTGAAAGCAGAAGGAGAAGGGGATGACAGAGGTGAGATGGTTTGATAGCATTACCGACTCAATGAGCATGAGTTTGAGCAAGCTCTGGGGGTTGGTGATGGACAGGGAAGCCTGGTGTGCTACAGTCCATGGGGTCGCAAAGAGTGGGACATGGTTGAGCAATGGAAGTGAATTAAACGATACCTTTCCAGTAATATTTAGCCTAAACTAATTGAGAGGTGGTAACCTGGCAGAGCCCTGAGCAATGGAGACTTTCAGCTTGGAATAAAAACTTTAGAAAATCCACAAAGTGAATCATAAAGGATTTTCATTATCTTTCAAGTTAAGGGCTCAATACAGAATATACAAAGGAAATTAATACTGTTAAAACCATTAAAGAATTTTTCATAGTTTTATTAAAAACAGAGACTTGATCAGTATTGAGGAGCTTGTTTAGTGGCATCATTTCTTTTCTTGGCTGAATGACACATCTTTTGAGGAGCAGAATAAGATGTACTTGGTACACTCAGCCTGCAACCATGGAATTGTGGAACTGACCAGGAAGACTGTTGGGGGAACTGATTTGGATTAGCCAAGATTCAAATAGAGTCATAGTCAGATGACCAAGTAGAGACTCAGTTCAGTTCAGTTCAGTTGAGTAGCTCAGTTGTGTCGGACTCTTGGCAACCCCATGAATTGCAGCATGCCAGGCCTCCCTGTCCATCACCAACTCCCAGAGTTCACTTAAACTCATGTCCATTGAGTTGGTGATGCCATCCAGCCTTCTCATCCTCTGTCGTCCCCTTCTCCTCCTGCCCCCAATCCTTCGCAGCATCAGTCTTTTCCAATGAGTCAACTCTTCACACCAGGTGGCCAAAGTACCGGAGTTTCAGCTTTAGCATCATTCCTTCCAAAGAACAGCCAGGACTGATCTCCTTTAGAATGGACCGGTTGGATCTCCTTGCAGTCCAAGGGACTCTCAAGAGTCTTCTCCAACACAACAGTTCAAAAGCATTAATTCTTCAGTGCTCAGCTTTCTTCGCAGTGCAACTCTCACATCCATACATGTCTCAGTCAGTTCAGTTCAGTCACTCAGTCGTGTCTGACTCTTTGCAACCCCATGAATCACAGCACGCCAGGCCTCCCTGTCTATCACCAACTCCCGGGGTTCACTCAGACTCACGTCCATCGAGTCAGTGATGCCATCCAGCCATCTCATCCTCTGTCATCCCCTTCTCCTCCTGCCCCCAATCCCTCCCAGCATCAGAGTCTTTTCCAATGAGTCAACTCTTCACATGAGGTGGCCAAAGTACTGGAGTTTCCTCTTTAGCATCATTCCTTCCAAAGAAATCCCAGGGCTGATCTCCTTCAGAATGGACTGGTTGGATCTCCTTGCAGTCCAAGGGACTCTCAAGAGTCTTCTCCAACACCACAGTTCAAAAGCATCAGTTCTTTGGTGCTCTGCCTTCTTCACAGTCCAACTCTCACATCCATGCATGACCACAGGAAAAACCATAGCCTTGACTAGACGGACCTTAGTCGGCAAAGTAATGTCTCTGCTTTTGAATATAGTATCTAGGTTGGTCATAACTTTTCTTCCAAGGAGTAAGCGTCTTTTAATTTCATGGCTGCAGTCACCATCTGCAGTGATTTTGGAGCTCCCCAAAATAAAGTCTGACACTGTTTCCTCTGTTTCCCCATCTATTTCCCATGAAGTGATGGGACTGGATGCCATGATCTTCGTTTTCTGAATGTTGAGCTTTAAGCCAACTTTTTCACTCTCCACTTTCACTTTCATCAAGAGGCTTTTTAGTTCCTCTTCACCTTCTGCTTGTCACTAAATAATCAATGCTTCTAGAATCTGGTCAAAACACTCTTAATGACGTAGTTTTTCTGTGTGTTTTGCTTGTTTTGTTTTTAAACACAAAGATGATCCTGCTAGACATGTAAAGAAAAAGGAAAAAGAAACTATGAGATTGTAGCTCAAACTTTGAGCATAAAAATCTGGGTGAGCGTAAGAATCATCAGAAAATGAAAGTGAAAATTGCTTAGTCATGTTTGCCTCTTTGCGACCCCATGGCCTATACAGTCCATGGATTCTCTAGGCCAGAATACTGGAATGGGTAGCCTTTTCCTTCTCCAGGGGATCTTCCCAACCCAGGGATCGAACCCAGGTCTACCACATTGCAGGCAGATTCTTTACTTGCTGAGCCACAAGGGAAGCCCAAGAATCACTGGAGCCCTTCTAAACAGGCACATTCCTGGACACTGCATACCGAGAGTCTGACACAGTGCATCTTCAGTAGGCCCCGGAACCTGGGTCTGATGCAGGAGCTGTGCTGTCTGTAGACTGGATGCCGAATGAAGATTCCTATGGTTTGGGGCTGGAGGAAAGAGAAGAGGCTTTTGAAACCTCAGGCCTTATTAACCGATAATGCCATGGTAATGCCTTACCTGGCAGCCAGGCTTTGGTCAGGGCTGAGACAACCTTGTCTGTCCAAAAGAAAAAAAAAAAAGACCCACATATTTAGAGAACAAGTGAGTTGTAAACAGTGGGGAGAGGGAAGGAGGAGGGGCGAGACAGAGGTAGGGGATTAAGAGGTACAAGCTACTGTGTATAAAATAAATAAGCTTTAAGGATATATTGTGCAGACAAGGAAGATAGCCAATATCTTAGAATAAGTATAAATGGAGTATATAACCTTTAAAAATTGTGAATCATTATGTTGTATACCTGAAACTTATTATGGTGACTCAATTATACCTCAATTAAAAAAAAAAATATATATATATGTAAAGAAGAAGAATGAATGAACAGTTTTGTAGCTAAGTGGGCAGCAGCAGTGATATTGTCCACCCAGAGCTTTATCAGGGAAGGAAAAGAAAAGCTCATGGCCACAAGTGTGGAGGCTACATTTGCAGTCATCATCCTTGAAACTGAGAAATCACCCTCCCTTGACAAACATCAGCAAACGCAGCTAAATCTGAGCCCTTCATTAAACTTAGTCTTGCCTCTTCCTATATGCTTCCCATGTGAGCCCAATTCATTATCTAGTTCATTTAAACCAGAGGCTTTTATAATTCAGAGTTGAGTGGAAGTTCTCTGGGTGAGCAAAGAAGCACTATTTTTGGATCTTGTTTATTTGATAATTTTGCATATAGAGAGTAGGCAGCCAGAAACACAAATGATCTATTTTTTCCTCTATTCTCTTCCTCTAACAGAATTCACATTATAGCTGGAGCAATATTCTATGAAGTGGCATAAACACTCCCACCAATATAGGCCATGTGGCATGTACCCATTACACCACACTCCCTCAAACTGCCCTATATTGCTTTCAAAAATACCCTCCTTTTCCCCCTCCCTACACATACATTTTCATGCTCTCTTGCTCCCAGTTTTGGTAAAGACTCTACTTTTTGAGTTGGTCAGGATCTTGCGGATTCTAGTTACCACAAATGATCAGATCTAATCTTCTGAGATGCTGCTAATGCAGAAACTTGGGTAATGAAAGATTTCAACACAGACAAGAGAGAAGCAGCTGCTGATTAGTGAGCCGCGCTGCTGACAGTCTCTGTGGGCCAAAGGCAAGGAGGTTCAGGCTGAGGACCTTGGGAAGTACAAATTGGCTAAACAAACAACAATTTGTCTACAAAAGTGCCTCTGAATTACAAATGAGTAAAATCGAGTTGTCTTGGGATCTGAGTTATTTGGCTTTAAACTTGCCTAGCAGTTCCATT
Organism: Aepyceros melampus; assembly: GCA_006408695.1. Lineage (NCBI taxonomy): Eukaryota > Metazoa > Chordata > Mammalia > Artiodactyla > Bovidae > Aepyceros > Aepyceros melampus. The sequence goes on from SJXQ01011406.1 coordinate 306,460, forward strand.
AACGATTGATCTGTTAATTTATGATGGTTTGGAACAAGACTTTGATGGAAGCTACTAGACCCTTGACTAGAAAGTCAATAAGTCTTTTATAAAACAACCTTAGCCATGTATTATACATGTGCTCATTGGCAAGACTTCATCTGGGGCATTTCTCAATCAGGCTTGGATTTACTGACTATTCATAATATTGAAAATCTACTATTAAACCCAGACCATTTAAATTTCTGATTAACTGACCATTAGACATTGCCTTCATACTGATGACTCAGTACTCTGTCACTCTCTAATGTGCTAATAAAAAGAGATTGTGAATCATTTTCATATGTTTCCTTTTCTGAGAGATGAATCAGGGACTTTTGCTCCAATGTTTCTGTTCAAAGTTTATTTCAAAACTCAAGTATTGAAAACATTTCTCTGTATGGAAAATCTAATGCAAATGTTCTTTAGCTAGAGCAGACACATGGGTAAGCCTAATGGGGTAATGGGACAGGGGATGGGGGACCAGAGTGGCTTGAAATTGCAGAAGCCAGGAGCAAGCAGGGAGAAATGCTAGCTGCGCTCATGTACACCAAGTCTTTAGCTCATTTCTGTCCTCTGTCAACCTTCACCTTAACGAGTCTTATTTTCCTTTTGGCCACCAGACTTCCTGTCTCCATGCTGAGAGAGTCCTCCCCAAGGTCTAGTTTTCTATACAAACAGTCCTGAAAGATTGACTTCTATCATTACCTTATATTGGATAGGAGCCCATCTCTTTCAGCCCAAGACACTTTGCAAGATGGAGGAATATTTGTATGAAACAGGGTGGCAGGTCTCCTTCTCAGCATGACCTTAACTGTTCCCTAGACACCTTGCCCTGCTCAGTCCAGCCTGCAAATGACTCTCTGATCTCTGAAAAATCTTTCCAGATAATTTAGGAAAAAAACCATGCAAATTATTAACAACCTTATGAATAATAAACATGTGATCTCATCAGTAATTAAAGAACAGCAAATTCCAACAAAATTAAGATGCTATTTTTGTGTGTGAATTAATTTGCAAAAGGTTTTTTAGTAATTATAATACTGGTGTTCCCATTAAAATGCTTTTAGGCAATAATAACAAAACAACCAAATCAAACTTCTTAAATAACATGTATAATATATGATTTCAAGTGAAAATAAGTCCCAAGGCAGTGTGGCTCCTCAGTTGATCAATTCAGGGTTTCCATAGAATCCTCAAGCCCCCCTCCTTCATAGGTTTTGTCCCTAGGCTGGCATGGTTACATGCTGACATGACAATGTCCAGTGAAAGAAAGCAAACTGTTTATCCATTGTCTTTCTGTCTCTTTTTTTGTTAATTTTATTTAAGAAGAAATGAAGAAGATGAATCATTTTCAGGCAACCCTCTGTGTAGCTAAGGATACTATGTTTTTTTTTTTATTATATTGAAATATAGTTGATTTACAATGTAGTGGTAGTTCAGGTATACAACAAAGTAATTCACTTATATATATTATATATATTTTTCTGATTCATTTCCATTATAGTTTATTACACGATACTGAGTATAATTCCCTGTGCTATACTGTAGGTCCTTGTTGTTTTTCTGTTTTATACACAATACTGTGTATCTGTTAATCCCAAACTCTTAATATATCCTCCCCACCCTGCCTTTCTCCTTTGGTAACCATAGTTTGTTTTCTATTTCTGTGAGTCTATTTCTGTTCTATAAATAGGTTTATTTGTATCACTTTTTTTTTTAGATTCCACATATAAATGATATCATGTGATATTTGTCTTTCTTTCTTCACTTAGCATAAAAATGTCTAGGTCCATCCATGTTGCTCCAAATAAGAATGAAAAATACCCAGTAAACCTCATATCCCATCTCTTTAGCCAGGACTGGATCATATGCCCACCTCTGGCCCAATCACTGGCAAGAGAAAGGAAATGACCAATATTGGTCCAGACTAATCCAGATTTATCCCCCGAGGAAGCATGAACACTTCAACCAAGTAAGGCTCTATCAACAGGGCAAAAGGGAAAGTAGTGGTCCTTGGGCAGACAGCTCATGGTACCTTCTCTGTCTGCCAAGGAGACAGGCCACATACATGGCTCATAGGAGCTGTGGAAAGAAATGTGGCACTATACACCAAGACTCTTAAAAGTGTCCTTACAATTGGCCATAGTAGTTCCATTTCTATGAACAAAGCCCATGGAAAGTGTGCCTAATTACAGATAAAGTATTATGCTCAAAGATTTTCACTGTAGCACCCTTTATAACAGAATAAAGGAAGAACAACAAAATCAAATTAAAGGGTCCCCAAATAAAGAAACAATTATATAATTACAGTTACAAACATATGACTGACTACTTCCTAGCATTTAAAAATGACGTTTACAAAAAGTTTTGAAGAACGTGAGAAGATGCTCATATTATGGTGTTAAATGGGGAAAGCAAATATCGATTATATATATAACTCTATATAAAGTATTCATAGCAACCATCTCCTCAAATCTACTATGTGCTAGTAACCTACACACAACCTCTAATCCCAACAACTCTGAAATGTAAGTGTTCTTATGCCCCTTTGACAACCAAGGTAACTGAGGCTCAGAGATGTTTAGCAGGTTTCCCAGAATCACTCAGCTAGTAAAAAGGTAGGACAGGGATTCGAGTCTGAGTCTCTCTGACTGTTTGAATGATGGCCTCACAATTGAGGAGCAATTCTCTTTCTTTCACCCTTTTTTCTGTTCTCTCTTCTCCATTGTGGGTGAATAAGGTATTTATGAGTTTAGCTACATGAATGAGCCATGCTTCAGAGGTATAGACAGACGCCCCAATATTCAGTGAAGTGGAATAGAATAAGGACAATGGGAAATGGGGGTGGTGCTTGTGGCAGAAAGACAGAAGTAAGAGAGTAAGAAGAAAGAGGATGGGATGACAGTATTGAGAACCAGGAAGTAGCTGTTTACAAAAACAGCCAGCATTCTTCGATTTCCTTTTTAATTGAATTGTTTTCCTACTGCCTCATTCAGTGCAGAGGCCTTCGGTCATGGGTGGTGATGGTGGTGTTAGTCACTAAGTCGTGTCTGACTCTTGTGACCCTCATGGCCTGTGGCCCACCAGGCGCCTCTGTCCTTAGGATTTCCTAGGCAAGAATACTGGAGGGGCTTGCCAGTTTCTTCCCCAAAGGATCTTCCTGACCCAGGGCTCAAGCCCTCATCTCCTACATTGCAGGCAGATTCTTTATTGCTGAGCTACCTGGGAAGTCCTCTGTCACGGATGGTTTACACCAACTCACCAAGAGCCTGTTTCAGGCTCCAGATGCTTCTTTAGATGTTGGTTGCTGCTCAGTCTCAGTCATGGCCAGCTCTTTGCTACCCCAGGGACTGCAGCACGCCAGATTCCCCTGTCCTTCACCATCTCCTGGAGTTTGCTTAAACTCATGCCCGTTGAGTTGGTGATACCATCCAACCATCTCATCTCTGTTGTCCCCTTCTCCTCCTGCCTTCAGTCTTTCCTAGCATCAGAGTCTTTTCCAATGAGTCAGTTCTTTGCATCAGGTGGCAACAGTATCGGAGCTTCAGCTTCAGCTTCAGTCCTTCCAATGAATATTCAGGGTTGATTTCCTTTAGGATTGACTGGTTTGATCTCCTTGCAGTCCAAGGGACTCTCAAGGCTTTTCCAACACCACAGTTGGAGTGCCAGCACCACAGTTAGATGTTGGATCCTTGTCTCATTCAGGAGGGGATGGTGCACATGTGATCCCGGGGATAAAGGTATTGATAAATCTGTGAAATATGGGGCTGGGGAGTTAATACATTGGAGATCACACATTATTTCCCTTAGAACCACACTCCCAGCCCCAAGCTGGGTGGTACATGTACAGCTAATAAATGAAAATTATTGAATTAAGAAGGGGAACAAAAGGAAAGACAATCCTCCGGACATCTGGTTCTGTTGTTTTTCACATCCGTACTGTCTCTGCTAACCCGTTTCTACATTGGAACCCCATTATGCACGTTGGCCAAAGACACAATCTGTTGCGGCAAAATTGATCTAAACGTAGGCCAACTTTGTTTCAGCATTTATCCAATGACCAAGAGGACCCTCCATCAGGCCTCACTGCTGTATTTTTGCTACCACTTCCATATTGGAGTTGAAAGCCCTGTTGTCACAGTGTGAGGGTTATAGAATGATTAGCATCCCCAGGTCCCTTGGCTCCCTTGTTTGTCTGAAAAATGCAAGAATAAAACAACCGTGCAAGAATAATGAGCATCATGTCTGATTTCAGAAAGCCTATTAAAGTAACAAATCAGAAATGCCTCCAATAAAAATTGCTGGAGATAAGAATCATGCAGACTGGCTCTTTTGGAGAGAAGAATGTATGCTGCGGTATGGTTTTGTTTCATTTTTAATGCTGAGGTTTCTAATGGCAGATTTTCTCTTTCATTTAATAGTCCCAGAGTTATTTAGTATATCTGATGTTTTGCATCAAACAATGCAATAAAATGGAAACAGAAGAAATTCTTGCGCTGCAGAATCATCCCATTGGACACCTTTACATGATAACGTCATGTGCAGATTTCCCGTCAGTCCTGAGCAGGCAGCATGTCACCCTGAGAGCCTGGGTCCTTTCCTTGAGAGCACTTTATGTCCAAAGCCCTTCACAATCATCAACCCAGACATCATGGGAAGTGGCACAACGGCTTTGGGGCTACCTCCTATACGTCCAAGAGCTTCCCAGGTGGCTCAGTGGGTAAAGAATCTGCCCGCAATGTAGGAGATGCAGGAGACCCAGGTTCGATCCCCGGGTGGGGAAGATCCCCTGGTGGAGGGCCTGGCAACTCACTCCAGTATTCTTGCCTATAGAATCCCTCGGACAGAAGAACCTGGCAGGCTACAGCAAATGGGATAGCAAAGAGTCGGACACGACTGAAACAACTGAGCACACAGCATCTACAAGTCCAAAGGAAAATTCTTTGGCACTGGGCAAAGTGAGATTATTTCTGAGCTCCAAATTCCAGGGATGTCCATTTTTTTGGATGCAAGGTGGTGACTAGAAGGGCTGGAAGCAGATCAGGGCAGAGAATAAGCACAAACCAGGTTTAAGGGACTTGTCAAAGGAGAAAAGGGGAGGTCAGCTCTGCCTTCAGATCCAAGGGCCATGTTTAGGGCCAGGAACAGGAGAGAGGGTGAAAGGCAAAGAGTTACTGGGTAATCACTGTGGTGGAGCAGGAGAGGAGGGAAAATGGAAACAGGAATCCTAGGGTTCAGGGCTAGTGTCCCTCATATCTTTCTTAACATATTCAGCTCAGTGGGAGTGAGTCCTGCTGATTTAAAAGCCCCATATTCTGGAAGGAAATTTTAAAAATTATGTACAAAAAGCCCTGGACTGGATACTCAGCACAGATAGTGTTCCAGAGAAGACTGCAATGGCTACTCTCATTCAGAAGTTGTCATATTTAACTTTATACTTCTAGTCTCCCTGATACAGCTCCGAAATAAAAATATGTTACGTAAATGAGTTGGGTAATAGAAGAGAGCTTTAAAGAGGATGTTTAGGGCTTGAGTTGAATAAATATTCTATCAACTCTTACCTAGGTTAATTGTCCCCATCACTGACTTTTTTGACGTTTCTGCTTCAGAAAGGTATGTGAGCATAAATAATCACATCCTTTCTGTGCTATAGACTGAGAGTGAATGGAATTACCAGGTGTGCAATTGGAGAGCCAGGGTCAGTTTGGGTAGAGGCCAGAGAACCACCCCTTTCCCCCAGTATTTCTATCCCTATGGGATCTGTTAAAAAGGAGCACTGAGGTCTGTCTTGACAACACACAGGGTTAAGAGACATGTACAGAGAAGGGAAGAAAGGCTGTAAGTCAGGGAGGAGAGGCTTTATATTCCTATCTTCTACAGTCATCCCCAAAGAAGCCTGCCATTGTTATTCCAATTTCCCTCTCTCCACTCTTACCTTTGAGGAGCATTTATCTTTGTGAGCCAAATCTGGCATTTTTGACATTGGATCAGAAGTAATAAGAAAAGCCCAGAGAGTTAGAACTAATCTTAGCCACTTGTATCTTTGGGCCTCGGTTTCCTCACCTGTAAATAGGGAAGGATAGATAGGGCTAATGTTTCTAAATTACATTCTATAGGAACTTAATTTAAAATATCCAGGAAAAAGTATCACAGTCAAACATATTTTGGAAACAATGAGTTAAACATATTTAGACCAGCTTGTTATCTCAAGGGCTCCTGAGGGTCTTTGAAATTTAGCCAATGTAACTTGGGAATTTCACATTAGTGTTTCCCAGAGCTGTCTGATTGTTGTTATGGGCAAAATTGTGTCTTTCTTCAAATTTATGTGTTGAAATCCTAACCCCTAGTACCTCAGAATGTGACTGTATTTTGAGATAAGCTCCTTAAAGAGTTTAAGTTAAAATGAGGTCATTAGGGTGGGCCCTAATCCAATTTGTCTGATATGTTTAAAAGAAGAGGCAATTATTATTTGTCTTCCTCTGTATGATTTCACTTACATGTGGAATCTAAAAATAAAACAATGAACGAAAGTAACAAAACAGAAACAGAGTTGTAGATATAGAGAACAAACCGGTGGTTGTCAGAGGATGGGGTGGCTGTGGGGAAGGAATGAAATAGATGAGGGGAGATTAAGAGATAGAAAATTCCAGTTGCAAAATAAATGAATCATGGGTATGAAATGTACAGTGTGGGCAATGTAGTCAATAAATATGTAACATCTTTATATGGTAAGATATTGTAACTTGACTTGTGGTGATCATTTTGAAATGTATAGAAAAATCAAATCGCTGTTTCATGTAACAGGAACTAACATACTTTTGAGGATCAATTATACTTCAGAGACAAACAAACCCATAGACAAAGAGCTCCAACTTGTGGTTACCAGAGATGGGGGTTGGGGGGCGGGGGGAGAGGAAATTGGATGAAAGTGGTCAAAAGGTACAAACTTCCAGTTATAAAATAAGGAAGTATTACACTAGGGATGTAATGTACAATGTGATAAATATAATTAACACTGTTGTACATTATATATGAAAGTTGTTAAGAAAGTAAATACTAAGAGTTCTCATAATTGTTTTCTTTTCCTTTAATTTTGTATCTATATGAGATGATAGAAGTTTACTAAATTTATTGTGATAATCATTTCACGATGTATATAAGTCAGATCATTATGCTGCGTACCTTAAACTTGTACAGTATGTGTACAAGTCAATTATATCACAATTAAACTGGAAAAAAAAAATGGAAGAAGAAAAAGAAGAGTCAGTTAGGACACAGACACAGAGAGAGAAGATGATGTGAAAGACATGGGGTGAAGATGGGTGTCCACAAGTCAAGGAGAGAGATCTCCTTGACCCAAGAAACCAACCCTACTGATACCTTAGTGTTGAATGTCTAGTCTTTAGCAATAAAAATAAATGTTTATTCTTTAGGGCACCTGGTCTATGGTGTTTTGTTTTTGTAGCTCTAAAACCTAATACAGTTGTGGAATCCTTTCTACAGAAGATCTCTGTTCTGAATAGGGTTTCTTAGTTATACTTTGGGTAAATCCTAAGCTAGATGTTCAGTAAGTTTTTGGTTTTTTTTTTCCCCAGCTCTAAAAGGCCATGATTTATTGAAAAATCATGTCCATCAATGTAGGCCATCATGTAATTGATCTGTTAAGAGAATGTATTTTCCGCAAGGTCAGAAAAGTTAAGGATTGGTGTTGCCTGAGTTTGTAGTTGGGCTTCATGAAGCTGGCAGAGAAGAGGGCTTGGAAGGAAAGGTAGGCAGGGAGAGCTACAGGGGATTCTGGCAAGTCAATCATTCTCCCAGAGAAGTTGAATTCACTTGTCTTTGCAGAGGCCAGAATGCGCATGTGCAATTTGTTGTTGTTGTTGTTAATCCTAGTCATGAGCACCAGAGCTTTTCCTTGGACAGTAGCTATCAGGTAAAGGAGGACTATATCATATATATATATATATATATATATATATATATCTTAAAGGCTTGGGAGTTTTGCCACCAAGACCTTCATCCACAGGTGAGCAATGAATGAGACATTTCAGATGCTACAGAACACAGATGGTTGAAAGTTCTTTTTTTTTTTTTTAAAAAAAAGAGAAACTTGAATTCCCCTACCTTCTCTCTGTGGGAGCTTTCTTCATTCTTTGAAAATTCACTGCAGGAATACGGGAAACTTGGGAACACTGGAATTTCTAGGTCCAGAATCAAACCTTCACAGGATGACTGACGTAAATGGATTACAGTGACTTATTCCCTGTGGTACATCAGAGCTTCGTATCGGCAGATCTAAAGAATGGGAAATATACAAGGAAACAGAACCAAATCAGGGTGGACACTGACATGCCCTGCTTGATGCACTTCCTACTGGTGTTTCTTTCCCTTTCCTTGAGGCGACACCACAAGGAAAGATAAGCCAGTTTCCAGATGTCTGTCCCAGAGTTAGTTTTCACTTACTGAAATAACTTCTTATCAAAAGTAATTTTTTTAGAAGTATGTTTTATGTAGTTTCTCAGTTGGAAAATCTGGCCAGATAATCAGAGTTACTCCCTCATTGGCTGTGTGGAAAGATCTTGTTTCCAGCACGCCGAGGGCCTCACTGAGCCTAACAGCACATCATAAACTCTACCATCCTCCTACGCTGGTTTGTCCTTAAGAAGGACAGAAACTCCATAACAACATTAAAACAGAAACTGGGAGCAAAGCCCCGTGGCCGAGACTCACCCAACCAGATTGCACTGCTATTTTTATCTCCCAAGCTGAGCATATTGACAGAATACAGAATTACTTTTGTGATTAAACGTGGCCAAAAACCTTGTGAGTGTTAATCTCTGGAAATCTGTTACAAATTGGATGGCAAGCACCAGCAAACTGCTATTTTTTACATCTAAAAATAATTCTCGGTGCTCTTGTGTGTAAGTAATGTGGCAGGAAGAAAAGAATTTTTAATTTAATTGGATTGAGCAGTTCAATTGTTAGCAGTCAATTCCTAAATATAATGGTGGGTATGGTTCTCTGAAAGCCCCCACATGAAGAGAAGGTCAGGTGCTGAGAGGATGAGCAGAGGGCCCGGCAGTTCTTTGCATTTGCACACCTTAGTCAGTCTGGCTCAGAGAGCGTGGCTCTGAAATCACAAGTCCTTCAGTTCTACTGTTTTTGAGAATTTATGGGATTGTGATGAGAAAAGGATCAGATGTGAGCAAAAAGGTGATGGAGGATTCACTGACCAGGTACCACTGTTTGAACTAGTGATGAATGTATGAGCCATACAAAGCCAGTATTGGCTGTTTCCTCTGATTTCCTTTAGAAATCAGGCTCTTTTGGTTCTGTCACAGAAGGTTATGGAGTTTCCAATCAGGGTTCATGTGGAGTGGCTGATGCCAAACCAGCTAGGGCATGGTCATCTCCAGACCCAGTGAGACAGCCCAATCCTTCAGCCACCCAAACCCAGGCCCTTCAAATGCCTTTTAGAACACTCACTCCAGAGCTCAGTCCTATATCCACTCTTCATTCCCTGTCCATTTCAAGAAGCCCAGCCACATGTGGGCTCAGTTTCCTTCTGGCTTGGGTCAGACCATAAACACTCTCAGGACTACTGATGTCTTCCTCCTCCCTCTTTCACCATATCCAGTATTCCTGGTCCATATTCCTGGGTCTCAGTTCTATTCATATCATACTTCAGTTCTATGCCTGCATTTCCCTTCTAGGTTGGGACCAGAAAATCTGCCTAAAGTTTGCTAGCCTTCTCTCTCCAGAGCTGGGAACCATCTTCTCATTCCATCTTCCATCAGGAATCCTGCTCAGTCTGGATAGACTGGATATGTTGGGGTCTCAGGATAAGGACATCCACGGCCAGAACCTTCTGATGCTAGACTTGATCTGTCAGATCACACCCGTAGGAAAGCAGTATCCTTTCAGGACAGCACAGCAGTGAAAGCATGGACTTTACAGTTATCCTGCCTTTCCTGTATTGAGTGTATTTTAGGGCTTCTAACTAGTTGACAAGGGCAAGTTTTTCTTTATAGAGTTCCAGCTAATAATTAGATAAGGAATAGTGGAATTAGAAATTATGTTTTGGAACATCCTATGAAACAATGGGTTTCTTCTAGGCAATGATCAATGTTCACTGAAAGCATTAAGTAAAATTTTGATGAAGAGTTTTATAATGGATGGATCAAGTTGACAATACCTGATTTGACTGATCAATCTTAAAGACATTAATGGAAAGACAGTCAGACATTTTCAGCCTTCTGATGCTATTTAGTGAGAAGTTCATAGCCCCACCTATGTGGTGTCCTTTAAGAAAATTGAACCTGAATCTAATCAAACCTTTTGTTGTAAACACCAGTTTACAAAATTACAGGGAGGAGAGGAAAACGTTAAATGATATCATGTGGACTCATCAGATCTAGATTGTGGGGTTCTACCACAGGGTGAATGACCCAGTTCCTTAAAACAAACAGACAATAAAGACAAACAAACAAAAACCCAAGGGTTAACTTTTATAGATTTAAAATGGCTTAAGACCATATCAACCAAATGGAATCTATGGGTGAAAATGCTTTGTAAATGGTCAAGTTGTTAAACATTAGAATTAATATTATGACTGTTGCCCTATCTCTCAGCTCCAGATCCTTAAGTCTGGTAAATCCATTATCAAAATAAACTTCAAAAACTGTATACTTTATTTGCCAAAGCTGGTATCTGGAATATTTGAAGGACTTCAGACAAACGAGGAAAACAATTTCCTAAGTGGGCAAAGAGAAGCCATGACAGACAGGTGATATAATACCTAGCTTGAATCATTAAGCAATGGCAAAACTGAATGTCTAATCAGATTGTAAGATCTAAACCTTCCCATATTTTAAAAAACCTTCTGGTCACAGAAAGATTTAGCTTGAGCATGTATACATACCCATATGTACTCACTTTAAACAGTATGACAATGTTATATGCTTATATATGTACACACATATGTCGACAAAATTTACTAACATATGTTCATATATACACATACCTTGTAGAAATGAATAGATAACAAATCTTTTTGTTTTTCTCTCTCCCAACTAAAAGCTCTCATAGTAAAATACTGACTATGCGACACTCATGGGAAATAAATTCATCTGGATACATGAAGAGTTCAAAACAAATCAAGATTTTATCTCTTCAGTTGCCAGTTTTAGTTTTTGTCTTTCTGAACAGTAACCTTTCTAAAATATGCTGCATCATTTCCTGCATCTTGAAAAGAAAATTCCAAATACCTCCTTGATACCTTAGGGCTGTCATTAGGAACATGATTATGCTAGGAAATAATATATGCACAGGAATATAGGTGCTGGCTGTTTTCCAATAGGTGGTATGAGCTCAGTCCCCTGGGCTCTTTAGATTCTTATTTCTACATTTTATAGCATTTATTTCTATTTTTGTGTTTCCACGTGTGTCTGTAGTAGCTACTTTCTAATCCCTTCTAATTGCTGCTTCCAATCTGTTTTACAACCAGATAATCAAGCTCATTGATTTGTGGACAAAATAAGAGTGGAGAGGCTCTGCTGAGTGCCTAAGAGATTCTTTTATAGGTAAAGTGCATGACCTTGAGCATCTGGACTTTGTGAACATATTTTACTGCTAAGAAGCCTTTTTTTCTTGCCTATCAATTTCTTAACTCTGTTTCACATGAGTGAGAGAGTCTGCCAAAAAAGTGATTGTTCAGAAACACAAGATAAAAATGTATCCTTGGAGTGTACTTGAGTTGGAGGTTTCCATTAACTCCTTTTAGGAAAAATATGACTTATTCCCACGGAAAGTGAATACCGCTTTTCTTAAATTCACAATGAACCTCTATGACACCATCATACTGAAATCCAAACTCAGATTATAAATTACCTTTTTTAAAAAGACATATTTGTCTTCCTGAGATCTTAATAAATTCATTGTACATACTAAGACCCATGACAAATGGAAGTTTACAGTAACTATATTTAGAACTCTTTCACAAACAAATACCTGGCAGTCATATGAGCATTTAATACCCTTGAATGCTTTTCTGATTAAAGAGAATTTTCCAGACCCAGCTGTAGTGATGCTCAGATATAGTTACGGTAGGCCTGTGAAATTGATTTTTATGAAGTACCAGATTGAAGTGTACTAGTCTAGCCCTCTAGGCCTCTCATTCTCTCCTTCCTCCAATGTATGAATCAACCTAGGTCCCCAGTGTCATTACCACATAATGGCCTCAATCCCAAACACTTTCAATTAGATCTTGGGTGCCCTCCATTTATCCAAACTAGATAAATAGTTTAAGTGCTTGGAAATAACCAGAATTCTTCAGGTCCTCCCCATAATATCCACTAGTGATTTCTGCTTCATCAGACTGCAGTGATCATCCCAATTACAATAGGCTGACCTTGTTTCTTAAAATCTGAAGTGGAGTGTCTATGACTTTCGTGTGTGCATGGAGCAATGAACATTTGGCTTAAGAGCACTGGATAGGTAGTCCCAAGGCTTTTCTGAGCTCAGCAGTTCAAATGCACACAGAATCATGACCACATTACTGCAGAAATGAAGTGTTTCCCTCTAAAATGAGATGCCCACTAGCACATCCTCATAGCACTCTTACTTCTCCGTGAGACTGGAGAGACACAGGAGGAAGCTCAGCTGATTTTAATAATACCAATATTCCTTTTTTTAATGACATTTTTAATTGAAGTATAGTTGATTTAAAATGTTTTGGGTATATAGCAAAGTGATTAGTTATATATATACATACACATATATATTTTTCAGGCTTCCCTGGTGACTCATGGTAAAGAATCTGCCTGCAGTGAGGGAGACCTGGATTTGATCCCTCGGTTGGGAAGATCCCCTGGAAGAGGGCATGGCAACCCACTCCAGTATTCTTGCCTGGAGAGTCCCCATGGACAGGGGAGCCTGGCAGGCTACAGTCCATGGGGTCACAAAGAGTCGGACATGATTGAGTGACTAAGAGCAGCACATTATATATTTTTCAGATTCTTTTCTATTATAGATTATTACAGATATTGAATATAGTTCCCCGTGCTATACAGTAGGTTCTTGTTTATTTTATGTATTCCCTCCCTCCAAATTTTAATTATGGTGAAATTATGGTGAAATCTAGCTGCTATCGCAGCTTCCCAGTTGGCACAGTGGTAAAGAATCTGCTTGCCAATGCAGGAGATGCAAGAGATGTAGCTTTGATCCCTGGGTCGTAAAGATTCCCTGGAGTAGAAAATGGCAACCCATTCCAATATTCTTGCTTGGAAAATTCCACAGAAAGAGCATGGTTGGCCAAACAGTCCATGGGGGTCGCAAAGTCAGACACAACTTAGTGACTAAACAACAACAACTAGCTGCTATTAATATTTGAGGCAAACTGATGTATCATAGCCACCATTCACAAGTTCTTTTTCTTAAAAGGACAAATATCTTTATGGCAACAAACTGTTTCTGACCTGGGAAAATAAGAATTCTCAAAGTGTATATTTTGTATCATTTGCTTGCCTCTAGGATATTTTGCTTTTACTCATATTTTAATGAAGTATCAGTGGGGATGCGTTATGGAAATATGAAAGGCACAAAAGTATCCTGTCTTCAGGATCAAGAATATTCTCATTGTTTCAATTTCAAAAAGAATTTGCAGCCACTCACCTGTCTGCATATATCATACAAAGTTCATTGAATTTACTTAAGATCTATAGGAAACTCAGATCTGGTAGAGTGATTTTGGGAGGTTTGAGTTACCTCATTCAGAGCATCTTGGTTAATGAAAAGTTTGACCTCAGAAGAACCAATAGGCATAGTCCTGACCCACTGATTCTGAAAGCATATATTTTCATTGACAGACTAGAATATTAAGGACTAAATGGTCTATATTAGTATGATCTGATTTCAGGTCAACAACAAGAAACAATAAAGTGTGGTGGTTAAGTCTAAGGCCTTAGATTCTGATACACCAAGGTTCAGATCCAGCTCTTTCATTCAATGTTGAGTGACCATTGATCACTTTGATACTTAACCTCGTTATTTGCTTCACCTATAAAATGAAGATGATAAATAGTATACATGAATTTAATGCAGAAAAACACTCCAGGTATTTGAAGAAGAAATGGATCTAATACAGAGAAATAGTGCCCTCTAAATTGTAGGATGGACTGGAGAAGTGGAATCACAGGAGCCACGAATGGGCCATAGACTTTATGAGCATCCACCATTGCTGAGCTCTAGAGGCCACAAAGTTGCTGTTGCTGGGGCCACCGCTGCATCTCACCCCGACAAAACTGGTAACCAGACACTGAAGTGTGGAATTCTCTGGGGCAAACACTCACAGCCATCCAACTTTACTTGACTAGCATTAACAATAGCAAGCAAATAGTCACCACTTCACTTTCACCTTCCAAATCTGGGACCATAGCCTCTCACAGGTTCTTGCATTCAGAACCCTAGCTTCAAGGGAGTCTAGGAAAGTAGTTTTTAGATCTCCCAAATGGAGTAGCCATCATAGTCAACAAAAGCATCTGAAATGCAGTACTTGGATGCAGTCTCAATGGATGGAATCTCAATACATGAGTTTGAGTAAACTCTGGGAGTTGGCGATGGACAGGGAGGCCTGGTGTGCCACAGTCCATGGGGTCGCAAAGAGCTGGACATGACTGAGTGGCTGAACCAACTGACTGAACTGAACCAGCAATACAGGAAAGTACCTAGAAAGAAATATGAATGATGCTAAATGGCAACAGACCACATCCTAACGTAGGACACCGACCTCCTCAGGTTGTTACCAAGATTACATGAGACCATGTGGGTGAAACACTTAAGACAGTGTCTGTAATATAAAGAGTATATAATACTTATATGGCTGTTTATATTTATGTGGTTATTTTATTGTTGAAATTGAGATACCAGCTGGGCATTGAATGCCCCTTACTACACAGTTCTTCCCTAAAAGCAGGGACAATTTTCCAGCTCAGTTCATAGGTGTCCAAGGGTCTGTCTCAGATTTTTCTCATTCTCTCCTGGCCCCAACCTTCCTCAGGCTTTCCCCAGTTCCCAGTTTTACCCTATCTTTATCCCTCAACATACCCTCACCTGAACAGGTATTCTCTTGTTCTTTACCAACGGAGTTCAAATTATTAGCAACCAACCAGAGAAACAAATGAAAAGCAATCCTTCTTTCTTCTGGTAGAGAGAGCTTAATCTTCAAACATTTTCAGGGTAAGGAGAAATAGTCACTTTCCATCTATCTAATGCAGAAGAGGAAGAAAAATAAAATAGTTACTTATCTGTATTGAAGAAGGCAGAAAGGTTGCATCCTGATAAATTTCAAATTGTTAAGTATTTCCAAGGTTTCAAAATCAGAATTTTAACCATATTTTGCTCTTTTAAGATTGTAATGCCCTGAAATCATCAAGAGTTCAGATGATATATCCCAATTCAAGATGGTAAATTGTTCATATATGATTTCCTTCTTGCTCACTCATGATTTGATTGGCATGACAAAAGTGAACAGAAATAAAATTATGATGGTACTAAAAACAGTAAGAGTACCATTGGCAGATCAGAAAATTTTAAAATAAAGTTCCTGAAGAGAAAATCAATGGGGATTGTGTGGACAGATAGATTGGAGCAGTAGGAATGAAATCTGGGATCTGTACAGAAGAAGGCCTGCCAGGGAGGATAGTTGGAAAGTGTTCTGGCAGAGTAGAGAGCTGTCGTTTTGTGTTTGTTTCTTTTTGGCAGAGCCAGGCCTTGGCATCGGCCTCCTCCCTTCTCTCCTCTTGGCCAGAATAGAGACCTGCAGGAAGTAATGGGAGGTCCTCTTGGCAAGAGACATGGCTAGAGGCAGAGGGACCCCGAGGGTACTCTAGATCTCCACAACACAGGAAGAAAGAGATGAAAGCTCTGTCTAGAGGGAAACACAGATGTTCTCACATCTCCAGAACAAGTATAAAGTCTACTTGGTCTTGGTAATTGTGGAGATGTTCTCTATCCATGCTTCCTAAATGGAGGTGATTTGTTCACATGACCTCTCCATTTTCATGGAATCCATAGTCAGCCCGACCACAGCATGAGAAGCCAGAGAGCAGACAGTCATACAAAGGGTCCCTGTATACTAACATGGCCCTTCAAAGGTCATCAGACATTAGAGGAAAACCAGCAGCATGGATTAAGAAGAAATACTAAAGAAGGGGAAGGGGAAACAAAGACCTATTCCGGAGAAAACAGACACAGACGCTAAACAGGAATATGCTGCTATGAAAAAGGAGCAATGATAGAACGAAGATATTTTTAGAAATGAAACATTATTACTAAAATAAAATGATTTATTAGAAAGTTTGGAAGGATATCACCTTCCAAATACACAAAGAAATGTAAAATATGAGAGAAAATAATAAACATGGCAGATTAATCTAGGAGCTCCAACTTTCTCTTCATAAGAGTTTTAAGAAATATATGACAGAAAATTAGGAGGATAATTTTTTTGAAAATAATACAAGAAAATTTTCCAGAGTTGAAGGTTTTGGAGAATTTTATTCCATCAGAAACACTGCCAGCTTGGACCGACTGAGACAGAGAGAGGATGACATGAATGTTGTCAGACACCCATATTGTAGCCTTCAGGATCTTGTGATTTTATAATGCTGTTATTTCTGTGATCACCTTAAATACAGGTTTTATATTTTTCCTTTTAAACTCAAACTTAAATAAGACGTTTAGATACACCCAATGCTGTGAGTTTTATTCCTGGGACCCTAAAAAACACCAGCCTTTCTCAGAGATACTATTGACTTAAAGGATGCTTCCCGAAAGCTGATGTCACCTCCACAGTTTACACACCAATCATCTGTGCCTGCTCCATGGTTTACTTCTTTTTCTAGTTGGAGGAAGGGTCCCCTTCAGATCTGTACCTATTTACCTAAATCTAAGTGAAACCAGCTCTTGCCTTCAACATTGGGTAACCTGACTTGTAACCAATTCCAAATCTCTCTAGAGCTTCCAAATCTCACTTTATATTTTGGCTTTACTGTGTCCCTTCAGAGAAGTATTTCAGGGTTTAGGCTGAGAGATAGCTGAGAAAAAGCACCCTGCATCCCAGCTGATTCTGAACCTCTGTTTCATCACAGGATTCAGGCATTCTAATCTCTCTACTGAGTTGCAAATTTCCTGCCAACTAGGTTGCTTAATTAATCCTTGCTAAGTGCTAAGTGGCTTCAGTCGTGTCCGACTCTGTGCGACCCCATAGACGGCAGCCCACAAGGCTCCCCCCATCCCTGGGATTCTCCAGGCAAGAATACTGGAGTGGGTTGCCATTTCCTTCTCCAATGCAGGAAAGTGAAAAGTGAAAGTGAAGTCGCTCAGTCGTGTCCGACTCTTAGCGACCCCACGGACTGCAGCCTACCAGGCTCCTCCGTCCATGGGATTTTCCAGGCAAGAGTGCTGGAGTGGGGTGCCATTGCCTTCTCCGTAATTAATTCTTACCTACTCCCAACCCCCAACTACAAAAATAGATTAAGCCCCAGAGATGCTGAATGAGTATCCAAAATGTGGAACAAATTCCCAAACATAAAAATAAAGCCAGTCCAGCGATGCTGACTCCCAGGCCCACATTCTTCTTAATGGCTGTCACTTCATAAGGCCAGTAAGGAGTTTTGGCACCTCAGGAAGCCAACGTGCTGGCTTTTCAGCCATCTGAACCTCATGCTTACTGCCACCTGCAGTTAATGCATCATGTTTTTCAGGTCTCAGCCTTGAATAATCTTTTTTTTTTTTTTTAATTTAACGTATTTGGCTATGCTGAGTCTTCACTGCAGTGCTGGAGCTTCTCATTGTGGTGACTTCTCTTCTTGTGGCGCACAGGCTCTAGTTGCTCAGGGTTCAGTTGTTGTAACTCGTGGACTCTATGTGGGCTCAGTAGGTGTGCACTGGCTTAGCTGCTCCACAGCATGTGGAATCTTCCTGGACCAAGGACTGAACTTGAGTCCCCTGCATGGCCAGGCGGATTCTTAACCACTGGACCACCAGAGAAGCCCCAAATAATTTTTTTTTAAATCAAAATGTAAAGGGTTACGTTGGAAGAGCCTGAGACCCAGAGCTGCAATACTGATGGCCGGGAGGATGCTATACCCAATGCCCTTTGCTCAGCAGGGCATGCTGGCTAAGGGCTTAGACTCTGAGCAGGCAGCCTTGAGTTAAATTCTTGCCTCCTATTTTTAAGCTGTAAGATTTGGGGTGAATCACCTAGCTTCCATGAGCCTCCTTTTCCCCATCTATAAAATAGAGGTTAGTAATAGCATCTATTTCATAAATTTTTTAAATGAGGATTAAATGGAATGATGTTTTTGTATGCATATAAAGTAGCTGGCATATATTCAAACTGAATGTCAGCTCTCAATATCAAAATGTTATTTTTGTTGTTATTACAAGTGACATACTGATTAATCAGATTGACTAAATCACCCAGGAGAGAGAAGTGAATGCATAAGCTCTTATTAGAAAGAGGGAGAGTTAAATCCAAAAATTGATCCCTTCAAGGAGGAAAGCACCTCAATGCAGATGGTTTGGAAAGAGCACTTTGTCATTTGGATCACACCCAACTTTCCTTTCCATAATCACAGTGACTTTGCATGGGTCATAACAAGGACAAGCCAAATCAAAATTGAGAAATACCAACTCTAGCAAAAGCCAGGGGAGATAACTCATCGCACTGAATGCCCTCTCAGGGGTTAACCACCCTGGGGGCAGAGCAAACAGCACACAGCTCCCCAAGCAGCTATTTTTATTTTGTGTTTTGAGCATCTGACTCAAGCTGGGTAAAACTGCTCATTTTCTCACTTGGAAAGTTTTCAAAACACCAAAAGGATTAGGTCAAGAGGGAAATATACCCACTCCAGCCAAATCTTTTACAGTGGTAAAAAAAAAAAAAAAAAAAACCCAGCAAAAAATTTAATCACAAATCTGCTTCAGGCAATACATGGACCCATTCAGGGGAAGTTTTCATTTGTTTATCAGTAGCAAACAGCAGCTTCTTGCAACCAACAGCATCTGCCACCCTGCAAAAGGACATCTTTCCATTTTCATGAAGAGTAATGACAAATTTTAAGGCAAAGCAAATGACAAAATATTTGCTGCATTTGTCTGCCTTTTGGCTGTTTTTACCCTGTGCCAGACACATGCCTTCCAGACTTCCCAGACAACATCTTATTTTTTAGCCAAGTCTTGCTTTGCAGCCACAGCACAAGTCTTGTCATTTACATTTTATAGACAGAGATGCTGAGACCCTAAAGCTCAAGTCAGGTGAACAGAGTGGGGCTAGGCAGAGCCAGAAGCCGCATCACAGGTGACTTATAACCACCCCAGGTCCCAGGGGAGGGAAACAGGAAAGCACATCAATTCATGATTGCCAACGTGGGGCAGGACAAAGTCGTATATGTGATGACCTAGAAAAATATAGAGCTTAATGGATGCTTTCTTCCCCAGTGGAAAAACTTGACATATAACGCTCATAGCATGATCTGTACAAATTGTGTTTTCCCAGCTAAAAATAAAGCATGAGAGCCTATGTTTATTGGTGCAGGTTACTCCCCATAAGGGTTTCTCTGGTGGCTCAGATGGTAAAGAATCTGCCTGCAATGCAGGAGACCTGGGTTCAATCCCTGGGTCTGGAAGATCCCCTGGAGAAGGGATGGTAAACCACTCTACTATTCTTGCCTGGAGAATCCTATGTATAGAAAAGCCTGGTGGGCTACAGTCCATAGGATCACAAAGAGTCAGACACAATGAGCGACTAACATACACACCGCCCATAATTCCTTTTTTATGTATTAATAATCTGGGTAATATTTTCTACACATTTCTGCCAGGATATGGAAGGGTGTGTTTTTTTTTTCCCCCATCTAGAATTACTATAATTATTTCGCTAAAATACCAGAACCTCATTAAATCATTGATCTTATACCAAGTTCCTGCTACAAGGCACAGGCCTGGGAACGTGGGGACACAGATAAATGAATCTTAGTTCCTGCCATCAAGGGACTCGGAGTCTGTAAGGGGGAACTGACATGGAAACAAGTAGGCAGATCTGTAAAGAAATATCCTGGGAACCGTGGGCCAGGAAAGGCTTTCCTCTCTCTTGGGCACCCTGAGTTGTCTCATTTTGCCCTCTCCTCTCTGTCCTGCCCTCTCTGCCCAGGTCCCCTTTGGTACTGGTGTTTCTTTTACATCTTCTTGTTTCACTTCAGATCAAACCCTCCAATATCCCTTAAAGATACTATTCCAGGCACAGAAGACAGGTTTATGCATATAATACAGATTTTTCCAGATGTCTTGCTTACAAGCAGTGCTTTCATAGAGTAAATCATTCCCAATTCTTTAAAGCTAAGCAACATTAAAGTCATTATTTTTCCTGGAACACATTCCAAAGATTATGATCTATGAAGAACACCAAAATGAGAATGGATCCCTAGGTTTGTAATGTTGCTAATTTTTATTCGTCTGATTTGTGGAGTTGATAGGTAAGCCAGTGCCTTCCTCATCTCTGGACTGAAGATATGCTGACAGCTCCATCCATCAAGCAAGTTGTCAGAGCACAGTGCTTCACAGAGGTTGTTAAACAGAGGTCCAGCTGGCTAACACTTCCAGGAGATGAGAAAGAAGAAAGTTAATCTTAATGCCCATAGAAAAGTATTTCATTAACCTGGCAGAGAAATGGATATGGCAGTAAAATCTTCAGTCACAGGTATTAGAATTTAAAGACAAATCTCAAACATATGTCTGTATTTCTGCTTCTTTTATGATCCTGGACCAATCCCTGCTGGAAACACATTGATAAATAATCAGCCAACAATGGTGATATCACTGAAATATGGATCCATCTTCATTAACAAACTTAAAGACTATTTGTATCTATAACTATGGGGCAGAGCAGATAAAGGAGATTTAATTCCATTTGCACAGCTTTACTCGTCCACTGAGGAGCTGGACTGCAGCTGGATGCCTTTAACAGTTAGGGAAGGAAGGTGGCCATTTACACAGTCACATGAACAGTTTGATTGGTGGTCATTTTACTGTGCCTTGAAGATTTTTAAGCACATGAAGAATATCAAAGAGACATATTTTAGCAGCTAGGTTTCATATATTTTCTTCCTTTTTTTCCCAACACCTTCAACATCTCTGAACAGTTTTAGACCTTTCTGAGTTTTAGATCATTGAAGTTCCTCAAGGATAAAGAGAAGTTCCATAGGGCATGAGAGAGACTCACAAAACAACCTCTTCTGAAGTCTAGTTCAGGGAGACAGCTTACCTGAACAGCCTCCTTTGTTTGAAATCTTGGCCAGAGAACAGCTTCTAGAATGGAGCTAATGCAAGGATAATACTAAATGGCCCCGGCCAGTAGGTGGAACTGCAGTCCTTGGCAATTTGTGCTTTGCGGGTATTCTCTAATGATGACCTTTGTTCATTGCTCTAACCAAAAGGATTATCATTCCCTTTGTCTTCACTGTCCTCCTTTGACTTTGCTGAGTCATGCCATGCTGTGTCATGGAACTCTGTGCTGCAGCAGGAGACTAAAATGTAGCTCTAAGTCCTTTGTGGCTGGCTGGCAGGTTACTTCATCTAGGGGCAGGCTGTCATACCCCAAACCACAGTAGGAGTGGTGGTGGGGGAAATCTATTGTATGTTCACGGGGCTAGTCCAGATCTGAGGGTGATGTAATTAAGAGTAGACTTCAGCCTCTCGAAGTGTTTGAGAGCTGTGAACTGCAGCCCCTGCCTTCTCCTGGTCGAGAAAGACTCCCGGTGTCCATATTCCATCTCCAAGTGCATCCCCGCCCCAGAAAAGACTCCAAGTCTGCATACTGTATCTTCAAGTGCACCTCCCCATACTCCGCAAGAAAAGGCTCCACTTGTGTATATTGCATCTCCTCCCCTCCCTCCCCAAAGCTCCAGGTGTCCACGTTGCTTCAGAGTGACAGTGGGGCACCCTTCTGTGATCTACCTGTTAGAGCTCAGAAAGAGAAGAAGGTAACTCTCCATCTCACACCTGTGTCCACTAGTGATGTGGAGAGGAAGGAACTCCCAAAAGAATGGACCACACTCTCCCCAAAGGCAAGCATTCTTCTAAAGCCTCTACTGGAGGCTATGTCAGGGTGAGGTAGTGGTTGAAAAAGTGGTATATTTTTACACCTTCCTCCTGCTGCTGCTGCTGCTAAGTTGCTTCAGTCGTGTCCGACTCTGTGCGACCCCATGGACAGCAGCCCACCAGGCTCCCCTGTCCCTGGGATTCTCCAGGCAAGAACACTGGAGTGGGTTGCCATTTCCTTCTCCAATTCCCTCCTGCTAAAGAGGAATTATCCTAAAGACAACTTCTTGTTGCTAAGATGGGGCATTGGGTTGATTCAAGTGGGAGAATGCTAATTGGTAGGGGAGGGCCCCTAAATTATTCTACACAGTAATAGGAAGAAAGAAACTAACAAGAACTGGTGGAGGGGTGGGAGAACAGGGGAGAGAAGGAGATGACAAAGGTGGAGATTTTGATGAAGTTTTGCTGTGCTGTATGTGATATAATCTCTTTTCCACCTTGACATGAAATCCCTGTAAAGTCAACATTACCAAATAATGCCTTTGCAGTTTTATTGAAGATGGAGGAGTGGGATCTGCAGAAGGGCCCAGTCTTTGAGAAAGTGCCTATGAGTAATCCAGGACCACCAAACAGGCTAAGCCTGAGCTGGACAGAATAGTACAATTAACAAAGGGTGAGGGATGCCACTCAGGTCCCTTGTTGCAGTGGCCAATTGCCAAAGTAATTCTCAGGCGACAGGGACACTGTCAGATGAGAGACATCACCAAGTCCTGGAGAAATGACCTCCCTCAACCACCTCTGCTACTCTGCCAGTCATCTGAGAGGAGAAGATGCTCTCAGGCTTAAAGCAACGTTTCATAGAAAGTATCTGTCTTTATCAAGACAGTTTATTAGCTCTAAGGGTGTCTCTGGTGGCTCAGTGGTAAAGAATCCATGTGCAATGCAGGAGGCATGGGTTCTATCCCTGAGGTGGGAAGGTCCCCTGAAGAAGGAAATGGCAAACCACTCCAGTATTCTTGCCTGGAAAATCCCATGGACAGAGGAGCCTGGCAGGCTATAGTACAAGGGGTTGCTAAGAGTCAGACATAACTTAGCAACTAAACAATAAAAATTATTAATAGCTCTAAGTGTGACTCAACTCAGATATTTGCTTAGTGGCTCTCTAAGTGTGGACCCTATATCATAACATCAGAATCACTAGGGAACTTGATAGAAGTTCCAATTCTCAGGCCTCACTCAGATCTACTGAATCAGACCCTTGGGCGGGAGGTCCCAGTGACTTGGTTAAGTGGGTTCTCTGGGTGATTCCAGTACCCCTGACAAGTGAGAACTCCTTAAACAAAGATTCTCAATGTTTGGTGGCACCTGGACCCCCAGTGGAGCTCGTCAAATACAGAATCACAGAGTTGATGGCACAGACACCAGGGATGTGGCTGAAGGTCTGAGGTGAGCCTGGCACCCTAGGTTTAACAAGCTGTACAGATGGTTTGGATGCCTACCCAAGTCTGAGAACCACTAGCACATGGGCTCCTGGAGGAGGAAATGGCAACCCACACCAGTACCCTTGCCTGGGAAATTCCATGGACAGAGGCGCTTGGTGGGCTACAGTCCACGGGGTCGCACAGAGTTGGACACAGCTGAGACTGAGCAGCACAGTGGGCTAAGAAGGAACTGAGCCCGATAGTCTGAAATCACGAGCCAATGCTGCTGTCAAATCAAACAACTAACACATTACTAGGAAACAATCAAGGTCCTCCAGGTTAGGTACAGGAGCTTAGTTAATTTTTTTATAATATAGGATGCCCTGCAGCCCATGGAAGGTGGAAACTTTGGAGGTCACACACAGGGAAGAATTCTTCATCCACCAACCCAATCTCCACCCAAGAAAGCTTGAGAAGCGTTGGGATGAGGGAGGGCCCCATGAGTGACCCAGAGACTCACTCATATTTCTCAGGCAAGAGCTACCGTCCAAGTTGTCCCATCCAGATAGAGCCAGTCACTGTGTTTCTCGACGCAGGATCCAGAAGTCAATGGCTCCAAGAGGAGTCTTCAGAATCACCTTGGAGCTTTCATTAAACCAGTGCAGTTTCCCATTCCTGGGCCCCACCCGGTCTGCTGAATTGATTTGTGGTGTTGGGGACCAAGAATTTAAATTCTTAATAAGTATTTTGGGTGTCTCTTGTGCACATTCAAGTTTAAGAACCACCGATCCCCTAGTCTAGAAAAATGAGTATAAAAAGTCTGGTTAGCATCAATTACATTTTAGTAAAAGGCAGGGAGAAGTCAGTAAAGTTCTAGGATCTAAGGTTATGTGACCTGGGTGGAACAGCAAAGTGGATCCTTGTTTCACGTTCCCACCTTGGGAAGCACAAAGGGTCATTGGCTGCAAGTGAGGTCACTTATGAATTGTTGGTTTCCATGTGTAGGCTACGCATGTAAAGTTTGAGATATGTGCTGTACAGTACTCAGGTATATTCAACTTAATGTAGCTTTGTGGTAAGAGTGCTTGTCTGGTATTTAAAATATTGCCAACAGTGCTGAGAATGGAATTGTCTAGCCAGCAATATACCATAAAATTTCCTGGGAAATTTGCTCTGATATAGCTCTAAATATAAGATTTCCCATAAGATTAATTTCCTCATTTCTCATTCTTTTTGTTAATTCCATTTTTCTTGTGATGTCTAGTTGAAAAACCTCTTACATAATTAAAAAGAGGTCAACAATTACATATTTTGGGAACAGCAAGGAAAGGGGTAGAATTAGGGAAGCTGCAAGATCCGCCTTCCATTCTGCAGAAAGTGTGAGAGGAAGAGAGTCAGGAAGGTGAGCCTGTCCCAGGGAGGCTCCAGGAGTGGCTAGTGGGAGAAAATGCAAAGCATCTCCCTGTTATTCCCTCAGGGTCCTTCAATTGTGCTGGGCACTCCACAGTTTAAATTTCTATCATGATTGACACTATTGTAACAGGGGGTGTTCTAATATATTGTCTGTCCGTATCCAAGGTTTCAGAAGTAACCATACACCTTATACATATTGTTTCCCCTAAATATTTGCATATCTACTTCTACAGTGTAGACATGTAACGTCTTTTTAAAAACCTATTCCCCCAAGCGCAGCTTTGTTAGAAGTCAGCTGGCCTTCTGACTAGCATTTCAGACTCTGATTATTACACCAAAATCCATTAAGCACATAAAATCTCTTATTGGAACCTCCAATTAAACCTCAAGTCTCATAAAAGAGAATGGAGTGATTAGAGAAAAGTGATCTAAGACTGTGCCAAGTGTCAGGAATACTAATGCTGGGGATTTATGCAGTGCCTTTTGTCCAAAGAACTAAAAGAATTTCCTAACCTCTGTCTAGTGGGGTAGGTTTTGATTCCTATTTTGTTCACTAGTTGACCTTGCCTATGTCTAAGTTTCTCTACTTGTAAAATGTGGATAAGAAAAACTGCCTACCCCAACACCCAGAGATAATGGAGTAAATGTTTTACATAGTGTCAGGGGACAGTCATTGTTGCCCCAGTAGAAGCCAAGCTATAGCTGTTCCTTTATCTTTAAGCACCTAGATCTTATAGTGCGTTCAGGGGAAACATTTAGGCATAATAAGGTATTGGTCAGCATTTGTGCCCAGCAGGGCAAGAGTCCTCACATTTAACTGTGTCTAACCATATTCAAAAGCAGACACATTACTCTGCCAACAAAGGTCCGTCTAGTTAAGGCTATGGTTTTTCCTGTGGTCATGTACGGATGTGAAAGTTGGACTGTGAAGAAAGCTGAGTGCCAAAGAATTGATGCTTTTGAACTGTGGTGTTGGAGAAGACTCTTGAGAGTCCCTTGGCTGCAAGGAGATCTAACCAGTCCGTTCTAAAGGAAATCAGTCCTGGGTGTTCTTCGGAAGGACTGATGCTAAAGCTGAAACTCCAATATTTTGGCCACCTCAGGTGAAGAGTTGACTCATTGGAAAAGACTCTGATGCTGGGAGGGATTGGGGGCAGGAGGAGAAGAGGAGGACAGAGGATGAGATGGCTGGATGGCATCATGGACTCGATGGACGTGAGTTTGGGTGAGCTCCGGGAGTTGGTGATGGACAGGGAGGCCTGGTGTGCTGCAATTCATGGGGTCACAGAGTTGGACACGACTGAGCGACTGAACTGACTTACTGAAGAACCACCTAGAGATCCTGTTTAAAATGCATATTCTCGGGACCTGCCTTCAGAGATTTTTATTTAATGGTTTTGGATTGGGCTGAAGAAATGAATTCATCCAGAAATTATGTGTGCTAGATACTATTAAACACACAAGGGGAGCAAGGGAACAGACAGAAACCTGCTCTTGGTGGATCTGCGTGTGTAACAGGCCTCCAGATGATGCTGAGATTGACACTCTCCCAAAGGCCACACCTTGAGCAGCAGCACATCTCAACTGGAGACAAGTCTCGTTACTGCCATACTGATGGAAATTTAGCTATACTGATGGAAATTTAACACGTTTCCAAACTGATTCTTCTTCTTCTCCACTGGTACCTACTCCTTGATCATAATCTTCTAGAATCTTTTTATTTAGGAACAATAGGCCCTTTTGGATGTTCTCAGCAAGCTTGCATGCTATGAATTTGTTGCTTAGAACTTAGTATCACACATCATTTGCACTGATTTCTCAAGGGATCTCCTTAGAATCAACATCTTTAAGCAGAATCAGAAAACATGATTGTCCCAGGGACTCTGGTAACAAAAATGATCACAGATTTGTCTGATTTGACCTCCTAGGGTCAGAAGAGAATTGATTTTGTCTAGTTCCAACCTAACCCAGGGGCTTCCCTGGTGGCTCAGACAGTAAAGAATCTGCCCACTATGCAAGAGACCAGGTTTGATCTCTAGATCAGGAAGATCCCCTGGAGAAGGGACTACCCACTCCAGTATTCTTGCCTGGGGAATCCCAAGGACAGAGGAGCCTAGTGGGCTATGGTCCTTGGGGTCGCAAAGAGTTGGACATGACTGAGCTACTAACACTTTCAACATTTTTTTTCAACCTAACCTAGGAGTTTACCTTGAATGGAAATTAGTCTTGGGCTGGACTTCCTCCAAGTCATTTCATTTTCATTTCTATGTTATAGAATTTTGAAATAGGGAAAATTAGCTTTTATTAGTGACCCACACTTTCTTTGGAATGAAGGCTCCATTCTGGAATGTAGTTGATTAATTTCTCTAAATCCTTTGATGCATCAATACTAAAGATGTATTGGCTTCTTAGCTGACCCAGACCAACAGAACAAATGAAGCACAGATGGCATGGCACTGCACTTAAAAAATACTCTTTTATGTGCAAATCTACCTTTAAAAATATCTGTTAAGAAGCAGAGCTGAAGTATAAAAAATTCATTTCACTCTAGCAAGCCTTAAGTGCCCAAAGCTGAGAACAAATGATTCAGAGAGTAAACTAAAGGTAGAACAAAGCAACAAGGGCAAATAAGACTTTAAGTTAGTGAAGAAAATGAAGAACTGAAAAATATCTAATAGGTTTCAGGTTCACTGAAATCTATCTAGGGAGATTTCTGAAGTAATATTTCATTTAGCTCATATTTTATCTGTTACTTATGTCCTGCTTCCTTCCCCAAAGGATTTGGTCTGCCTTTTTGCTCCCTCCTTACCTGGTGTAAGATAACATTGTAAAGGAAAAGCTGACATGATCGCCTTCATCTTCTCCCTCTTCTTAAGTTGTTCAATCACTTAGGAATTTCAGACAGGATAAGGAAAGCACATTACTTATCCAGTAATAAGTTTTCCAACATCTAGTATAATCTCTGTCATTTTAATAGCTAATTTTTGTTCATCTTAGAGGCCTTCCCCAGCTCCCCCAAACTATGAGTCTTAGGCTATGTATGTTTATGTTTGTAATTGATGGCACAGGTAAATGCCTTGCTTTATTCCCATTTTTAAAAAAATTAACTGCAAAACTTTTAAAAATAAGTCCACAGTTGTGGGAAATGATTTTTCTTTTCCAAGTCCTTCAGGTCTCATCTCCTTGCACACATGTTTTACATGCATCTATGCAACTGTTTCACTCATATTATAAATATTTTTTCATTGTTACATATTTTAACTTTAAAAGTTACCATTTTTAATGGTGACATAATAGTCCAGAGAGTTGTTCTTTCCTTATAACACAGGAAAAAGAAGGGAGATGTTCGAGCAGATGGCCATGACATAGTTCGGGAAATGAACACCACCACTGTTATTTATAGCGTCCTATAGCATTAATATTCCAGGGACAGAAGTTTCATATCAAAGAGCTTATTTACTGGGAGGGTTTATTTATCAGACATGCAGAAGACGAGAGCTGTCTTGGTCTCAATTTTGTTTCGAAACCCTTCTTTATTCATTTCCTGTATTAAGATCCTCCAACAGACAAGTTCTGCAAAAAAGTAGAGAGAACAGCGGAAATGAAGCAACTCACCCCTGCCTTCTGCACAGTGGCTGGGAGGTGAGGGTTTGGTGCCCTCTGAGACCCTAACACTGACACACCCCACGTCAGGGAAGCCACAGTGGAGAGAGCACAGCACGCAAGGCGGCAGTGTCGTGATTATGAGTGAGTCCGCTGCAGCCAGACTTTGTCCTTGCATTTGTGGACGTGAAACATTTTCATCCATAAAAATGAGGACATATTACTAGCACTTAACTCCCTAGAATTGTTGTGGGGATTATATAAAGAACAGGGCTGGGCACATGGTAAACATCATGTCAGTGTTCATTATTATCATTACTTTTCCACTCACTTTTGAAGGAGAGCAGAGCAGAGATCAAAGTGCCAGGTCACTAACCGGGCAGCCGCCACATCAATAATAGTAAAGGGCAAACTATCCAGGGCAACCCTGGCACCTTTTTCTTGAATCAAGTTGTTTTACAAGATTTTAACCCAGAGGTAATAGCTAAGACTTTGTGTGTACATTTTAAACTCAGAATTAAAGAAAAATCCTGTAAATTTAGCCTTAGTTTCAACTTCACACACTTTGTCTGAACAAGGACAGCATTTAGTTGGTTCAAGACTCTCGCATCACCTTTACTAGCTGCCATTTATTCATTACCTACTACGTGCCAAGATTCTGTCAGCACTTCACATATCTAGTATTCCCAACAATCTTACGGGATAGTGTTGTTGTTATTATATGTCCCATTTTACAGATGTTGGAACTTGTGGCCAGAAAGATAAAGTGATTTGCCTAAAGCCAGTGGACTCAGTATTTGGAATTTAAATTTAGTTCTGTATAATTCCACTTATTCTTTTTTCACTGCACCCAATCCTGTGCATTGTGATATGTACACAAGGCTGACGAGTCCAGGAGGGGCTGGTGTTGCTGAGTAAGTAGACTGGTTAATGCCCACAGTTGCTCTGCTGAACTTTCAGTCTTCCCATACATCCTAGGCTCAATGCCAGCCCTAAAAATCTCCCTCCATCTCCCCACACCCACACCTGCATTTCAGACTCAGCATCTCTGCTCCTGACCCTGGCCTGCAAGGGATCCTCCATCCTGCTAATGAGAAGAGTTCTGTGTAGTTGACATAGAGATAATCAGATCAAGCCTGCTGGCTCTGGTCCTACCTGTCTATCACCTCCCCCTCTGTTCTCACGTCTGGTGACCTTCTGTCTTACCTATATCTCGGCAGCCCACTCTTTTCTCTCTTCTTGTTGAAGAGCAGGCTTTGTGGTAGCAAAGGAACATGATAGAGAGCCCCTCCTCTCATTTCTCCTTAATCCCCAGCTGGCACTGGGCACGCAGATCCCTGATTACACTCACTGAAGTGAGAATACACAGACCAATCATGGGATGAAAGACAGGAGAAGCTGAAATGAGAGATAGGCAGATGACTCATACTGAGTTGCTTTCTGGAACTTCAGGCATTAAGAGGCTCTCACTCAATGTCCATGCTAGGTCATAGGCTCAGTGTGAACTGCCATTAGGGGCTGAATTTTGTCCCCTCTAAATTCATGAAATCCTAACCCCCAGGACCTCAGAATGTGACCTTATTTGGATACAGGGTCATCACAGATGTAACTAGTTGAGAGGAGATCGTACAGGAGTAGCCTAATTTGATGACTAGTCCCAGGTGCTTCAGGGGTAAAGACTCTGCCTGCCAATGCAGGAGACACAGGTTCAATTCTTGGGTCAGAAAGAGCCCCTGGAAATCCACTCCAGTATTCTTGCCTGGGAAATCCAATGGACAGAGGAGCCTGGTGGGCTATAGTCCATAGGATCGCAAAGAGTCGGACTGAGCAACTGAGCAGGCAGCAACATGCGGCACGACCTATGGAAAGGGGAAATTCGGACACAGATGTGCTTAGATCACCATGTGCCAATGACAGTAGAGATCGGGATGAGGCTGCTGCAAGTCAGGGACCAAAGATCGCCAGCAAACCACAAGAAACTAGGAGAGAGGCCCGGCACGGAGCTCTCCTCATAGCCCTGAGAAAGAGCCAACTGTGCCGACAGCTGGATTTGGACTTCTAGCCTCCAGGACTGCGGAAATAAATTTCAGTCATATGAGTCCCCCAGTTTGTAGGACTGGTTATGGCAGCCCTAGGAAACTACTAAGCTAGAGACTGAAGGAGTCACCTGAAAGCTATGCAAACCCCATTAATGGGTCAGGTGGGTGCTCTTAGAGTCAAGGTTGTGGGAGCACTGCCTGAACAGGCTACGGGTGTGGTTCACAGACACCCCTAGTCCTTCCCTGAGGTTCTCTGGAGACAGTTCTAGGCTAAGACTAACTCACCCTCGCCAGATGCCACAGGCCCTCTCTGGTACCTGCCTGTGGGGATGGAGGATGTTAGATTTAATTAAGCACAGTGTTATTGTCACCGTAGGGATACTTTATGACTTTCATGGGCCTTTGGCACTTTGGTTAGTGTGAGCTCCTTCCTCCATTTAAAAAAAAAAAAAAGAGAGATAAAATATTGTCAGCGTCAGGGACTTCCCTGGCAGTCCAGTGGTTAAGACTTCACTCTCCAACACAAGGGGTGTAGGTTCAATCCCTGGCCAAGGAGTTAAGATACCACATGCATCATGGCCAAAAAAATAAAAACATAACACTGAAGCACTGTTGTAACAAATTCAATAAAGACTTTAAAAAAATATTTGACAACTTCAGTGACAATTATAATCTATGCTGGATCCATCATTCTTTATTCCTTCCAACTATATTCATTTGCTTCATATTTTAAAAGAAATTATAATTGAAACATTTATCTTGGCCTAAAACCATTAGAAGCCCCCAACACTTAGTCCCTGTTGGTTAACTCAGTTCTTCTCCATAGATAAAATAAATGAGCCATTGGGAAATCAAAACCTCCTTTCACTGGAAGATGCTGCCATCAAGAAATGACCTTGGAGAGATCTGTGGACAAGTGTGTTATGTCTAAGCAATTTCTCCATTCTTTAAAAGTTATGCAGTCACTGCCCAGGCTGCATTTCTGTGTCAATAAGTCCACAGTTTGTCTTATACTTTTCCTTTACCTCCAGATGAACCAAAAAATAAATACTCCCAGGTATAGACAGAGAGCTACGCTACATATTAGCTGCCACCACCTGCAAGTGTGGGACCATAAATCCACAGCCCCCCTCCACCAAGGCAGCCATTGTAGGCTGTCAGAACCATACATAAAACATGCCCTCTGCACTGTTTTATTGGCCTTCCTGATTTACTGTACATACAGTCTCCAAGTTAAACACCAGCAGAAGCACCTGAAAATATATTCTCCTGCAGCCCCTGTCTGAAAACCGCATTGCCCAAATAATGTCTGCCCATTCATCATTTCCTTCCTAATACCTGAGTGTCATTCTGGGAATTCATCCCTACAGCAGAGCCCCATGAAATCTGTGATCACAGAGAAGGGGAGGCAGATCTCCAGAGTGAAGGCCCAAGCATTTTAAAAGTGAGTATGTTTCAAAAATGAGACTAAGCAATTGGAACAGTTGGTACTGACTCCCCTTCAGTGGGGCTTTTACTGACTTCTCTTAATGTAATATCTGAATCTATCTTTCTTTAATGCATACCTCCTAGCAATAGAAGCAGTGATAACAAATTGAAAAATAAACCCACACTAAATAGTTCTTCCTGGAGACCATTAGGGAATGTCTGTGTTTATGCAGAATTCCAATTAGTCTCTGTGGAGGACCCAGGGGCACTGGCTTCTAGGCGGTGATGATCCACTGGAACGTAAGTATCAGGAGGCAGAAAGCAATCCCCAGACACAGGTCATCAGTATGAGACTGGGAGGGCCAGAGTGGAAATGCTTCGGTGTTGCAGGCTGATCTGGGTTTGAACATCAGCTTTGCAACAACTACATGCTGACACCTTGGAGTACCCAGTTCCTTATCTACAAAATGAAGATAATGCCAATGGGGGTTAGTGCCGATTGCAAATTCAATTTCCACCCCCTCCTTGATTTTGTTTAGGTAGCTTGCTATCCAGGGCTAGCTTCGTGGATGTGACCTGTGCAGTCACACAGGGCTTCACGCTCAGAGGGCTCCATCCTTGGTTACATGCTCTGCTATCACCATCTTCACATTCTTAGTAGTTGTATTTTGAATCTGTGACTTGTAAGTGAAGTCTGATGGGACAGTGGGAAGTAGAGCGTGCATGTGAGCAGCGGAGAGTGCATGTGAGCAGCAGAGATGCAACATTGTACGCCACCCTATTCACAACTTCTGTGATTAAGGGTAATTCTGTCCTCCTTGGTGGTGAATGGTTCAGGCTAGGTATGCCACTCAAATCAGATCAATGAGAAGGTTTCTAGGGGCTTCTGGAAAAGTTCTGTCTCCTACTTCCAGAACTGTCTCTCTCTGTTCTATCTTTCTGCAAGAATGAAGATGAAGCCCATGTGCTAAGCAGGGCAGCATTAAGAGAATCACATAAAACAGAGCTAGATCTTCTGGGCTAAGCAACCCACATATTGGCTCTCCCTGTGGACTTCCAGGAATGTGAACCAACCAGTCTATTATGCTAAATCCAGTTTCAGATGGATTTCCTGTAACTAGATTCTGGAAGCATACCAATAGTTATCTTCTGACTGAGTGGACACATGTGTACAGCAGTGAAAAAGCAGAAGTCACCCCTGGCATTGGACTGGCTGACGAAAACCTCATGGGTCTTAAGGGAGAGGGTGATCTGATGGGTGAAGAGCAGGGAAGAGGCCATCCTGGAAGGAAGGGGCACCAGGGTATATCCAAGGGCATGAGGCAAACACAAGGGAACTGAGAGAATCACAGTTCCCTCAGTTGCAATGATTCATACAGGGACCGTGGGTATCACGGAGTAGCTGCTCTGGATTTTTGAGGGTCCAGGGTTTTCTTGAGGTGCTGCAGACCCTGTGGTAGAGAATAGTTCATAAATACCTGGGTGGTCTGTGCAATCTGTGGTCGTGCAATCATGGTAAAATCTTCAGCACTACTTTCCTATCACCTCATTTGGTCAAGCAAAGGCACTTGACCAAAGCTAATAGCTCAGTTTTGGTATCCAACCATCTGGACTTGAAACCCTACTAACAGTATCTCCTGGACAGGTTATTCTATCATTCTGTGTGAAATGAAGGCAGAATGAAGGTATAGGTAGTATCTACCTCTCCCTTTTTAATGAGGATTATGAGGTCATCCCGTGTTTGGCACTTGGCAAGAGTTCCTTGGATGAGCATCATTATTATTAATACTCCTTTAATTGCCTTATGGTCTTTCCTGGTGGCTCAGTGGTAAAGAATCTGCCTGCAATGCAGGAGACATGGGTTCAGTCCCTGGATGGGGAAGATCGCCTTGAGAAGGAAATGGCAACTCCAGTATTGTTGCCTGGGAAATCCCGTGGATAGAGGGGCCTGGCAGGCTATAGTCCATGGGGTTGCAAAAGAGATCAACATGACTTAGTGACTAAACACCAACAACAGTTGCCCTACATGGCTCCTTGCAAGGGATATAACCTTGGGGTCCCACCACCCCACAGGCTCCTCTCCTCTCTCTCATCTTTAAATGTTTGAGCCTGCCATCAGTGATTGAAAACTCCTCTTCCACCTTCCTGGCACCTTCTACAATGCCTTCTGGGCACTGGACTCAGTGTGTCTGTTTCTGCCTCCCTGACATTTAGGTTGGAGAAAGATGCTTGAGAGGCTCTTTGGACCAAGTTCAACAACAGCCAGGCAACCTCTCTGGCTATACCCAGTCATCAAGGGAATGTCCTGAGTGACTTGAGTCCTGGCCCACTTTGAATTTAGAGGAGAAAAGCAAAAATTTACACAAGAAATGCTTATTTTACTAACTTTGCTTGATTTATAAGACTTTCTCAAATGAATAAAACATATTTCCACCATGCTGTAGTCATTGTTCTGTTGCTAAGTTGTGTCCGACTTTTTGCTACCCCATGAACTGCAGCACATCAGGCTTCCCTGTCCTTCACTATCTTCCAGAATTTATTCAAACTCATGTCCATTGAGTCAATGATGCTCTCTAACCATCTCATCCTCTGCCACCCCGTTATCCTCTTGCCCTTAATTTTCCCCAGCATCAGGGTCTTTTCCAATGAGTCAGCTCTTTGCATCAGGTGGCTAAAGTCTTGGATTCTTCAGCTTGAGCATCAGTCCTTCCAGTGAATATTCAGGGTTGATTTCCTTTAGGATTGACTGGTTAGATCTCCTTGCAGTCTAAGAGATTTTCAAGAGTCTTTTCCAGTACCACAATTCTAAAGCATCATTTCTTTGGTGCTCAGTCTTATCTGTGATCTAACTCTCACATCTATCTGTACATGACTACTGGAAAAACCATAGCTTTGACCATATGGACCTTTGTTGGCAAAATGATATCTCTGCTTTTTAATACACTGTCTAGGTTTGTCATTGCTTTTCTTCCAAGGAACAAGCATCTTTTAATTTCATGGCTGTAGTCACCATCTGCAGTTATTTTGGAGCCCAAGAAAATAAAATCTGTCACTGCTTCCACTTTTTCCCCATCTATGTGCCATGAAGTGATGGGACTGGATGCCATGATCTTCGTTTTTTGAATGTTAGTTTTAAACCAGCTCTTTCACTCTCCTCTTTCAGACTCATCAAGAGGTCCTTTCTATTTTGTGGAATGCTGCCCAATTTGGTTATCTGCTTTCCCACAGTGTATCTGGCCACATTTTGTGTTTTTTTTTTCCACTGGGTTACAGGAATCAGATATGACCCTATTAGGTACTGCATATTTTCTTTAGTTTATTCATTTATCAGATATTTATTTAATATGAATTACATGCCAGGTACAATTTGGTGAACTGCTTTATAGTTATCTTCATTCTATATATTATGTATGATATAACTGATGATGTTACCTATAACATATATATTCTTTTGTATTTTCAAATACTTAGAATAAAACTTCAGAGGAAATATGCAATTTAAGCCACAAACTACCCTTAAAAATATTCCTTTAAAACTTCAGCCAAGGATAGGACAGTTAGAAATTCAGCTGATTTCTGGCCTCTGGATTACTATGATCCTTCTGAGGTTGATGTAGGGATGTAGTTCCACTCAACACATCATTACTACTAATATTTACAGCTTGCTTTCTAAAAGTAAACAAATCAGGCAAAATCAGAAAAATTCAATGCCACCATGTTCCAAATTTTCCATGAATCTTTTTTATCATGACATGATGATAAAAACAAATAAAAATTCATGGATATAGTTCAATACCAAAAGATGATTTTGAATCTAACATATACAAAGTTTTAAAAATTCTTTTTTAATGAATATGCAAAATTAATCATGCTCTATGTCTGGGCACAAAAATCCTGTATGTTATCAGTTATTTGAAACACACAGTACACATAGCCAACAAACACACAGAACCTGCCAATGTTGTTGGTAAGATTATGGGGATGGGGAGAGATTGCTTGCAGCTGTTATGCTAATTAAAGGACAAAATGACTCATCTACCACAGCATCTCTGTCAGGCTACCAGGCCTTTTTCTGCTTGGCTCTGAGTTGATGTGGAGTTAGAAAGCTGATGCCTGGTCCCTGGCTCCAGTCAGTTTCCATGTAGAGCAGTCTTGAAGAGGAAGTTCTGGCAGGCTGACTTGCAGCTTCTCATCTGGCTGATTCTCCACCACGTGTAGGTTTGGATGGGGATGCATGGGATTGCCTTCTCCCACATAGATGTGGGTAAGGTTGGGGGTCAGGACCAGGCTGGGCTGGAGTCTGTAGAGGCAGTCCATTAACAAGAGTGAACAGGGCTGAGCAGAGAGGCAGAGCTGGGGAGGAGGGGGCATTTTGAACTCCCTTTGTTATTGTCTCGCTTTGTTCTGCATAATCTGCTGTAGCATTAACTCCATATAGGAAGCAGCATAGCCACCAATACTGTCAGCTTTGCTTGCAAGATTTGAGTGCAGTTTGGGCTAAGTATCTCTTTGGTACATTTCTGAGGGCCAAAAATCAGACATGATTATCAACCCTTTCTGATCATTTCTGAGACATAGATCATAACATAGATTGAACATATGTTACAAAAAGTGATGCTTCTCATGCATCCAGTCTTTACTTATGAGAAAGTGACACCTTTGTCACTTTTCTATGGGCTTATGTTCCCTAATGGTGGTGACAATCATTCTGTCAACTGATGCAACTCAAAGATGAAGATGAACACAAGAATAGAAAAAAATTCTAAATGCATTATGTTCATTTCCGTGATTAAACCATTAATGTGTATCAAAAGTCTTTGATAAAGTAAATATCCCATTGTGTTTCAAAGTCAGTGAAAATCATGTTATCCTTTTTTTTTGTTTTTCCTATTCCACTTTCTGGATTGCTAAAAGCAATCAAATGCTGCTGCTGCTACTGCTAAGTCACTTCTGTCGTGTCTGACTCTGTGCGACCCCATAGACGGCAGCCCACCAGGCTCCTCTGTCCCTGGGATTTTCCAGGCAAGAGTACTGGAGTGGGGTGCCATTGCCTTCTCTGAATCAAGTGCTAGGAAGATAGCTAAAGAGAGAAGATTCATCAAGCACCTGTTGTGTTGTGGCCATAGTTCTCTAACCATAGTGCCTCTTGGTCACAAACATTGCCTCCTTCCTACACTGGAGGCCAATAGAGTTATTTTTCCTTCTAGCCCTGATGATGGGGTGAATTGACAATCACCTTCTTGCATCCTTCCACTGCCCCCTCCACCATGACTACTCCAAAGGGATACAACAGTTTCTTCTCAAGAGGTACATAGGGGAAGCTCCACTCACCCAATGGATAGATAGAAATGGATAGATAGAAAAACAACCATGGACAGCTAAATGATTTCTCTAAAGAAAGCAGTTCAGTTCAGTTCAGTTCAGTTGCTGAGTCATGTCCAGCTCTTTGCGACCCCATGGACTGCAGCATGCCAGGCCTCTCTGTTCATCACCAACTCCCAGAGTTTACTCAAACTCATGTCCATTGAGTTGGTGATGCCATCCAACCATCTCATCCTCTGTAGTCCCCTTCTCCTCCTGCCTTCAATCTTTTCCCAGCATCAGGGTCTTTTTAAATGAGTCAGTTCTTCGCATCAGGTAGCTAAAAAGTATTGGAGTTTCAGCTTCAACATCAGTCCTTCCAATGAATATTCAGGACTGATTTCCTTTAGAATGGACTGGTTGGATCTTCTTGCTGAGATTGAACCAGCCAACTAAAGAGGCTCTTTAGTTCTTCTTTGCTTTCTGCCATAAGAGTGGTGTCATCTGCACATCTGAGGTTATTGATATTTCTCCCAGTAATCTTGATTCCAGCTTGTGCTTCATTCAGTCCAGAGTTTCTCATGATGTTCTCTGTATATAAGTTAAATAAGCAGGGTGACAATATACAGCCTTGATGTACTCCTTTTCCTATTTGGAACCAGTCTGTTGTTCCATGTCCAGTTCTAACTGTTGCTTCCTGACCTGCATACAGATTTCTCAAGAGGCAGGTCAGATGGTCTGGTATTCCCATCTCTTGAAGAATTTTCCAGTTTGTTGTCCATACAGTCAAAGGCTTTGGCATAGTCAATAAAGCAGAAATAGATGTTTTTCTGGAACTCTCTTGCTTTTTCAATAATCCAACAGATGTTGGCAATTTGATCTCTGGTTCCTCTCCTTTTCTAAATCCAACTTGGACATCTGGAAGTTCACAATTCATGGTTTTGTAAACTGAAAGAGACATCAGAGCTTGGAGTTGAAAAGGGGTCATGTGGTGGGGCCTATTCTATCAGAAGGGAAAGACCACATTCATGGTCATGGAAGAAACTTTCTTTGAGATGAAATTAGGCTGCTCACTTTAAGAAAAAAAGTAATGTTCATCTGCTTTCCTTAGCTGCAAATCCCTTAGGTGGAAAGCTGGTCTAGGATTGGAGTGCCCCATTGCATTGATGTTTTGGACTCATCCCTGCTTTCCTTCAGAGCTTGCAAAACCCAAGAAGAGGAAGCACCAACAAAGACTGTTGAGATGCCAAGGCATTGACTCAAGCTGCAAGTCAGAGGAAGGTGTTGAAAGCCTACTCCTCTTTCAGAAGAGGGGTATAGATTTCTCAGGGAAGAGGATAGGCTGCTTGGGGGGTGATGTCAGGGTTGGAGGAGGTGTTAGGACCAAAGAGCAGAGAGGAGTGAGGGACTCTACCTAGAGAAACAAGAGTCATGAGGGTCTTTGTTTAGGTGATTCTTCTCATTTGTGCCACAAGAGGACAGTAAGTGAGTTGCCATTGTTGGTTGTGTCTCCTTCCACCAGAGCATCCCTACCTCCCAGTCATTA
Source organism: Aepyceros melampus (assembly GCA_006408695.1). Lineage (NCBI taxonomy): Eukaryota > Metazoa > Chordata > Mammalia > Artiodactyla > Bovidae > Aepyceros > Aepyceros melampus. The sequence continues at coordinate 345,327 of SJXQ01011406.1, forward strand.
CCACCCCAACCTATTTTTGGATGGAGACAGTGAAACATATACCAGCATCCTAGAGGTCCCTGGGATAAAATGTCCAGAAAGCAGAGACATGATGATGCAACTTCTTTATTGTTTCTGCAGATTAGTGAAGATTCTTGTAATAGTGACTTATGTGACCAAAAACATATTCACCTTAACCAGCAAATAACATGGCAACCCAAGATGTTATGAAATTCTTCTTCTCAAATTTCTTTGAAATAAAAATCTTATAAAACCATCCAAACTGAAAGGTGTGAAGGCATGTGGAAAACTTGAATCAAGAGCTCACAGTAGAGGACTTCCCTGGTAGTCCAGTGGTTAAGAATCTGCCTGCCAATGAAGGAGACATGGTTTGATCCCTGGTCTGGGAGGATCCCACGTGTTGAGGGGCAACTGCCTGTGCACCCCAACTACTGAGCCCACATGCTGCAACTACTAAAGCCCTCAAGCTGTAGAGCCCATGCTCTGCAGTAAGAGAAGCCACTGCAATGAGAAGCCCATACACTAGAGAAAGCCTGCATGCCGCAGTGAAGACCCAGAACAGCCAAAATTAAATAAATAATGTTTTTTAAAAAAGAGCTCACAGCAGAGAAAGTTCAAAGTAAGATGTAACAGTGTGATGAGAACACACAAGCCCAGCACGGTAAGGAGGCCAAGATGTTCAGTCCTTTTATACTAGAACCATCGTAAAGATGTAAACAATGATGATGAGAATTCATTGAGTGCTTACAAAGTACCAGGCACTATCCTAAGTGCTTTCTGTGTGGTAACTCATTTAACGTGCAAACGTTTGCTGATCAAGTCCAAACAGAAGAAGAAAATTCCTAATGTTTCCCTCAAAAAACATACTCAAGTAGGTCTTCTTACTGATACAGTTCATTATTCACTAAGTATTGATAGCATCCTTAGATGACAAGCAAGCAGACACCAATATGACAAGACCAACTTTACTAGATTTTCCTAATGATGAGTTTCCCATCAGAGGTACCTGGTATTTCAGACTGTTACAGAAGTGGGTACCAGTCTTTTTGTTGTAAAGATTCTGGTTGAAATAAGACCCAGTCTTCTGAGCAACATAAATTGAAGCAGCATTAGCTAAATAAGTAAACTATCTTTTAATCAAAACTAATTTAACTACCATTTTGTTTATAATTCATTAATTTTTAAAATGTGTTATTATACAAAACATACAAGTCATTAATTAAAATCCCTATAATCAATTAGACTCTGTGAGTCTGGAAACTTCTACATAACATATAGGGGTTGGCATGGTAATGCAGGAAGTTGTAATTATGTACCTTCCATGGCAAAGACCTAGAAAGGAGAAGACAAACAATTTGTGGGAGATACTAGCACCAAAAATCAAGTTAATCGTGACTTAAACCCTCTGTAATTGTGTTTGCCAGCAATTCATCATGTGGGGGGGGGGCAATGGATAGTAAGAAGACATAAAAGATCATATTTCAAAGCTCCCTATAATTGCCAATTTCACTCTATTCCACTCTCTAAAATTGCCATTTCCTATTCTGGGCAGAGTAGGAAGGGGGAGGAGAACGCAGGGAGATAATGGTGTCATAAAATGATGAGCTTGAAGGAGAAAGTGGAATCATTGCTTCTGGATGGCAGGAAGCAGGTGCTTCCCTCAGGGGAAGAATTCTATCTAATCTGGGCATTAGAACCCACCCTCCACTCAGTGTTAAGGGCCAATTGCCAAGCTAGAACAACGCAGAAGTCACAGGCACCAAACCCACAATCTGCATGTATACCTCCCTTCCCGATCATGGAGGACTGGAATTTATCAGGCCCTTAGTTCTTATAATCCTCCAAGGTAGCTGATCATATATTGGAGGTCATAGGGCTGACCGTCGACTCTCATCCTCCTGGCTTTTGTGAAGCAGGGCTTAATCAATGAAAACTTTTTAGTCTTTTTGTATAATTCTTCACTTTCTCTCTTGCCTTATTCAAACTCCACTGAATCAGCTTCTCTGAGACAGTCTCTCCCCAGCCCCACCACCACATCAGTCCCACTTTCTCTGTTTAAAATGAAAACTGATGGATTTAAAAATCTTGTTACTGGGCAAATAACTTGCCTGATGTGGACAGGAAATGTAAACAATAACCACAATAACCTTGAGGACATTACCAATGGCAAGGCATGTAAAATACTTTGCTTTTAAAACTCCAAAAGGTTAGCAACAGTGGAATCAATTGCATGACTGTAGTCAATAGTGCTGGCCCTGTGTTATGCTATTTGCAGTAGAGGCAACTCTTCCCCTCTCTGGGGACATTGGGGAAGGGGCTGTTTCCCAAAGTCAGTGACTTTAGAATTGGGACAAGAGTAGGGGCCGAAGAAGCATTCTCTTTTTAGATGATGCTAAGTGTGATGTATGTGTCTGAACGCAGTTACAGATAAAATATTGGTGAGTAAAGTAAATGGTTTCTTAGTTACCAAGACAATTCCAGTTGTCATTGGAGTTACACTGGAGACAATTTCACTTATTAGGAGCTGAATCACAAGAAGAATTCATTCACATCTTAACTTTGTACTGGGACGTTGTTTATGAAACAACTAATGGGGACTGGGGAGGGACCTCACTGCTAAGTTAGGTGGCCACACTTGAGTCCAGGGGCTTGGGACAGTCTACTTATCAACACAAACCAGCCACCACGTGCTAATAAGCCACAGTGGTAATGAAAAGCTGTGTTGTTGTATAAATGGCATTTGTCAGCTGCTATAATGTTGCATGAAGAGGACACCCAGGCTTCTTTGCTTGTAAGGGACCCCTTTGCATCCTGGTTTCCACAGAGCTACCTCTAGTCCCCTCTTGACTGCATTCACCAGAGGAAAACACTTGACTGAAATTAGCTGGATAATGTGTGATGGCTACACAACTTTGTGAATGTGCTTAATGCCAATAAATTTCACACTTAAAAATGGCTTTATAAAGTAGTAAGAACTAGTCTGCCAATGCAGGAGACATAAGAGATGCGGGTTTGATCCCTGGGTTGGAAAGATCCTCTGGAGGAGGGCATGGTAACCCACTCCAGCATTCCTGTCTGGAGAATCCTATGGACAGAGGAGCCTGGTGGGCTACAGTTCATAGGGTTGCAAACAGTCAGACACAACTGAAGCGACTTAGCACTCACACACACATGTGTGTGTGTGTGTGTGTGTGTGTGTGTGTATACTGCATAAGATATATGTATGTATGAGTGTGTATGAGAGAGAGAATGAGTTATGTAGTATGGTGGTAGAATTTCCTAAGCATATATGAATGTAGGTAGCATTTGCGATGTTTGGCTTCAGCATCTGAAATATCCTCTGCTCTGGAGGGATCTCAAGATGGAAGATGAAGGCTGGCAAGGGTTCTCCCCACCTGCTCTCCAGTGGTCAAGGAATAGAACAAGTGGAAACTATNGTTATGTAGTATGGTGGTAGAATTTCCTAAGCATATATGAATGTAGGTAGCATTTGCGATGTTTGGCTTCAGCATCTGAAATATCCTCTGCTCTGGAGGGATCTCAAGATGGAAGATGAAGGCTGGCAAGGGTTCTCCCCACCTGCTCTCCAGTGGTCAAGGAATATAACAAGTGGAAACTATACAGTAGAATGTTCACACCCAGAACTTTTAAGTCTTGAGGGAGGGACCTAACGATAGTCTCTACATATATATATGTAAATATATATGTGTGTATATATATGCGTGCATGCTAAGTCGCTTCCATTGTGTCTGACTCTTTGCAACCCTACAGACTGCTGTCTGCCAGGCTCCTCTGTCCATAGGATTCTCCAGACCTGGTTCTGCCAGATCTGCCATGGAGTTGAGTGGAGGGCTGGTGAGTGACAGGGTGGCACTGCCAGTGCTGCATCCTAAACCAGCTGAGGATCGCTCAATTGTCTCTTGTCTCCTTTGGTTCCTGCCCCTTTTCCTGGTTTCTCCAGCCCTCCTGTTAATTCTGCACTAAAATCCTTCTAGTAAATTCCTTTTCTGCTTAAGTTATCCTGTGTTAATTTCTGTAGTTTGCAATTTTTAGTGATAAGACAAGAAGAAAAATTCCATTTCTTTCATATTCTAAAGTAATAGTTGAAGTTAAAGTCAAATGAGAATTCAATTTTTTAACTGAGAATCTTTTAAAATTTAATTTTATTTCAGCTATTAAAGTATAATTGATATAAAAATGTAAGATATTTTAAGTGTGTATCCATCAGAGTCATTTGATACACATATTCTATTGTTGAAAGGATTCCCCTCATAAGGTAATCAACACATCCATACTTCAAATATTTATCTTTGTATTTTTCTATTTTTTGGTGAAAAAGTTCTCATCTCTTAGCAAGTTTCAGTGGCACAATAGTATTTATCAACTACAGTCACTATATTTTACATTAGATCCTCAGACCTTATTTATCTTATAGCTCAAAGTCTGTACCCTTGTACCTCTCCCTATTCCCCCATTCCCAGCCTCTGACAACCACTCTTGTACTCTGTTTTTATAAGTTGGAATTTTTATTTTTCAGATTGCACACATAAGCAATACCATGTAGTATTTGTCCTTCTCTTATTTCACTTAACACCATGCTATGATAGTTCATAGATGTTGTCACAAGTGGCAGGATTCATTTTTGTCAGGGCTGAGTAATATTCCATTATATATATAGGGGGTGGTGTTAGGGATTTGTCGTTGACAGTCCCTAAGTTGTGTCCTTATGTCTGACTCTTTGTGATCTGATGGACTGCAGCACACCAGGCTTCCCAGTCCTTCACTGTATCTCCCAGAGTTTGCTCAAATTCATGTCCATTAAGTCACTGATACTATCTAGCCATCTCCTCATCTGGCACCCCCTTCTCCTCCTTCCCTCAATCTTTCTCAGCAGCAGGGTCTTTTCTAATGAGTCATCTCTTCGCATCAGGTGGTCAAAGTATTGGAACTTCAGCTTCAGCATCATCCTTCCAATGAATATTCAGAATTGAGTTCCTTTAGGATTGACTGGTTTAATCTCCTTGCAGTCCAGTGGTCTCTCTAGATTTTTCTCTAGCACCATAATTCAAAAATGTCAATTCTTTGGTGCTCAGCCTTCTTTGTCATCCAGCTCTTACATCTGTACATGACTACTGGAAAAACCACAGCTTTGACTATATGGACCTTTGTCAGCAAAGTGATGTCTCTGCTTTTAATATGCTGTCTAGGCTTGTCATAGCTTTTCTTCCAAGGAGCAAGTGTCTTTTGATATCATGGCTGCAGTCACTGTCCACAGTGATTCTGGATCCCAAGAAAATAAANTTTGAACTGTGGTGTTGGAGAAGCCTCTTGAGAGTCCCTTGGACTGCAAGGAGATCCAACCAGTCCATTCTGAAGGAGATCAGCCCTGGGATTTCTTTGGAAGGAATGATGCTGAAGCTGAAACTCCAGTACTTTGGCCACCTCATGCGAAGAGTTGACTCATTGGAAAAGACCCTGATGCTGGGAGGGATTGGGGGCAGGAGGAGAAGGGGCCGACAGAGGATGAGATGGCTGGATGGCATCACCGACTTGATGGATGTGAGTCTGAGTGAACTCTGGGTGTTGGTGATGGACAGGGCAGCCTGGCGTGCTGCGATTCATGGGGTCACAAAGAGTCGGACATGACTGAGAGACTGAAATGACTGACTGAGCTAAACTAAGGGAAGGAACAAAAACAAAAGGAAACATGTGCTGATGCCAAAAAATTCAAACCATATTGTCTTGGAAATTGCTACCGAGTCCCTAGAAAAGGATGGAAGGTGAGTAGAGAATTCTCAAGTATGACTGGTTTTTTACTTTATACTAGTTTAATATTAGTTCTTCATAACTTTAACATGTGTTATCAAATATTTTTCATATGAAGATTATACAAGATAATATAATTGTACCTCAGGGTAATTTATGGATTAGGTCATTAAAGTTAGCTTCTAAGTCAAATGCACACATATAATGTAACTCTACTATAATCTTATTATCCTTATTTTGTATATGAGAAAATTAGATTCCAAGACATTAGGTAACTTGCCCAAGATCACCCAACTTTGAAGCGATGAGAGTTGGTTCCAGGCTGATTCCAAAGCACATTCTGTTGCCACTATAACAGGTTGCCCTTAGCATGGTGTGTGCCATGGCAGTCAAGAGATCTGGTACTGAATCTAGATTGCCTGTGTTGAAGTCTATTGTATCATTTATTTGAGTGTGAGAAAATCTCTATGCTTCAGTTTCCTTGCCTATAAAATATGGATGGTGGAGATAATCATAATATTACACCTACTTTATAATGTGAGAATGAAACAAAAATGAAAGTTTACATAAAATACTTTGAAATGCATGGCATGTAGTAAGTGCTCAATGCCTTCTATTATTAATTATCTAGTTTGTGTCCACAAGACCAATTTCAATGGCATGAAGTGGGGGAGAAAAGTAGGAAATCTACCCTGATTTCACATTATGAACTTTTGTGTCCACCATAATCATCCTAGAAACAATGACAGGAAGAGAGAGCTTTGATTCCAGTGCTCTGCTATCGAATAACAGCCAAACTTGCTGTGTTCCCAGTTAAAGAGACCTGATAGAAATGTCTACTTTCATAATGGCCTCCCCAAATCTGTGAATACAGATGCACTTGTTATATAAATAGCATACCTAAACACATCAGGCTAGGAAGCAGATGGAGACTGTACATAATTGTGCTAACATTTATGTTGTCAATGTACTCTCCTGAGCCATCATTACAAGAATCTTTGGGATCTCATCCCCCGCTCTTTGGAAGGCTGTAATTCCCATCAACAGTGGCACAAATTACATATTTGCATCAGGAGATGCATAAACTTCAAACAACCTGTCAGAATGAATATGCCTGGGCTGTAGTTTGATAAACAAATGTATTACAAGGAACTCAAGCAAACCCCCTCCTCCACCTCCTTGTGGGATGATCAAAACAGTTGTAAATTTTAAACAATGTAGATCATCAAATCATGCATCACTGCGCCTGATTTTTTCCCTGGGGTTGCCAATGTAGGCATAGTGCCAGGGGAGCCTGAGGCCTTGTGGAGGCTAGATAGTGATAAAATTATGAAGGGAAAGGTTTGGATTCTATGTGAAAGAAGTGGAGAATACAGCAGAAGTAACCACAGGGGTGTTGAGAATAAGTTTCTGTTTGTGTGCTCAGTTACTCAGTCGTGTCCAACTCTTTGAGACCCCATGGACCACAGCCCACCAGGCTCCTCTGTGCATGGAATTTCCCAGGTAAGAATACTGGACTGGGTTGCCATTTAAAGGGCTGGTAAATGTTACTCTAGAGCAACATTTCGTTCACAAGGGATGGGTAACAGAATTACTTCAGGAGATGTTATCAAACACAATCACCAAATTTTAAAATTTTATTTATTTCTTTTAACTGGAGGATAATTACAATATTGTAGTCATTTTTGTCATACATTGACAAGAATCAGCCATGGGTATACGTGTGTTTCCCATCCTGAACCTCCCCATTCCATCCCTCAGGGTCATCCCAGTGAACCAGCCCTGAGCACCCAGTCTCATGCATCAAACCTGGACTGGCGATCTGTTTCACATATGATAATATACATGTTTCAATGCTATTCTCTCAAATCATCCCACCCTCGCCATCTCCAACAGAGTCCAAAAGGCTTTTCTATACATCTGTGTCTCTTTTGCTGTCTCGCATGTAGGGTTATCATTACCATCTTTCTAAATTCCATATATATGCATTAGTATACTGTATTGGTGTTTTTCTTTCTAATTTACGTCACTCTGTATAATAGGTTCAGTTTCACCCACCTCATTAGAACTGACTCAAATATATTCTTTTAAGTGGCTGAGTAATATTCCACTGTGTATATGTACCATAGCTTTCTTATCCATTCGTCTGCCGATGGACATCTAGGTTGCTTCCATGTCCTAGCTATTATAAACACTGCTGCAATGTACATTGGGGTACATGTGTCTCTTTCAGTTCTGGTTTCCTCGGTGTGTATGCCCAGCAGTGGGTTTGCTAGGTCATATGGCAGTTCTATTTCCAGTTTTTTAAGGAATCGCCACACTATTCTCCATGATAGCTGTACTAGTTTACATACCCACCAACAATATAATAGTGCTCCCTTTTCTCCACACCCTCTCCAGAATTTATTGTTTGTAGACTTTTTGATAGAAGCCATTCTAACCAGCGTGAGACGGTACCTCATTCTGATTTTTACTTGCATTTCTCTGACAGTGATGTTGACCATCTTTTCATGTGTTTGTTAGCCATCTGTATGTCTTCTTTGGAGAAATCTCTGTTTAGTTCTTTGGCCCGTTTTTTGATTGGGTCGTTTATTTTTCTGGAATTGAGCTGCAGGAGCTGCTTGTATATTTTTGAGATGAATTACTTGTCAGTTGCTTCATTTGATATTATTTTCTCCTATTCTGAAGACTGTCTTTTCACTTTCCTTGTAGTTACCTTCGTTGTGCAAAAACTTTGAAGTTTAATTAGGTCCCATTTGTTTATTTTTGCTTTTATTTCTTGTTCTGGGAGGTGAGTCACAGAGGATCCTGCTGTGATTTATGTAGAAAGTGCTTTGCCTATGCTTTCCTCTAGGAGTTTTATAGTTTCTGATCTTAGCTTTAGATCTTTAATGCAGATAGCATATTCAAAAGCAGAGACATTACTTTGCCGACTAAGGTCTGTCTGGTCAAGGCTATGGTTTTTCCTGTGGTCATGTATGGATGTGAGAGTTGGACTGTGAAGAAGGCTGAGCACCGAAGAATTGATGCTTTTGAACTTTGGTTTTGGAAAAGACCCTTGAGAGTCCCTTGGACTGCAAAGAGATCCAACCAGTCTATTCTGAAGGAGATCAGCCCTGGAATTTCTTTGGAAGGAATGATGCTAAAGCTGAAACTTCAGTACTTTGGCCACCTCATGTGAAGAGTTGACTCATTGGAAAAGACTCTGATGATGGGAGGGATTGGGGGCAGGAGGAGAAGGGGACGACAGAGGATGAGGTGGCTGGATGGCATCACTAACTCAATGGACGTGAGTCTGAGTGAACTCGGGAGTTGGTGATGGACAGGGATGCCTGGAGTGCTGCAATTCATGGGGTCACAAAGAGTCGGACACGACTGAGTGACTGAACTGAACTGAAGGTGTTAGAAAGTGTTGTAATTTCATTCTTTTACAAGTGGTTGACCAGTTTTCCCAGCACCACTTCTTAAAGAGATTGTCTTTTCTCCATTGTACATATTTCCTTCCTCTGTCAAAGATAAGGGGTCCATAGATGCATGGATTTATCTCTGGGCTTTCTATTTTGTTCCATTGATCTTTATTTCTGTGTTTGTGCCAGAACCATCCTGTCTTAATGACTGTAGCTTTGTAGTATAGGCTGAAGTCAGGCAGCTTGATTCCTCCAGTTCCATGCTTCTTTCTCAAGATTGCTTTGGCGATTCGAGGATTTTTGAATTTCCATACAATTTGTGAAATCATTTGATCTACTTCTCTGAAAAATACAATTGGTAGCTTGATAGGGATTGCATTGAATCTATGGGATTCTTTGAGTTGTATACTTATTTTAACTATATTGATTCTTCCCATCCATGAACATGGTATATTTCTCCATCTATTTGTTTCCTCTTTGATTTCTTTCATCAGTGTTTTATAGGTTTCTATATATAGATGTTTTGTTTCTTTAGGTAGATTTAGTACGTCAAGTCTGTATCTTGTCACCCTGCTTATTTAACTTATATGTAGAGTACATCATGAGAAACACTGGGCTGGAGGAAGCACAAGCTGGAATCAAGATTGCCGGGAGAAATATCAATAACCTCAGATATGCAGATGACACCACCCTTATGGCAGAAAGTGAAGAGGAGCCAAAAACCCTCTTGATGAAAGTGAAAGAGGAGAGTGAAAAAGTTGGCTTGAAGCTCAACATTCAGAAACCAAAGATCATGGCATCTGGTCCCATCACTTCATGAGAAATAGATGGTGAATCAGTGGATACAATATCAGACTTTATTTTTGGGGCTTCAAAATCACTGCAGATGGTGACTGCAGCCATGAAATTAAAAGACACTTAATCCTTGGAAGAAAAGTTATGAGCAACCTAGATAGCATATTCAAAAGCAGAGACATTACTTTGCTGACTAAGGTCTGTCTAGTCAAGGCTATGTTTTTTCCAGTGGTCATGTATGGATGTGAGAGTTGGACTGTGAAGAAAGCTGAGTGCAGAAGAATTGATGCTTTTGAACTGTGGTGTTGGAGAAGACTCTTGAGAGTCCCTTGGATTGCAAGGAAATCCAACCAGTCCATTCTGAAGGAGATCATCCCTGTGTTGGAAGGAATGATACTAAAGCTGAAACTCCAGTACTTTGGCCCCCTCATGCGAAGAGTTGACTCATTGGAAAAGATTCTGATGCTGGGAGGGATTGGGGGCAGGAGGAGAAGGGGACGACTGAGGATGAGATGGCTGGATGGCATCACTGACTCGATGGGCATGAGTCTGGGCAAACTCCAGGAGTTGGGATGGACAGGGAGGCCTGGCGTGCTGTGATTCATGGGGTCGCAAAAAGTCGACACTACTGAGCAACTGAACTGAACTGATTCCTAAGTATTTTATTCTTTTTATTACAATGATGAATGGATTTGTTTCCTTAATTTCTCTGTTTTCTCATTATTATTGTATAAGAATACAAGGGATTTCTGTGTGTTAATTTTATATCCTGCAAATTTACCATGTTCTTTGATTAGCTCTAGTAGTTTTCTGGTGGAGTCTCTAGGGTTTTCTATGCAGAGGATCATGTCATCTGCAAACGGTGAGAGTTTTACTTCTTCTTTTCCAATCTGAATTCCTTTTGTTTCTTTCTCTTTGATTGCTGTGGCTAAAACTTCCAAAACTATGTTCAATAATAGTGGTGAGAGTGGGCACCCTTGTCTTGTTCCTGACTTTAAGGGAAATGCTTTCAGTTTTTCACCATTGAAGACAATGTTTGCTGTGAGTTTTTCATATACAGATTTTTTTTAATGTTGAGGCATGTTCTTTCTAGTTCTGCTTTCTGGAAGTGTTTTTTATCATAACTGGATATTGAATTTTGTCATAGGCTTTCTCTACATCTATTGAGATAATCATATGATTTTTATTTTTCAATTTGTTAATGTGGTGTATCACATTGATTGATTNTGCATACAGATTTCTCAAGAGGCAGGTCAGGTGGTCTGGTATTCCCATCTCTTTCAGAATTTTCCACAATTTATTGTGATCCACACAGTCAAAGGCTTTGGCATAGTCAATAAAGCAGAAATAGATGTTTTTCTGGAACTCTCTTGCTTTTTCCATGATCCAGCAGATGTTGGCAATTTGATCTCTGGTTCCTCTGCGTTTTCTAAAACCAGCTTGAACATCAGGGAGTTCACGGCTCACATATTGCTGAAGTCTGGCTTGGAGAATTTTGAGCATTACTTTACTAGCATGTGAGATGATAGTAGAATTTCCTTCTGTTTCAGATTTCAGAATTTCCTTCTTTTTTAAGGCTGAATAATATTTCATTGTATGTATATACCACATTTTCTTTATCCAGTCATCTGTCAACAGACATTTGGGCTGTTTCCTCACTTAGCTATTGTGCATAGTGCTGCAGTGAAGATGGAAGGGCTAATATCTCCCAAGATCCTGATTTCAATTCTTTGGACATATATTGAGAAGTGGAATTGCTGAATAATAAAGAAGTTCTATTTTTAACTTTTTTGAGCAGCTTTCCTGCTGCTTTCCATGGAGGCTATACCATTTTGCATTCCACTAATAGTGTGCAGGGCTCCTACTTCTACACATCCATGCTAACACTTGTCTTTGTGGGTTTTTTTTTTTTTTTTTTAAAGCCATTCTAACAAGTATGAGGTGATATCTCATTGTGGTTTTTATTTGAATTTCCCTGGTGATAAGTGATGAAGAGCATTTTTTTCATATACTTGTGGGTCATTTGTGTATCTTCTTTGAAGATGTGTTGAGTTGTATGAGTTATTTATATACTTTGGAGATTAACACCTCATCAGATATATGGTTTACAAATATTTTCTCTCATTCCATACATTGCCTTTTCCTGCTATTAATAGTTTCTTTTGCTATGCAGAAGATTTTTAGTTTGATGTAGTCTCACTTGTTTATTTTTGGTTTTGTTCCATGTGCTTTTGGTATCTGTCATATCCATGAAATCATTACCAATACCAATGTCATAAAGATATTCCCCTATGTATTCTTCTAGGACTATTACATTTTCAGATTTATCTTTAACTCATTTAGAGTTGATTTTTATAGATGGTGTAAAATACAGATCCAACTTCATTCTGTAATACGTGGATATCCCCTTTTCCCAATACCAAATAGTTGGAGGACTCTTCTTTCCCTATTGTGTATTCTTGGCACTCTTCATGAAATTGGTTGATCATACAAGCACAGATTTATTTGTGGGCTCTCTATTCTGTTCTATTTGGTTTATATGTCTGTTTATGCCAGTACCACACTTTTTAAAAATTGCAGTATTGTTGATTGTGCCATATTGTTTTGATTACTGTATCTTTGTAATATGTCTTGAAATCGAAGTGTAATACCTTCTAGTTTTGTTCTTTTTAGAATTGATTTGGATATTTGTGATTCTTTGTGGTTTCAAAGGAATTGTAGAATTGCTTTTTCTATTCTATTAAAAAAAATCTTTAGAATTTTGATAGGGATTGTGTTGAATCTGTCTATTGCTTTGGATGGAATGAACATTTTAACAATATTAAGTCTTCCAATTGATGAAAATGGGAAGTTTTTCCATTTTTTATTTCTAAATTTCTGTCATCAGTATTTTAATTTTCAGTATATAAATATTTTGCCTCGGTTTATCCCTAAGTATTTTCTTTGTTTTAGTGCTAGTGTGAATGGCATTGTTTTCCTAATTTCCTTTTCAGATAATTCACTGTTAGTGTATAGAAATGCAACTGATTTTTGTATGTTGACTTTTGTATCCTGTAAATTTACTGATTTCATTGATTATAATTATTTTCAATGGAATCTTGGTGTTTTCTATATATAAGACCACATTGTGTATAAACAGGGATGATTTTACTTCTTTGTTTCCAGTTTGGATGCTTTTTATTTCTTGTCTAATTACTCTGGGTGGAACTTCCAGTACCATGTTAAATAGAAATGGTGAGTGGACACCCTTCACTTGTTCTGATTGTTAGAGGAAACTTGCAGTTATACACCATGGAATGTTAGCTGTGTGCTTTTCATTTACAGCCTTTATAATGTTGAAATATTTACCTTTCATTCCTAATTTATTAGCAGTTTTTATTGCGAATGAATGTTAAATTTGATCACATCAGTTTTTTTTGCATCTATTGAGATAATCATGCAATTTAGAATTTTTTAATTGAAGTATAATTTACAATGTTGTCTTTCAAATAAGATTATAGTAAAGTGAGTCTGTTATATATGACATATATACATATATATACTTTTTCAGATTCTTTTCCATTATAAGTTATTACAAGATATTGAATTCCCTCTGCTACACAGTAGGCCTTTGTGGCTTACCTATTTTATTATAGTAGAATGTGTATGTTAATCTTAAACTCCTAATTTATCTACCCCTCATCCACTTGGGTAGCCATAAGTTAGTTTTCTATGTTTATGCGTCCATTTCTATTTTGTAAGTTGATTTGTATTATTTTTTTAGATGCCACAATAAGTGATATCATATATTTGTCTTTCTCTCTTATGTCTGTTATATATGACATATATACATATATATACTTTTTCAGATTCTTTTCCATTATAAGTTATTACAAGATATTGAATTCCCTCTGCTACACAGTAGGCCTTTGTGGCTTACCTATTTTATTATAGTAGAATGTGTATGTTAATCTTAAACTCCTAATTTATCTACCCCTCATCCACTTGGGTAGCCATAAGTTAGTTTTCTATGTTTATGCGTCCATTTCTATTTTGTAAGTTGATTTGTATTATTTTTTTAGATGCCACAATAAGTGATATCATATATTTGTCTTTCTCTCTTACTTCACTTAATATGGTAATCTCTAGGTTTATTCATGTTGCTGTAAATAGCATTATTTCATACTTCTTAATAGTTGGTTGTATTGTGTAATATATGTCACATCTTTATTCACTCATCTGTCAATGGACATTTAGGTTGCTTCTATGTCTTTACTATTGCAAAAAGTCCTGCTATGAACATTGGGCTGCATGTATCTTTTTGAACTATAGTTTTATATATATACCCAAAAGTGGGATTGCTGCACTATATGAAAAACTCTACTTTTAGTTTTGTAAGGTGCCTCCATACTGTTTTCCATACTGGCTACATCAATTTATATTGCTACCAACAGTATAGGAGGTTTTCTTTTTCTTCACACCCAGTCCAGCATTTATTGCTTGTAGACTTTTAAATGATTGCCGTTCTGAGGTGAAACCTCATTGTAGTATTGATTTTCATTTCTCTAGTCATGTTTGTTTGTTTTGATATTAAAGCTGTGTGAGTTGTTTGTATATTTTGAACATTAATCACTTGTTGGTGTGTTTTGTTTGCAATTATTTTCACCCACTCTGTGCATTGTCTTTTCATTTTGTTTATGATTTCTTTTGCTGTGCCAAAGCTTTTGAGCTTAGTGAAGTCCCATTTGCTTATTTTTTTAATATCCATTATTCTAGGAACAGATCCCAAAAAAGTACTGCTACAATTTATGTCAGAAGGTTTTCTGCCTGTTTTCTTCTAGGAGTTTTATAGTATCCTGTCTTATTTTTAGGTCATTAATCCATTTTGAGGTTGTTTGTGTGTATGTGTGTGCTGGTAGAGAATGTTTTTACTTCCTTCTTTACATTTAGCTGTCCAGTTTTCTCGGCACCACTTATTGAAGAAACTGTCTTTCTTCCACTGTATATTCTTAACTCCTTGTCATAGATTAATTGACCATGAGTGGGTGAGTTTATTTCTGGGTTTTCCATTCTATTCCATTGATCTATTTGTATGCTTTTGTGCCAGTACCATACTGTTTTGATTACTCTATTTGTAATATCCAAAGTCAGGGAGCATGATTCTTGCAGCTTCAATCATCTTTCTCAAGATTGTTTTACTTGTTCACATTTTTTTGTGTGTGTTTCAATGCAAAATTAAAAATTTTGTGCTACTTCTGTGAAAAATGCCATTGGTAATCTGATAGGGATTGCACTGAATCTGTAGATTGTTTTCGGTAGTGTGGTCATTTTAACAATATTGATTCTTCCAGTCCAAGTATGTGGTATATCATTCCATCTATTTGTGTCATCTTCCATTTCTCTCACCAGTGTCTTGTAATTTTTGGAGTATAGGTCTTTTGCTACCTTGGGTATATTCATTGCTAGGTATTTTATTCCTTTTGATGATGGTAAATGGGATTGTTCCTCCAATTTATCTTTCTGATCTTTCATTGTTAGTGTATAGAAATACAACAGATTTCTGTATTCTAATTTTATATCCAACAACTTGGCCAAATTAATCAATGAGCTCTAGTAGTTTTCTGGTAACATTTTTAGGATTTTCTATGTAGAGAATCATGTCATCAACAATGATGGTTTTACTTCTTTCCAATTTGAATTTCTTCTTTTTCTTCTCTGATTGCCATGGCTAGGACTGCCAAAACTATGTTGACTAGAAGTGGCCAAAGTAGACATCCCTGTCCTCTTCCTGATCTTAGAGGAAATGCTTTCTGCTTTCCACTATTGAGTGCGATATTAGCTTTTATTTATTATATTTCATCTTTATTATGTTGAGGTATGTTCCTTCTATGCTCACTCTCTGAAGAATTTTTAGCAAAAATGGATGTTGAATTTTATCAAAAGATTTTTCTATATCTTCTGTCATGATCATAAGCCTTTTTTATTCTTCAATTTGTTGATGTGATACATCACACTGACTGACTTGAAAATATTAAAAAATCTTTGCATCTCTGGGATAAATTCCACTTGATCATAGTCAATGATCCTTTTAATTTATTGTTGGAGTAGATTTACTAGCGTTTTGTTCTGAATTTTTGCATCTATATTCATGAATGATATTGGCCTGTAATTTTCTTTTTGTGTGTGTGATATCTTTGGTTTTGTATCAGGGTGATGGTGGCCTCAGAGAATGAGTTCAGAAGTGTTTTTTCCTCTGAATTTTTGGAATAGTTTTAGAAGGATAGGTATTAGCTCTTAATTGTTTGGTAGAATTCACCAGTGAAGACACCTGTTCCTGGATTTTTGCTCTTTGGAAGGTTTTAAATTACTGACTCATTTTCTGCACTGGAAATTGGTCTGTTCATTTTTTCTATTTCTTCCTTGTTCAGTCTTGGGAGAGTGTACATTTCTAAGAATATGTCCGTTTCTTCTAAGTTGTCCATTTTGTTGGCATATAGCTGCTTGTAGTAGTCTCTTAAGATCCTTTTTATTTCTGTGGTGTCAGTTGTAGCTTCTCCTTTTTCATTTCTAATTGTATTGACTTGGGCCCTCTCCCTTTTTTCTTTTTGATGAGTCTGGCTAAAGGTGTATCAGTTTTGTTTATCTTTTCAAAGGACCAGTTTTTAGTTTTATTGATATTTTCTATTATTTTCTTTGTTTCTATTTTATTTCTGCTCTGATTTTTATAATTGTAGTGGTTTTGTTGCTAAGTCATGTCTGGCACTTGCGACCCCGTGGACTGTAGCCTTCCAGGCTCCTCTGTCCACGGGATTCTCCAGGTAGGAATACTGGAGTGGGTTGCCATTTCCTTCTCCAGGGGATCTTCCTGACCCAGGAATCAAACCTGAGTCTTCTGAATTTCAGGCAGATTCTTTACTGGCTGAGCTACAAGAGAACTTTCCTTCTAGTGACTTTGGGTTTTTTTTTTTTTCTCCTCTACTTGCTGTAGATGTAAAGTTAAGTTGGTTATCTGAGTTTTTAATTTTTTCCTGAGGTAAGATTTTATTGCTATAAGCTTCCTTCTTAGAACTGCTTTTGCTGTTTCCCATAGTTTTTGGATCTTCATGCTTTTATTGTAGTTTGTGTCTAGGTATTTTTAAATTTCCTCTTTGATTACTTCAGCCATTCTTTGCCTGTTTAGTAGCATATTGTTTAACCTCCACATGTGTGTGTGTTTTACAGCCTTTTGTTCCTTGTAGTTGATTTCTAATCTTGTTGGTGTTGTGGTCAGAAAAGGTGCTTGATATAATTTTGATTTTGTTAATTGAGGTTCACTTTTTGACCCAGCATGTGATCAGTCCTGGACAGTGTTTCCTCTGCACTTAAAAAGAATGTGCATCTTGCTGCTTTTGGATAGAATACTCTATAATGTTTATTTAGTCCATCTAGTTTAATCTGTTATTTAAAGCTAGTGTTTCCTGACTGATTTTCTGTCTGGATGATCTTGGTGAAAGTAGGGTGTTAAATCTCTTCAATATTAATGGTGTTACTCTCAACTTCTTTTTATGGTTGTTAGTATTTGCCTTATATTAATATAAGGCTTTCCTGGTGGCTCAGAGGTTAAAGCGTCTGCCTGGAATGCAGGAGACCCAGGTTCGATCCTTGGGTCGAAAAGATCCCCCTGGAGAAGGAAGTGGCAACCCACTCCAGTACTCTTGCCTGGAGAATCCCATGGAGGGAGGAGCCTGGTAGGCTACAGTCCATGGGGTCGCAAACAGTCGGACACGACTGAGCAACTTCACTTTCACTTTCAATATATTGAGGTGCTCCTATGTTGGGTACATATGTATTTACAATTGTTATATCTTCTTCTTAGATTGAGCCCTTGATCATTATGTAGTGTGATTCTTTGTCTCCTTTAACAGTCTTTGCTTTAAAGTCTAATTTGTCTTATGTAAGGTATTGGTACTCCTGTTTTCTTTTGATTTCCGTTTGCATGGAATATCTTTTTCCATCACTTCACTTTCAGTCTGTATATGTCCCTAGATCTGAGGTAGATCTATATATGTGGATCTTGGTTTTTGTATCCATTCAGGCAATCTGTGTGTTTAGGTTGAAGCATTTATTCCATTTATGTTTAAGGTAATTATCAATATCTATGTTCTTATTGTCATTTTGTTAATTGTTTTGGATTTATTTTTGTAGGCTTCTTTTTCCCCTTCTACTCTTGTTCTCTTTTGTGATTTGATAACTAATTTTACTTTTGTGTTTGGTTTCCTTTTTCTTTTTCTTGTGAATTTTCACTTTGTGGTTACCATGAGGTTTTGATATTGCAGTCTGTATATCAACAAGACTACTTGTTGCTGGTCTTTTAATTTAAAATGCACTTCTAGTACCCCACATTTGCACTCTCCTGTACTCACAGTTGCTGATTTTGATATCATATTTGTATGCAGATGATTTCCGACCGTTACTTTGTTTGCCTTTAACAGTGAGCTTTTACATTCATAATTTTCTTGTACAGTTGTGATCTTTTTTCTTCCACCTTTAGTATTTGTTGCAAAGCTGGTCCAGTGATGGTGAATTTGCTGAGCTTTTGCTTGTCTATAAAGCTTTTGGTTTCTCCATTGAATCTGAATAAGAGCCTTGCTGAGTAGGTTATTCTCTGTTTTAGGTTTCTTTCTTTCATCAGTTTAAATATATCATGCAGACCATTATACTCTGCAGAGTTTCTGTTGGAAAATCAAATTATAACCTTACGGAAGACTCCTCATGTGTTATTTGTTGTCTTTGCCTGTTTTTTTTTTTTTTTTTCTCTTTTTTAAAAAATTCTGTCAGTTTGACTACTATGTGTCTAGGCACGTTCCTCAGGTTTATCATGCCTGGGACTCTCTGTTCCTCCTTAACTTAGGTGACTGTTTCCTTTCCATTGTTTGAGAAGTTTTCAGTGCTATTTCTTCAAATATTTTCTTGAGTCTTTTCTCTCTTTTCCATCAGTCAGTAGGTTTAGTTGCTCAATCATGTCTGACTCTTTGTGACCCCATGGACTGCAGCATGCCAGGCCTCCCTGTTCATCATCAACTCCCGGAGTTTACTCAAACTCATGTCCATTGAGTCAGTGATGCTATCCAACCATCTCATCCTCTGCCGTCCTCTTCTCCTCCCACCTTCAATCTTTCCCAGCATCAGGGTCTTTTTAAATGAGTCAATTCTTTGCATCAGGTGGCCAAAGTATTGGAGTTTCAGCTTCAGCATCGGTCCTTCCAATGAATATTCAAGACTGATTTCCTTTAGGATGGATTGGTTGGATCTCCTTGCTGTCCAAGGGATTCTCAAGAGTCTTGTCCAACACCACAGTTCAAATCATCAATTCTTTGGCGCTCAGCTTTCTTTATAGTCCAACTCTCACATCCATGCATGACTACTGGAAAAACCATAGCTTTGACTAGACAGACCTTTGTCAGCAAAGTAATGTCTCTGCTTTTTAATATGCTATCTAGGTTGATCATAACTCTTCTCCATCTGAGACCCCTGTAATGAGAATGTTGGTATATTTACTTTTGTCCCAGATGTCTCTTAGACTGTTCTCTTTTTTAAAATATCTGTTCCATGACAGTTATTTCCACCATTCTGTCTTCCAGGTAGCTTATACATTCTTCTGCCTCATTTATTCTGCAACTGATTCATTCTAGTATATTTTTCATTCCAGACATTATATCATTCACCTCTTTTTGTTGTTCTTCAGTTCTTCTGGGTTAAATATTTCTTGAATCTTTTCAGTGTGTGCTTCCATTCTTTTTCTGAGATCTTGGATCATCTTTGCTATTATTACTCTGAATACTTTTTTTGGGTAGCTTGCCTATCTCCGCTTAATTTAGTTGTTCTTCTGGGGTTTTATCTTGTTCCTTTGTCTGGGACATATTCTTTAGGCATCTCATTTTGTGTAATTTTTTTTGTGATTGCAGTTTCCATTCTGCAGGCTGCAAGGTTGTAGGTTTTCTTGCTTCTGCTCTCTGCCCCCTGGTGAATGAGGCTGATCTAAGAAGCTTCCACAGGCTTCCTGGTGGGAAAGACTTGTTCCTGCCCACTCATGTGTCGAGATGGGTCTTGTAACTCTGGTTGGTAGGACTGTGTCAAAGCGTGTGTTTAGTAGGAAGCTGTGGGCTCAGAAAGACTTTAGGCTTCCTAGCTGCTGCTGGGTGGGGTTGTGTTCCCTCCTTGTTGGTTGTTTGGGCTGAGGCATCCCAGCACTGGAGCCTACAGGCTGTTGGGTGGGGCTAGGTCTTGCTGGCTTCTAGGAGGATTCACACCAATGAGTACTCCCCAGAACTACCACCTCCAGTGTCTTTGTCCATGCAGTGAGCCACACCACCCCACCCCACCCCCCACATCTGCAGGAGACTTTCTAATATCAACAGTTTAGTCTGGTGCAGTCTCCTATGAGGTCACTGCTTCCTCCCCTGAGTCCTGAAGTGCACAAGACCTTGTATGCATCCTATGACAGTGGAGTTTCTGTTTCCCGCAGTGCTGTGGAATTCCTGAGATCAAACCTTCAAAACCAGATGTTCTGTGCCCCTCCCATTGCCTCACTCCTAGGCTGGGGAGTCTGATGTGGGGCTTAGAAGTTGGCTCCTGTGGGAGAACTTCTGTGGTATAAATATTTTCAGTTTGTGAGTTACCCATCTGGCAGGTATGGGATTTGATTTTATTGCTATTACAACCCTCCTACCATATCATTGTGGCTTCTTTGACTTTGGATGTAGGATATCTTTTTTGGTAGATTCTGAAATTGTTTACCTCAGATTGGGACTCAAACCCAGCCAAAATCCTATTTGAGACTCAAACCCACATAACCAGGACTTGAACCTGGCCAAAACTCTACTTAGGACTTGAACCCACGTGGCTTGGACTCAAAATCCAGTTTGGAACCCAAACCCACATGGCCAGGACTCGAACCCAACCAAAACTCAGTTTATGATTCTAAACCCACATGGTTGGGACTCAAACCCAGCCAAAACCCACTTTGGGCCTCTAACCCACATGGCTGGGACTTGAACAAAGCTAAAACCTACAGTACCTGGTTTCAGGATCTAATTAAGCTCAAGCTCTTGATGTCTCATTGTAGAAAGAATTCAGTGAGAGACAAAGTGATAGGTAAGAAGTAGATGTATTCAGATTCAGAGAGAAACAAACTCCATAAACAGAGTGTGGACCATCCCAGAGGGTGAGTTCAGGGACCTTGAAAATGTGGTATGGTTAGCTTTAATGGGCTGGGTAATTCATAGGCTAATGAATGGGAAGAGTATTCCAACTATTTTGGGGAAAGGGTGGAGATTTCCAGGAGCTAGGTCACCAAACACTTTTGATGGTACCTAGGGACTGTCATTGGAGAAGGCAATGGCTCCCCACTCCAGTACTCTTGCCTGGAAAATCCATGGACGGAAGAGCCTGGTAGGCTACAGTCCATGGGGTCACTAAGAGTCGGACACAACTGAGTGACTTCACTTTCCCTTTTCACTTTCATGCATTGGAGAAGGAAATGGCAACCCACTTCAGTGTTCTTGCCTGGAGAATCCCAGGGATGTGGGAGCATGGTGGGCTGCCGTCTATGGGGTTGCACAGAATCAGACACGACTGAAGTGACTTACAGCAGCAGGGACTATCATGGCATCTCTAGGTGTGTCATTTAGCTTACTGATTGAGGATCAAGGTCTAGTCAAAGTTGACTTGTCTGCCATCTTGGACCCATTTGATTCTAATCAGTTTATGTTGTATCCTTCAGTTCAGTTCAGTTGCTCAGTCGTGTCCAGTTCTTTGTGACCCCATAAATCGAAGCATGCCAGGCCTCCCTGACTATCACCAACTCACGTCCATCGAGTCAGTGATGCAATCCAGCCATCTCATCCTCTGTCGTCCCCTTCTCCTCCTGCCCGTAATCCCTCTCAGCATCAGAGTCTTTTCCAATCAGTCAACTCTTCACATGAGGTGGCCAAACTACTGGAGTTTCAGCTTTAGCATCATTCCTTCCAAAGAAATCCCAGGGCTGATCTCCTTCAGAATGGACTGGCTGGATCTCCTTGCAGTCCAAGGGACTCTCAAGAGTCTTCTCCAACACCACAGTTCAAACGCATCAATTCTTTGGTGCTCAGCTTTCTTCACAGTCCAACTCTCACATCCATACATGACCACTGGAAAAACCACAGCCTTGACTAGATGGACCTTTGTTGGCAAAGTAACGTCTCTGCTTTTCAATATGCTATCTAGGTTGGTCAAAACTTGCCTTCCAAGGAGTAAGCGTCTTTTAATTTCATGCTGCAGTCACCATCTGCAATGATTTTGGAGCCCAAAAAAATAAAGTCTGACACTGTTTCCACTGTTTCCCCATCTATTTCCCATGAAGTGATGGGACCAGATGCCATGATCTTAGTTTTCTGAATGTTGAGCTTTAAGCCAACTTTTTCACTCTCCTCTTTCACTTTCATCAAGAGGCTTTTTAGCTCCTCTTCAATTTCTGCCATAAGGGTGCTGTCCTCTGCATATCTGAGATTATTGACATTTCTCCCAGCAATCTTGATTCCAGCTTGTGCTTCTTCAAGCCCAGCATTTCTCATGATGTAGTCTGCATATAAGTTAAATAAGAAGGGTGACAATATACAGCCTTGACGCACCCTTTTTCTATTTGGAACCAGTCTGTTGTTCCATGTCCAGGTCTAACTGTTGCTTCCTGACCTGCACACAGGTTTCTCAAGAGGCAGGTCAGGTGGTCTGGTATTCCCATCTCTTTCAGAATTTTCCACAGTTGATTGTGAACCACACAGTCAAAGGCTTTGGCATAGTCAATAAAGCAGAAATAGATGTTTTTCTGGAACTCTTCCTTTTTCCATGATCCAGCCAATGTTGGCAATTTGATCTCTGGTTCCTCTGCCTTTTCTAAAACCAGCTTGAACATCAGGAAGTTCATGGTTCATGTATTGCTGAAGCCTGGCTTGGAGAATTTTGAGCACTACTTTACTAGCATGTGAGATGAGTGCAATTGTGCGGTAGTTTGAGCATTCTTTGGCATTGCCTTTCTTTGGAATTGGAATGAAACCTGACCTTTTCCAGTCCTGTGGCCACTGCTGAGTTTTCCAAATGTGCTGGCATATTGAGTGCAGCACTTTCACAGCATCATCTTTCAGGATTTGAAATAGCTCAACTGGAATTCTATCACTTCCACTGGCTTTGTTCGTAGAGATGCTTTCTAAAGCTCACTTGACTTCACATTCCAGGATGTCTGGCTTTAGGTGAGTGATCACACCATCGTGATTATCTTGGTATTGATGATCTTTAGACTATGTCATTCTTTCAAAAGTTGCGCCCTGTCCGCTTCTTTCCTGTTTCAGTTCTAGTATTTTTTTGGGTCCATGGTTGTTCAGCAGTTAGTTGTGATTTTGTTGTTTTCATGAGAACAGGTGGCTGTCCTTATACTCTTCCATCTTGTCTCCACTCTCTCCATTTTGAGTTTGTTTTTATAGATGTCTCTTTCCATTTTCTTCCTTTATCCTCTTCTCTTGAGATTTGGTGACTATCTTTAGTGTTATATTTGGATTCTTTTTTCTTTTTAGTTTATCTATTAGAGATTTTTGTTTTATGGTTAATCTGACATTTTTGTATAGGAGTCACCATTTATTTGTTCTTGGTTTCAGTTGCTATCTCTCTCTCTCTCTCTTTTGGCTGTGCTGGGTCTCTGTTGCTTTGAGCAGGCTTTCTCTAGTTGTGGTGAGCAGGGGCTGCTCTACGTTGCAGTGCACAGGCTTCTTATTGCGGTGGCTTTCGTTGCAGAACACAGCTCTAGGGCACGTGGGCTTCACTCATTGCAGCACACAGGCTTAGTAGTTGCAGCTCACAGGCCCTCGAGCATGAGAGTTTTAGCAGTTATAGCACATGGACTCTGTAGTTGCTGGTCACAGGCTCCAGAGCTTAGGCTCAGTAGTTATGGGCACACAAGCTTAGTAGCTCTACAGCATGTGGAATCTTCCCAGAGCAAAGATCAAACCAGTGTCCCCTGCACTGGAAGGAGGATTCTTATCCACTGTGTCACCAGGGAAGCGCTTCAATTGCTTATCTCTTAATTTCAAATATATTTTAGATATGCTGCATTTGTATCTCCCCCGACCATTACTGTTTTTGATACTATGTTTTACATCTAATTGTGTTCTGTATCTCTTAACTGCTTATTGTGACTACAAATGATTTTACTACTTTTTTTCCTTTAACTCCCTACTTGCTGTGCCTGGACAATTTCACACCTTTACTGTATGTTTGCCTTTACCAATGAGCTTTTCCATTTTGTTATTTTCTTGTTTCCTGTTGTGGTTTTTCCTTTTCCACCTAAAGAGATTATATTAGCCTTTGTTGTAAAGCTGGTTTGGTGGTCCTGATATCTTTTAGCTTTTACTTGTCTGTAAAGCTTTTGATTTCTCCATGAAATCTAAATGAGAGCCGTCTGGATAGAGAATTCTTGGTTGTTGGTTTTCCTCTTTCATCATTTTAAGTATATCATGCCATTCCCTTCTGGTCTGCAGAGTTTCTGCTGAAAACTGAGCTGATGGACTTATGGGAATTCCTTTGTAGGCTATTTGTTGCCTTCCCCTTGTTGCATTTAATATTCTCTTTCAGTTCAGTTCAGTCGCTCAGTCATGTCCGACTCTTTGCAACCCCATGAATCGCAGC
>SJXQ01011407.1:6978-99735 GCA_006408695.1 Aepyceros melampus
TGGCAACCCACTCCAGTGTTCTTGCCTGGAGAATCCCAGGGATGGGGGAGCATGGTGGGCTGCCATCTATGGGGTTGCACAGAGTCGGACATGACTAAAGCAACTTAGCAGTAGCAGCATACCATTTTTCTAGATTTTACATATAAGTGTTCATATACAATATTTGTTTCTCTCCTTCTGATTTACTTCACTTTGTATGACAGTCTGCTGACTAAGGTCCGTCTAGTCAAGGCTATGGTTTTTCCTGTGGTCATGTATGGATGTGAGAGTTGGACTGTGAAGAAGGCTGAGCACAGAAGAATTGATGCTTTTGAACTGTGGTGTTAGAGAAGACTCTGAAGAGTCCCTTGGACTGCAAGGAGATCGAACCAGTCCATTCTGAAGGAGATCAACCCTGGGATTTCTTTGGAAGGAATGATGCTCAAACTGAAGCTCCAGTACTCTGGCCACCTCATGCAAAGAGTTGACTCATTGGAAAAGACTGTGATGCTGGGAGGGATTGGGGGCAGGAGGAGAGGGGGAGAACCGAGGATGAGATGGCTGGATGGCATCACGGACTCAATGGACATGAGTCTGAGTGAACTCCGGGAGTTGGTGATGGACAGGGAAGCCTGGCGTGCTGTGATTCATGGGGTCGCAAAGAGTCAGACACGACTGAGTGACTGAACTGACTGACTGAACTGTATGACAGTCTCTAGGTTCACTCACGTTTCTTCAAATGAACCAATTTCATTCCTTTTGTCACTATTGATACTATGTATAAAATTGATAACCAGTGAGAATATACTCTATAGCACCGGGAACTCTACTGAAAGGCACTGTGGACTGAGGGAGAAGGATCCAAAAGGGAGGAGATATACGTGTATATATATATATATATATATATATATATATGGCTGATTCATTTTGTTAATAGAAACACAGCATCATAAAGTAACTACACTCCCACAAAAATTAATTTAAAAAATAATGATGTAGATGTATTTGGTGGTATGTACGAAGGCACAAGTGGGCACATCCCCAGCTCAAAGGCTCTGAACAGTCCTATTCCAATGGTGTGGCTCCACAACTGTGGATATACTGGGTTAGATCTATGGCAGCTCAGGTACAACCCCTGCCTCATTATTAGCACTGGGTTGTTCAAATTGCCCTCTACCAAGAGCTTGAAAGAAGGATACATAAACTGTGGAGCACTGGAGTAATCTCCTTTTCCAGTATGCTCATGGGAACAGAGAAATTTAACCTAGATTTCACATACCATTACATTCAGTTCAGTTCAGTCACTCAGTCGTGTCCGACTCTTTGTGACCTCATGAACCACAGCACGCCAGGCCTCCCTGTCCATCATCAACTCCCGGAGTTCAACCAAACCCATGTCTGTTGAGTCGGTGATGCCAACCAACCATCTCATCTTCTGTCATGCCCTAATCACTGGAGATGTAGATATTGCTAAATCTAGCGGTCCACGTGATGTTCCTATCTTTCTTTATCTGTCAGAGGCACTAGACATAACTGATCAATCTTGCCTCCACTTTGAAATAACTTTTTTTTCCCCTTTACATCCAATCTAAACATTCTTCTGGATATTTTCTTTCGACCTCAAAGGCCATTCTTTTTCAGTCTTCCTGAGACAGAAATTCCTCCTCCTCTTCCCCTACCTCTTAACACTGGGGATTTTTGGAGCTCAATATTTGTACTTCTTCTCTATCGCCATTAATTCTTTAGTTTTCTCTGTAGTCTTATGGCCTTATATACCATACACATTGACATATCTAATATCCCTGCATTCCAAGACCATCTTCATTTTGCATCCAATAAGCAGCTCAAATGTAACATATCCACATGCAAATTGTAACTACATTCCCAAGCTGCTTCAGCCAGTTTTGGCAACTCCATTTTTCTAGCTGTTCAAGTCTAAAACTCTTGAGTCAGACCTGATGTCTCCTGGAGCTCAATATTTGTACTTCTTCTCTATCGCCATTAATTCTTTAGTTTTCTCTGTAGTCTTATGGCCTTATATACCATACACATTGACATATCTAATATCCCTGCATTCCAAGACCATCTTCATTTTGCATCCAATAAGCAGCTCAAATGTAACATATCCACATGCAAATTGTAACTACATTCCCAAGCTGCTTCAGCCAGTTTTGGCAACTCCATTTTTCTAGCTGTTCAAGTCTAAAACTCTTGAGTCAGACCTGATGTCTCCCTTTTTTTTTTTTTTTTTTTTCACATCTCATAGACTAGCTGTCACCAGTAGACTAGAACTTTGAAAACTAGCTAAAAGCCCACTATTTCTTACAATTTTACAGGCTTCTCTGCCACCAACTTGGTCAAAATGGCCATCAGTTTTTGCCTGGTTGATCATAAAAACATTTCTGCCCTTGACCCTGACTTACTGTTCTCAATCCAGCAACCAAGGTGAGCATTTGAAAATTAGCCAGTTCAGGTCTCACCCCTAGTGGAATCCTTCTAATTACTTCTGATATGACTCAGAGTAAAAGCAAAGCTCTCACCAGTCTGTGAAGCTTTATAAACCTCATCCTTGTATCACACTGACCCCTTCTTACTCCTCAGCCATGTTGTCTTCTTGCAGTGACATTTCCATTCTCAGCAAGTCCGCATCCGTAGTTCCTTCTCACCAGAAGACTGCATCTAAAGACGACTTAGGCTCTTTTCTACTTAGGAGCATAGTTCAAATATCCACACATGATCTCTAAATTTCACCCTTCTCCCCTTACTGTTCCTCCTCCAATCCTCTCCAATTTAAATAGCACTATTCCCTGTCCATTTTCTCAAAATAAAAAATTCAGGACTCATTTCTTATTTCTCCCTCTCCTTTACCACCAATATAGGAATTCATCACCAATTTTTGGTTGACTTATACCTTCATTTGTTTTTTGGGTTCTTTTTTTCTTCTGCCTGAGACAAGTTTTACTTATTCTTCCCATGTTTGTCACCTTTAGGTCTCAGCTTAAACATCTACCTCATCCAAGGTATCTGAAATAGATCTCTCACCCAATTTATTCTTTATCTTAGCATTTGGATTGTTCCATAGCACTAGCTTTATTTGTTTCCCTGTTATTTTTATCTCTCTACACCGCTTAGCCTGTGTCAGATTCAGAATTATATCTTTACAACTTTACATTGTTCTCAGCATGTAACAATTTCTCACTGTCTATTGATTTAACCAATGAATGAAACTGACAAGTTTGAAGAGAATGAAGCTTTATTTTTCTGTTGCCCTGTGGACTTCAAATGTTCTTTTCATTTATATATTTTAAAATATATATATTCCCTGTCAATATTCAATTAATAAAGCTGGCATGATATATCACTTTAATTTTTAGCTTGAGATATGGGGTTAGAGACTGGACAACAATAGATCATTTTAAAACATTTCAAGGATACTTGCATTTCTGTGGGAAAATTATTCCAAATTTACCTACTGTATATCAATCCTAAAGGATATCAATCCTGAATATTCATTGGAAGGACTGATGCTGACGCTGAAGCTCCAATACTTTAGCCACCTGAAGTGGCTAAAGTGAGCCACTTTAGCCAACTCATTAGAAAAGATCCTGATCCTGGGAAAGATTGAAGGCAGGAGAAGGGGAAAACAAAGGACAAGACGGTTGGATGGCATCACCAATGGACACGACTTTGAGCAAGCTCCAGGAGATGGTGAAAGACAGGGAATCCTGTAGTGCTTCAGTCCACGGAGTCACAAAGAGTTGGACACGACTGAGTGACTGAACAACAATATATTCCCCCAATGTTTGCTTTTCCATTTTAAAATGTTATTAAGTCTTTAAAATAAAAGTTCTCATTTTACTCCTCTGGGGGAAATGGTGTTTTGCTTACTGTAATGACCTACTTAGTAACAGGAAGGTATGCTCATGAAAATTTGACTCTTGGTCAACAGAAGGATGCAAAAAATGTCTTAGAAGTGGTTGAAGCAAAAGACCAGCTGCCTGACTAGGGTTTTAAAGAGTCAAGTGTGAGTTCTGATCTTGTCTCGTCAATTAGAAGATGCGGGATTCTTGGGTAATTCATTGCAATTTTCCCAGCCTCCTCTCTAAGAGACGAAAGAAGCATGCCCTGCTTATCTTTTTGCATCGTTGTGATCATCTTATTAGAAATCGTATGTGAAAATGTTTTCAGAACTGCAGAAAACCCTACTCACATGAAGTTCTACAGTGTTGGTGAACAACCTTGCAAAACCCTAGTGCTCCACTGCCATTTCAGAGAGATTGTGGAAGATGAGCTGAGGCAATTATCTCTATCTATACGTCTCTGGAAGCATTTATGATTTCAGCTATGTGCCTCAGTTATTTCAGATTTTGTGCAGAGATGCACAAAAGATTGTGTAATCCTTCGATCAATGGAAGTGGATACGGGCTGGCTTCCTAGGCTGTCTCCAGGTGGTCAGTACCTTAGCTACGCATTTTGAAGAAGGTGTGTAACAGTGGTGAAGTGGCTGGAGGCCCAGGGAATGGCTCTCTAGCTCTTTGTGGAATGGTTTACTGTGTGCTGCTTCTAGGCTGGCGCAGGCTCCTTCCAGATGGCAGCAGGCTGGAAGAACTCTGCCTTTTCAGATGTCCCAGTCTAGCTGCCCTCACTCTGCCTCCATCCTTCCCTTCTCACCTTTCCCCTTTCCTCTTCCAACAGAGACAGGGGAGAGGGAATCCTGGAGGGATGAAAAGAAAGAACCATTTCAGTCCCTTTTACTTCCCCATGGCAAGCTGTGCTGCTGAGTTAAAAATATGTAATTTCATTTCCAAGTCTATTTCAACCCTTGCCTGGCCTACTGAGCAATCACAAACCCTCCTGTTCCAATTCAGGTCTTTGCTTTTAGCTTTATTTTAAAGGGAACACTGCTAAGTTGTATAAACAGATATAAAGTAAACAATCTACAAAGAGCAGAAGCAGGATTAAGGGAACCAGGAAGTAAATCTGTATTTATAGCACAATGGTCAAAAGCTGAATTATTTTCATTTCATTTCAAAAATGCCAAATTTTCCACAAGATATAAAATGTCAAGGAAGGCATCAAACCTGTGGCATTCAAGAGTTTCTGCTAACAATGAATTTTCTTATTATTTTCTGTGATGCTCATTTATAACATCATGTAAACAGATTACACATTTTTCTGCAGGTGAGAATTACTGTTCCTCTGTTACATCTGGAATACTACATATTTACAGAGAATGATCCACTTCTAAATAATGAATCACATTTACCACAAATATTTATGAGCAACAACCCCTGAAATTGTGCTACATGGTAAATTATTAATAATGAATCAACTACTAACACTTAAAATAATGTGAATTCAACCCCTCCCATAAAGCTCTAAAAGAACCTCCAAGTAGGCAATGAATATCACTTGGCAGAGACAAACAAGATGACTAATTCCCTTGAAACATTTTAGCAGTCCTGCAGCTAACCAAAATCCAGCAATGGCTTCTATAGGTGGATTTCATTTATTTTATTGTCTATATACTATCATGGGAGAAGGTAGTTGGTAAAAAAAATAATACATCTACAGTGGATCCCTTCTTCCTTTTGAATTACAACTTGCATTACAACCAACTGGGCAGATGTGATTTTAATTTTCCACATTTAATAATAAAATCATACAGTTTCAGTAATTTTTTGCTTTAATTTATGTTCAGGGACATCAATTCACTAATGAATATTTAAACTACATGTGATTTGATACTTCTATTATTTTTTTTCCTTTACTTAAAATGTCAAGCTTAAAAACTTTATGGGCAGATAAATCCTCTTTTATTGATATAATATAGCCTTAAATGGCATCACATCATCTGAAACCTTCTCCACACAGTTATTTTTGATCTAAAGTGATAATTTCCCAGTCACTTATGAAAGAGCGTGCATTGACAAATGATTCACTTCTGTAAGGAAGCCTTTTTTCAGATTTCCATGAAGGCAAATGCAGGGCTAAGCATCCTACCCCTAGAGAGGCAACATGAGAAGAACTGGGAGAATCTTTCATTCTCTCACCCATCTTTATCACTATCAAAATGCAAAAAAAAAAAAAAGAATTAAACCCCTCAATGTCTCCTAGTAACCTTCTCAATAAAATCGAGGAATAAGGAATAAAGTGGGCTCCTGGTTCCAGAAGACTGGATTCCAGTCTATCATTAATATGCTATGTTAGTCATTCAGTCGTGTTTGACTCTTAAGGAACCCAAGGACGATAGCCTGCCAGGCTTCTCTGTCTTTGGAATTCTCCAGGCAAGAATACTGCAGTGGGTTGCCATTCCCTTTCTCCAGAGGATCTTCCCAACCCAGGGATCGAACCTGAGTCTCCTGTGTCCTTTGCATTGTAGGTGGATCTTCACCACCTGAGACACCAGAGAAGCCTAATATGCTCTGTTTCTCAGTATAAATCTCTTTCTCTTTCAAACATTCTCCTTTGTTACATGAGAAGAACAAGACTGGTTAGACTCCTAAAACCCAAACAATTCTCTTTTATTTTCAACAATTCTTTGTAAGCTGAGACCAAACACCTCTGGAATAATATCTAATTCTGTTCTTCTTCCCAGGAGCATCCTGCTTCCATTTACCTTCTACACTCCCCATCTTTATCTCCTAAAACCCTCAAAAGGAAGCGCAAATACCTCAGTGCTTCTAATACTATGATATTCATCACAGAGTATCTGATAGCATCCCAATCTTTGTGGGTTTGTCTTTTAAGTACACAACTTGATCTGGGTTCCAATATTGCCCATGCCATTTATCAACTGTGAACTTGGACCAATTGGTTATCTTCCCAAGCCTCAACTTCTGCATCTGTAAAACAGAGATAGTAATACCTTTCTCTCCGGGTTGTTGTAAGGTTAGACAGTAAGGTTCCTTATCCTTTAAGGTAGAGCCTAAGTCTTATTTGACTCATTTCCCAAGAAGTAACTAGATCAGAGTAGTGGAAAGAACAGGAACTTGGTGGTCAGGAGACATGGGCTTAGGCTTTAGGTGAAGACTGTTCTCACTGAACTGGACTGAGAGGGTATTTGAAGTTAAGAATAGTATCTTGAGATTTCTGTGAACCTGGTGCCTAGCACAATGCTTGAGATTCTCATTACATAAGCAAAGGGACTATGAATACGAAAAAAAGAGCAACGATACTGTGAATGGATGTGTCTCTATCAGACCCTTTATACATATTTACTTAAGGAAGAAATAAAACAGAAACATACCTGACTTCAAAGTCTTAGGAGGGAAGTAAACAGCCACCTCTCCAAATAAAGTAAAATTTGATCCCAGGGTAGAAAAGAATAGGCAAGGACTGGGTTCTCTAGGAGAGCAGACAGCTTCGTGCCCTAGATTCATGTCCTAGGTAGAACAGGGTCGAGGTTTTGCTGAGGAACTAACACCACGTGGGAGGACAGGGGACTTCGAATCAGCTGTCCAAGTGCAACCTGCTCTGAGCAAAGCGGCCGAGTTGGGAGAAGTCCATTCTCAGGGCGCAGAGCAGGTTCCAGCTGAGCCCCAGGTTCCCATTTTTGACTCTTTCCCTTCACCCTCCCCCGCCCAGCAGTCAGGTCCCAGGAGGTAATTAGTGTGGGGGAGACGCAAAGCTGCTGAGGGGGCTATACACAGGACACGCTTGCGCGTTTGAAATCGTTCATACCCCCAAATCCAGGACGCAGCCTGTTGTCATAACCATCGAGTAAACTGTCCAGGATGCGGGTAAAATTTTCTGGGCATAATTTCTCCTCCTTTTGGTTCTGTCCTGGAGATTCGTTTAAACTGCAAACGCACACACACACACAGAAAAAAAAAAAAACAAGCGGAGGGGTTATTTTAAGAATTGATCAACGAACAGGTGGAAACAGGTTTATGTTCTAGGAAAAGAGTCTCTCGCTCCAAACTAAAGGAGTCAGGGCTGAGGGATAGGGGAGAGAGAAATGGCCCGGGGAGGCGCAGCCCGCACACACGGACCCCAGTATCCACACTCTTCTCGGACCCCGCGCCCCTGCTGCTCTTGGCGTTTATGCGGTCAGAGCAAAGCCGGGCTACGCGCCCCTGAGGTTACAGCGGAGACCAGAGGTTCTGGTTCGCCGTGGGAGGGGCAGAGGAGACCCAGAACTGGCCCCTTCTTCATCTTCCCCTAACCCGCAGCAGCACCCTGGGGAACTCACCAAGCCGCCAGGCACAGGAAGTGCAGGAGGGCGAAACTGACCCCGAAGGACATCGCGATCGCGGGTACCTTCTTGGCAGAAACCATCTTTGCAACATGCCATACTTTAAGCCTGTTCAGGTTTCCAGGCTCTCCAGATGCCCTGAGCAGGGTGCGAGGCGAGGGCAGAGGCTCTCCGCGGCGTGCGCACACTCGCGCTCACACTCGCCCGCGCTCAGCCAGCCCCAGCAGCGGTGGGCGCGTGTGTGCACGCGGGCCGGGGAGGCGGATCCTGCCTTTCCTCGCCCCCTCCTTTTCTCGC
Organism: Aepyceros melampus; assembly: GCA_006408695.1. Lineage (NCBI taxonomy): Eukaryota > Metazoa > Chordata > Mammalia > Artiodactyla > Bovidae > Aepyceros > Aepyceros melampus. Next base: position 15,452 of record SJXQ01011407.1, read on the forward strand.
CGAGCTCTCCAGTGTATGGAGAGCTGTGTATACCGCTCACACTCTTTCTTGCCCGCACCCCGAAGCGGCCAGAGTTAACACCTGGAGCACTGATACCGAAAGGCTGAGCCGAGTTCTTTCCGACGTTTAACTCCTGGGCTTGAGACAGGGGCTGCAGCCTCTTCTCGAGCTCCGAGCCCCGGCGCCAAGTGTGTCCCCGCCCACGGCTAAGCTTAGCCTCCGCTTCTCCCTCCGCAGGCATTTGGATTTAACCCTTGAAGCTCTTGTTTCTTTATGTTGTCGATGACCTGTCTGTACTCATTTTCAAGGTTGGAGGTGGAGAAAGGGCGAGATGGATGGGCTTTCTGGGCTAAGGGGTGGGAGATCTTGATGAGGGGGAGGAAATCAAGTCTGGACAGAAACAACCTCTGGGACTCTCCCCTTCAAGTGTTGTGGGGCGGCGGAGGAAAGAAAAATCTTCAAGTAAAAGAGATTGCAACTCGCTGGTGCTCTCTCGCCAAACTATTAGAAGGTGGACTTGAGCCTCATTGTGTTGTCAACTCCTGTGCCAAGCTGTTGCTACAAAGATAACAAATTCCTTTATGCTACCCGCCGTCGCCTGGCACGCGCATGCCCCCTACTTTGCTGCTCCATCCTTTCTCCGGAGGGAAGAGAAGTGGAAACAAGGGACAGCAGCTCAAAATCACTTTCACTTTTTGAGACACTTGACACTTTCTCTTTCACAGCAGAGCTGACTCCACATCCAGAACGCATCAGGGAGCAGGGAAAGGATGGCTTGGGAAAAGGAGAGGAGAAAGCAGGAAAAGAGAGAGAGTGTGTGTGTGTGTGTCTGAGAGAGAGAGCAGAAAATGAAAGGGACGCCTCAGAGTTCACTAATGACTTGAAAGGAAACACTAGGCAGTATAATGTTAGTGTTGTATTGAACAGAGATCCTTGATGAAAGTGAACGAGTGAAAAAGTTGGCTTAAAGCTCAACATTCAGAAAACAAAGATCATGGCATCTGGTCCCATCACTTCATGGGAAATAGATGGGGAAACAGTGGAAACAGTGTCAGACTTTACTTTTGAGGGCTCCAAAATCACTGCAGATGGTGACAACAGCCATGAAATTAAAAGTCGCTTACTCCTTGGAAGAAAAGTTATGACCAACCTAGATAGCATATTGAAAAGCAGAGACATTACTTTGCCAACAAAATCCGTCTAGTTAAGGCTGTGGTTTTTCCAGTGGTCATGTATGGATGTGAGAGTTGGACTGTGAAGAAAGCTGAGTGCCAAAGAATTGATGCTTTTGAACTGTGGTGTTGGAGAAGACTCTTGAGAGTCCCTTGGACTGCAAGGAGATCCAACCAGTCCATTCTAAAGGAGATCAGTCCTGGATGTTCTTTGGAAGGAATGATGCTAAAGCTGAAACTCCAGTACTTTGGCCACCTCATGCGAAGAGTTGACTCATTGGAAAAGACTCTGATGCTGGAAGAGGTTGGGGGCAGGAGGAAAAGGGGATGACAGAGGATGAGATGGCTGGATGGCATCACCGACTTGATGGACTTGAGTTTATCGCTTACTCCTTGGAAGAAAAGTTATGACCAACCTAGATAGCATATTGAAAAGCAGAGACATTACTTTGCCAACAAAGATCCGTCTAGTTAAGGCTGTGGTTTTTCCAGTGGTCATGTATGGATGTGAGAGTTGGACTGTGAAGAAAGCTGAGTGCCAAAGAATTGATGCTTTTGAACTGTGGTGTTGGAGAAGACTCTTGAGAGTCCTTTGGACTGCAAGGAGATCCAACCAGTCCATTCTAAAGGAGATCAGTCCTGGATGTTCTTTGGAAGGAATGATGCTAAAGCTGAAACTCCAGTACTTTGGCCACCTCATGCGAAGAGTTGACTCATTGGAAAAGACTCTGATGCTGGAAGAGGTTGGGGGCAGGAGGAAAAGGGGATGACAGAGGATGAGATGGCTGGATGGCATCACCGACTTGATGGACTTGAGTTTAAGTGAACTCTGGGAGTTGGTGATGGACAGGGAGGCCTGGCATGCTGCGATTCATGAGGTCGCAAAGAGTCGGACTCGACTGAGTGACTGAACTGAACTGAACTGAACAGAGATAAACACTTTCAGTAGAACTTTTAAAAACTTTAGTTACTGATTCCAAGAAGGAAAGGTGTCTTTCACCTTAATAGTGATTCCTATGGAAATACTTATATGTTGAATCAGTGACCTAAGTAAGTTTCTGTATAGGTCCCTAGAACCACCAATAATTATGTTCTGTTTAGAACTTTGATTATTTTTTCAAAATTTGATAACTGGTAGACTTATTTGATAGGGAAACAATCAAAGCAAGGGAGTTTGGGGTTTTTGTGTGTGTGTGTAAAATGCAAATTTCTCCTGCCATATTAATCAACAAGAAATGTCACAGCAATCAGTTACTTCTGGCCTCTAAATGTGAATGCAAGCTCCCCTAGCTTTAAGCCTTTGGATGCTGCCACCCCCAGGGTGATTGCTGAGGAGCTGGGGGAATGCTAGAAGCAAGGTGACCTAGGAAAACAGGATTGGCTCCAGATAGTTGAGATGCATATGAAGGAATGAAAGGAATGAATTCTGGGAGATGTTCAGACGGCCTGCTCCTTTTGTTACAAACTAGTGTATAGACTGACTTCCCTGCTGCCCCCTTGGAGCAGTTTTCTCAGGGCTACTGAGATGTTGTCTCCTGGGTTCAGAGTCCTAAACATTCCCACCAAATAAAATAACTGTCTAGTTTCAGGTTGTGTTTATATTTTTGAGTCCACACTTGTTTGTTGCAGCCTCTTAGTTCAATTTTTTCTGACAAAGAGGAAGACTTTTCTGATTGCCAAAAATGCCTAAGAGTCAGAGGTATGCCCACTCATTATATTCTGTACTACTTCCTTCCTGGCTTTTATTACATCTCATTCTAATTTGGTCTGTATCTTTCTCTTAAAGACTGTAATCTCCTGGAGGTCCTGAGCTAGGTAACTTTTCTTATCTGAGTTTACTTTTTTTTATTACAGTGCGTGACACCTCATACAAGGACAAGAAATATTTATTGAAGGAACAATTAAATTAATGAATAGCTTGTTTCCAAGTCCATCTTAATTAACTTGGATGAAATTCAAGTTCAAGCAAGCTCTTGGGGGGAAAAAATGGAAATACTAGTGTATTTCCCAAATAAGCCATGAAAACATTTGTCTCCTCAGATTATCTACATAAAAGATGCTAATACATTATATTAGTATTATATCAAACTATATTATTATATCAAACTATATTATTTCTCCAATCTTAGTGCTTTCCTACACTTTCTAAAATCTAATTCAGTATTCTCTATTTTTCTTTACAATTGCCATTAAATATGCATGTACAAAACTACAGGCCTTCCCATGTAGCCCACTTGGGAAAGAATCTGCCTGCAGTGCAGGAGACCAGGGTCTGATCCCTGGGTTGGGAAGATCCCCTGGAGAAGGAAATGGCAACCCACTCCAGTATCCTTGCCTGGAAAATCTCATGGACAGAGGAGCCTGGTGGGCTGCAGTCCACGGCGTCGCAGAGTCGGGCATGACTGAGTGACTAACACTTACTTACTTTATATAAAAATAAAGAATAGAAACCTATGACCTTGGGGAAAAGAAGTTCCATATTGTTAAAACAAATTATCTTTAAAATATTAATTTTAAGTATGTAAAACTAAAACCTCACAAAGAATAAAAAGATTTCTCCCTTCATATAGATATTTCCAATTTTATTTTTGCTAAATGACATCTACTACTTAAAATTAACTGAAGATAATAGTAGAGACATTTATATTTCCTTTTTTTACATCATACACTTTTATTTATGCTATCTAAGGGCTTCCCATAACTGGGTATTATTTTTGCTTTGGCTTCATCCCTTCATTCTTTCTGGAGTTATTTCTCCACTGATCTCCAGTAGCATATTGGGCACCTACTGACCTGGGGAGTTCCTCTTTCAGTATCCTATCATTTTGCCTTTTTATATTGTCCATGGGGTTCTAAAGGCAAGAATACTGAAGTGATTTGCCATTCCCTTCTCCAGTGGACCACATTCTGTCAGACCTCTCCACCATGACCCACCTGTCCTAGGTGGCCCCACAGGGCATGGCTTAGTTTCATTGAGTTAAACAAGGCTGTGGTCCATGTGATCAGATTGGCTACTTTTCTGTGAGTACGGTTTCAGTGTGTCTGCCCTCTGATGCCCTCTTGCAACACCTACCATCTTACTTGGGTTTCTCTGACCTTGGACGTGGGGTATCTCTTCAAGGCTGCTCCAGCAAAGTGCAGCCACTGCTCCTTACCTTGGAGGGGGGGTATCCCCTCCCGGCCGCCCCTCCTGACCTTGAATGTGGAGTAGCTCCTCTCAGCCCTCATAAGCTCATGCAGCGACCACTCCTTAGACGGAGTTGCTCCTCTCAGCCGCCACCCTGACATGACTGATGATAGAAGCAAGGTCTGATGCTGTAAAGAGCAATATTGGATAGGAACCTGGAATGTCAGGTCCATGATTCAAGGCAAATTGGAAGTGGTCAAATAAGAGATGGCAAGGGTGAATGTCAACATTGTAGGAATCAGTGAACTAAAATGGACTGGAAGAGTGAATTTAACTCAGATGACCATTATATCTACTACTGCAGCGAGGAATCCCTTAGAAGAAATGGAGTAGCCATCATGGTCAACAAAAGAGTCTGAAATGCAGTATTTGGATGTAATCTCAAAAACGACAGAATGATCTCTATTCATTTCCAAGGCAAACCATTGAGTAACACAGTAATCCAAGTCTATGCCTCAACCAATAATGCTGAAGAAGCTGAAATTAAACGGTTCTATGAAGACATACAAGAGCTTCTAGAACTAACACCCCCAAAAGATGTCCTTTTCATTATAGGGGACTGGAATGCAAAACCAGGAAGTCAAGAAACACCTGGAATAACAGGTAAATTTGGCCTTGGAGAACAGAATGAAGCAGAGCAAAGGCTAATAGAGTTTTGACAAGAGAATGCACTGGTCATAGCAAACACCCTCTTCCTACAGCACAAGAGAAGACTCTACACATGGATATCACCAGCTAGTCAACACTGAAATCAGATTGATTATATTCTTTGCAGCCAAAGATGGAGAAGCTCTATACAGTCAGCAAAAACAAGACCAGGAGCTGACTGTAGCTCAGATCATGAGCTCCTTATTGCCAAATTCAGACTAAAATTGACCACTAGATCATTCAGGTATGACCTAAATCAAATCCCTTATGATTATACAGTGGAAGTGAGAAATAGATTTAAGGAACTAGATCTGATAGATAGAGTGCCTGATGAACTATGGACGGAGGTTCATGACATTGTACAGGAGACAGGGATCAAGACCATCCCCATGGAAAAGAAATGCAAAAAAGCAAAATGGCTGTCTGGGGAGACCTTACAAATAGCTGTGAAAAGAAGAGAAGTGAAAAGCAAAGGAGAAAAGGAAAGATATAAGCATCTGAATGCAGAGTTCCAAAGAATAGCAAGAAGAGATAAGAAAACCTTCTTCAGCGATCAATGCAAAGAAATAGAGGCAAACAACAGAATGGGAAAGACTAGAGATCTCTTCAAGAACATTAGACATACCAAGGGAACACTCATGCAAAGATGGGCTCAATAAAGGACAGAAGTGGTATGGTCCTAACAGAAGCAGAAGATGTTAAGAAGAGATGGCAAGAATACACAGAAGAACTGTACAAAACAGAGCTTCACCACCAAGATAATCATGATGGTGTGATCACTCACCTAGAGCCAGACATCCTGGAATGTGAAGTCAAGTGGGCCTTAGAAAGCATCACTACGAACAAAGCTAGTGGAGGTGATGGAATTCCAGTAGAGCTATTTAAAATCCTGAAAGACGATGTTTTCAAAGTGCTGCATTCTATATACCAGCAAATTTGGAAAACTCAGCTGTGGCCACAGGACTGGAAAAGGTCAATTTTCATTCCAATTCCAAAGAAAGGCAATGCCAAAGAATGTTCAAACTACCACACAATTGCACTCATCTCACATGCTAGTAAAGTAATGCTCAAAATTCTCCGAGCCAGGCTTCAGCAACACGTGAATCATGAACTTCCTGATGTTCAACCTGGTTTTAGAAAAAGCAGAGGAACCAGAGATCAAATTGCCAACATCCCCTGAACTGAAGGTCTTCCCTGTTGGCTCAGATGGTAAAGAATCCATCTGCAGTGCAGGAGACCTCCGTTGGATCCCGGATTTGGGAAAATCCCCTGGAGAAGGGAAAGATTAGCCACTGAAGTATTCTTGCCTGGAGAATTTGATGGACAGAATAGTCTGGCAGGCTACAGTCCATGGAGTCCCAGGAGTAAGACACAACCAAGCAACTTTCAATTTCACCTTTTTAATATATTATTAAAGAAGTTACATGTTGGATTTACAGTCTAAAATGTTTAAAATATATATATCTATACACATGTATGTATCATCAGTTCAGTCGCTCAGTTGGGTCTGGCTCTTTGCGACCCCATGTACTGCAGCATGCCAGGCTTCCCTGTCCATCACCAACTGCCAGGGCCTGCTTAAACTCACGTCCATTGAGTCAGTGATGCTATCCAACCATCTCATCATCCTCTGTCGTCCCCTTCTCTTCTCACCTTCATCTTTCACAGCATTGGGGTCTTTTCCAATGAGTCAGTTCTTCACATCAGGTGGCCAAATTACTGAAGCTTCAGCTTCAGCAACAGTCCTTCCAGTGAATACCCAGGACTGATTTCCTTTAGGATGGACTGGTTGGATCTCCTTGCTGTCCAAGAGACTCTCAAGAGTCTTCTCCAACACCACAGTTCAAAACATCAATTCTTTGGCACTCAGCTTTCTTTATAGTCCAACTATCCCACCCATACATAACTACTGGAAAAACCACATCTTTGACTAGAAGGACTTTTGTTGGTAATGTCTCTGCTTTTTAATGTGCTGTCTATGTTGGTCATAGCTTTTCTTCCAAGGTGCAAGTGTCTTTTAATTTCATGGCTGTTGTCACCATCTGCAGTGATTTTGGAGCCCCCCAAAATAAAGTCTGTCACTCTTTTCATTGTTTCCCCATCTATTTCCCATGAAGTGATGGGAGCAGATGCCATGATCTTAGTTTTCTGAATGTTGAATTTTATGCCAACTTTTTCACTCTCCTATTTCACTTTCATCAGGAGGCTCTTTAGTTCTTCTTCACTTTCTGCCATAAGGGTGGTGTCATCTGATATCTGAGGTTATTGATACTTCTCCCAGCAATCTTGATTCCAGCTTGTGCTTCATCCAGCCTGGCATTAGATATATATATTGTCATGGTCCAGGGGCAAGTTGGAGAATTTCCAGACAATAGACAGAATGAGAGGGAAATAAAGTTTATTACAGTGGGAAAAACTATTAGAACAGCAGGCCAGCTCAAGGGAGAACTGATGTTGAACAGGGGTCCTTAATCCACTTTTATGCCCAGGGTACAAGGAGTGGGATAGGGGTCTTGTGAGTCATTTGCTGATTGGATCAGGCACATATCCTGTGTTGAGGTGGGTGGGGAGGATTAAGGAAAATATCTTCTCTCTATGGGGTAGGAGGGGAGACAAGTTATACTGCTCAGGAGAACCTGAAATCTGTTAATAGTTACAATATGGGGGAGGGAAGGACAATAGAGTCTATTTTTTCCGTTCCTGCATTTCAAGACCCTCCTTGCTTTTATCTGCTCTTTCGTCCTTGGGTCCCCATATATATCTTGTCACTATGAACTTTAAAATAAATCTAGTATTCAAAAATTACAATTTACTCCTGCAAATATCACTCAACATGCCATTATTTGGGGCTTTCCTGTTAGATCAGGCTTGGAATTTCTTTGGAAGGAATGATGCTAAATCTGAAACTCCAGTATTTTGGCCACCTCATGCGAAGAGTTGACTCAGTGGGAAAGACTCTGATGCTGGGAGAGGTTGGGGGCAGGAGGAGAAGGAGACGACAGATGATGAGATGGCTGGATGGCATCACCAACTCGATGCATGTGAGTCTGAGGGAACTCCAGGAGTTGGTGATGGACAGGGAGGCCTGGTGTGCTACAATTCATGGGGTCACAAAGAGTCGGACACGACTGAGCGACTGAATTGAACTGTTAGCTCAGCTCGGTAAGAAACCTCTTGCAATGCAGGAGACCCTGGTTTGATTCCTGGGTCGAGAAGTTTACCTGAAGAAAGAATAGGCTACCCACTTCAGTGTTCTTGGGCTTCCCTGGTGGCTAAGACAGTAAAGATTCTGCCTGCAATGTGGGAAACCTGGGTTTGATCCCTGAGTTGAGAAGATCCACTGGAGGAGGGCATGGCAACCTACTCCAGTATTGTTTCCTGGAGAATCCCCATGGACAGAGGAGCCTTGAGGGCTACAGTCCATGCTCAGTCAGACATGACTGAGGAACTAAAAACATCACAGCACATGATATTATGTGCTATATTATGAACATGATATAATGTTCTTATCCATTAAGATTCAGGCTGTAAATAATTTTTTCCTATAAATAGCTGTGTAGAAATATGAAGAAATTAAAATTATACCCATAATTTCCTTCTTTAAAGTTAACCTAAGTCTCTGATTGCTATATTCAAATGCACTACCCCCCAAACATCATGACGTTAAGCCAGCAACATATTATAAATGTATCATAAAGGTTTCATTTGGTATGGAGGGATGCAAACAATGCATATCACCTTATTGTTAAAGTCTTAGGATGAACACTATGTCTATGATGCCTAAAAAGTGTCCAGAAAATTAATAAAAATTTTTGTATTTATGTAAATATGTGCATTTTTCTGTGTGCTCTTCATTACTTTCATTAGATTCTGAAAGCCTGTAAACAACTACAGTATGGACTAATATTTTCACATAAGAGATGACATATATAATAGAAAAATCAACCAAAGAAATGAATATCCACTTGTAAGTAATGTGTGACAAACATCTCTACCTCATTTGATAAACAACACCCAGTTTCTATAGACTATTATGTAGACTTTGAGTCTACATTGAAAGTGCTTGGCCCAGTTTTTGTCAGTTTATTCAATGGTCTTAATTGGCACACAGAATTTTGAGCAATAATAAAATGAATGATTTGAAAAGTTTCAATCTGTTTCTCTTTCTTTCTGTTAATTATTTCTGGTAAAATATTGAACCAATTTAAACTATTTGAAGAGGGTAATGGTGTGAATTACTGTAAATTCTGAAGGAATGGATATCCACCTAGCTGAAACATTTCAGTTTTGAGACCGTAAAAGCTATTGACTATTTTTACATTAATGCATTTCTCTGCACTAAATATTTAGGATTGTCTGATGCTCTCTGGTCATGTCTTTCCTTATTTGTATTAAAACAATGATTTTACAAAAACTGACCAGCATGCTGGCCTATTGTTATTGTCTAGTTTTAAATTTGTATCTCTGCTCTTAAGGCATCTCAGAATTGTGTCTATTGTTTTAATTGTTATTACTTTAAAAATGGCATAATCTGGAGCATCTTAACAGAATGTATTTGAACAAATACATCATAAAATTAATTGATTATTTCTCCCAAAATATTTATTTTTTTTGCCATATAGTTAATGCAGATTTAGTTGTTTCAATGTGATTACTTGAAAGAGAAAATAATTTAAGCAATATGTGTATCCTATCTGAATAATTTCTATACATGAAATTTGGAAGTCAGCTATTATATTAAAATTATAAAATTATTGATTAAATATTTTTGTGATTGTCCATGATGAAGTTGGACATTGAAGAAAGTATGCATGCCTGCATGCATACTAATTGCTTCAAACCTGTCCCACTCTTTGTGACCCTATGGACTGTAGCTGGCCAGGCTTCTCTGTCCATGGGATTCTCCTAATAAGAATACTAGAGTGGGTTGAGGTGCCCTCCTCCAGAGGATCTTCCCAATCCAGGGAGATCAAACCTAAGTTTTTTTGTTTCTTATGTCTCTTGCATTGGCAGGTGAGTTCTTTATCACTGGGGCCACCTGGGAAGCCCATGATAGTATCAATTAGTTATTAATAGCTAATCTCATTTGAATCTTCAAAAAAAATTTTATGGTTCGGTATTACTTTGCACATCTTATAGATAAGGTAATCAAAGCTTAAAAATGCTAAAAAATTTTGCTTTTAGTTACATGACCAGAAAATGGAAAGGTCAAGATTTTATTCTATTTCCTTGTGGAACTACTTAATAAAATTTACTTCTGTAGTTTTATCTGATATATGTGTATATTGTAAGATGATTACCACAGTGATGTTAGTTAACACATCTATCACCTCACACAGTTATCTTGTGTGTGTGTGTGTGATAAGATCTACTCTCAGCATATTTCCTGTATACAATACAGCATTATTAAATATAGTTATCACACTATACTTTAGATCCTTAAAACTTATATTTTTAATTGAAATCCCTTTGATCAACGCCTTCCCATTTCCCTCACCCCAGCCCCAGACAGTCACTAATCCACTTTGCTCCTACGAGCTCAATTTTTAAATTTTACATATAAGTGAGATTATACAGTATTTTTTGCTTCCCTGGTGGCTCAGAGGTTAAAGCATCTGCCTCCAATGCAGGAGACCTAGGTTCGATTCCTGGGTCGAGAAGATCCCCTGGAGAAGGAAATGGTAACCCACTCCAGTATTCTTGCCTGGAGAATCCCATGGACCGAGAAGCCTGGTAGGCTATATACGTCCATGGGGTTGCAAAGAGTCGGACACAACTGAACGACTTCACTCACTCATACAGTATTTGTCTTTCTCTGTCTGAATTATCTTGTTTCAAGAGTAACACAGAATTAATGCAACAAATTTGGGAAGTCACTTATTGATACATATACACACGTTGAACATGATCATAACGTATGATCAGGCCATCCCATGCCTATTTTATAGCCCACTGAGGCTGTGTGTACCACAACAAACTGGAAAATTCTTAAAGAGATGGGCTTCCCTGGTATCTCAGATGGTAAAGAATCTGCCTACCAATGCAGGAGATGCAGGTTCAATCCCTGGGTCAGGAAGATCCCCTGGACAAGAGAATGGCAACCCACTGTAGTATTCTTGCCTGGAGAATTCCATGGACAGAAGAACCTGGAGGGCTATAGTCCATGGGGCTGCAAAGAGTCAGACAGGACTGAGTGACTAACACTTACCTGCTTCCTGAGAAATCTGTATGCAGGTCAAGAAGTTAGAACTGCACATGGAACAACGGACTGGTTCCAAATAGGGAAAGGAGTACGTCAAGGCTGTGTATTGTCACCTTGTTTACTTAATTTACATGCAGAGTATATCATGTGAAATGCCAGGCTGGATGAAGCACAAGCTGGAATCAAGATTGCTGGGAGAAATATCAATAACTTCAGATATGCAGGTGATACCACCCTTATGGCAGAAAGGAAAGAAGAACTGAAGCTCCTCTTGATGAAATGAAAGAGGAGAGTGAAAAAGTTGGCTTAAAACTCAACATTCAAAAAACTAATATCATGGTAGCCAGTCCCATCACTTCATGGTAAACAGATGGGGAAATAATGTAAACAGTGACAGACTTTATTTGGGGGGCTCAAAAATCACTGCAGATGGTGACTGCAGCCATGAAATTTAAAAATGCTTGCTATAACAAACCTAGACAGCATATTAAAAAACAGAGACATTATTTTGATGACAAAGTCCATCTAGTCAAACTGTGGTTTTTCCAGTAGTCATGTATGGATGGAGAGTTGGACTATAAAGAAAGATGAGTGCCAAAGAATCGATGCTTTTGAACTGTGGTGTTGAAGAAGACTCTTGAGAGTCCCTTGGATTACAGGGAGATCAAGCCAGTCAATCCTAAAAAAAAGCAGTCCTAAATATTCATTGGAAAGACTGATGCTAAAGCTGAAGCTACAATAATTTGGCCACTTGACATGAAGAACCAACTCACTGGAAAAGACCCTGATGCTGGGAAAGATTGACGGCAGGAGGAGAAGGGGACGACAGAGGATGAGATAGTTGGATGACATCACTGACTCAATGAACATGAGTTTGAGTAGGCTCTGGGAGTTGGTGATGGACAGAGAAGCCTGGTGTGCTGCAGTTCATGGGGTCGCAAAGAGTGGGACACAACTGAGCGACTGAACTGAACTGAAGCTCTCAAACGAGACCTACAAAACAGCGTATTGTTTGTAACAATGAAGACTGTTAAATGTTAGTTGTTCAGTTGTGTCTGATCCAACCTCATGGACTATGTAGCCCACCAGGCTTATCTGTCTATGGAATTCTTTAAGAAAGAATACATGGCTCAGAGGTTAAAGCATCTGTCTGTAATGCGGGAGACCTGGGTTCGATCCCTGGGTCAGGAAGATCCCCTTGGAGAAGGAAACAGCAACCCACTCCAGTATTCTTGCCTGGAGAATCCCATGGACAGAGGAGCCTGGTGGGCTACAGTCCACAGGGTCGCAAGAGTCAGACATGACTGAGTGACTTCACTTTCACTTAGGTAGGTAGTCATTCCTTTCTCTGGGGGATCTTCCTGACCCAGGGATGGAACCCAGATCTCCTGTATTGAAGGCAGATTCTTTACTATTTGAGCCATGAAATACCAACAAATTAAATGTCCTTTAACAGGGAAATGGATACATTATATTGTGGTGTAAATGAAGCACTATAAAGAAATTAAAATTAAGAAAATAAGGTGCATATATATGTATATATATTTAGATATATGCCAAGAATATGTTGTATGCTGTTTATGAGTATCATGTAGTGATAAACTTGCATGAAAAAATAAACACCAAATTAGAGATAATGGCTGTCTGTGGAGAAGAGAGGAACAGAATAGAACATTGGCTACTTCAATTATTTATCTAATGAAGCACATATGGCAAAATGTGACGTATTGACAAATTTAGTGGTAAAGACGTGAACCTCCATAATATTACTTTTAGGTATTGTTCTGACCTTCTATTGCTACATAAAAAACCATTACAAAACTCGCTGATTTGAAACAAGAAATTTGTGACTATCTCTCAGTGTTCATGGTATGACCTGGCTCATCTGGCAGTTCTCCCAGAACATCTGGCACTTCTGGAAGTGCCTCACCTTGTTGCAGTAACGGGCTACAGTTAGATGGTAACTGGGGGGCTGTGGTTATCTAAAGGTTTGACTGAGCTGGCTACGAAGATGACTTATGGCTTCACATCACTGACACAACATCCAGGGTACCTGAAGCAGTTAGAGGGCTGACTGGAGCCCTCTCTTCCTCTACCTTCTGCTTCATTACTTACTTAGCTTGGATTTCCCCACAACATGATGGTCTCAGGACAGCCAAACTTTTTTACATGGCAATTGGCTGCTGTGAGACTTAAAAACAAGCCTTAGAAGACAGTGTCACCACAATTGTTATTCTCTTGGTCAAATCAAGTTACAGGACCAAACCACATCATGCAAATAGGATACCCATGTGGGGTATGGTTCACTGAATGGTGATCTTTGAAGGCTAGCTGTTATACGTACTTTTCTCTAGGCTTGAAATAGTTCATGGAAAAACTGAATAGCATTTTACAGCAGTGGTGTGAAGGTTAATTTCCTGCATCAACTTGGCTTGGCTACAGTTCCCAGAAATTTGGCCAAAAATTATTCTAGATGTTTCTGTGAAAGTACTTTTTAGATGAGGTTAACATTTAAATTAGAAGTTTTGAGTAAATCACCCAATCAGTTGAAAGCCTTAAAGAAAAAAAGACTGACCTACCCAGAGGAAGAAAGGATTTAGCCAGGAGACCTCAAATTTAAACTGTAACTCTTCCCTGGATTGCTAACTTGCCAACCTACCCTATAGATTTTGAACTTGCCAGCTTCCATTATTGTGTGAGCCAATTTCTTAAAAGCAATCTCTCTTTATCTCTCTCAGTTCCTATTGATTCTGTTTCTCTGCAGAACCCTAATCTAACACAAGTGGTATGGTGATATGAGACTAAATGCTTGTTGAACCTTTGGGGTATGAGAAATATTTAATGTTGTGTCCATTCAACAAGGAAGCATATTCTTGCCTTTCAGATGCCACTAAATCCTTCCCCAAATAAGTAGTATGAAATGATTTTAGAGTCCTGAATAATATCTTATAATAAGATATCTTATTGTCATTGTTTTTCTTAGGATGGACAGTTTTGTGTGTGTGTGATGCAGGTAAGGGTTCACTCATGATATGTGAACACATGTAAATCTTAAACATACATGAGTCAAATTGAGGCTTTAGATAAATCACTCTATTTGAATTTTGTCTTTTTGATTTTTAAATCAGTCAAATAACACCTGTTCATTATAGAAATTTTGAATACAAAAAACTAGCAAAACCCCCCAAAATTATGTAAAATACAATTATTCAAATAAGGCACTTCTTAACTTGGTTTAAGAGGAAAAGGGGCTTAACTCTTTGAAAAAATTATTGCCATCTGCTTTATAAACTTTAACAAAAACTGTATATAGTGAATATATTTGGCAACTGAATAAGTCCAGATAGTAAAGATGTGGAATACATTGTGTATCTTATGCAATTTATTGTATGTACTTACATTACTTTTATCAATTTTTTACTAGTGATATGAGGATACCTGCTATTTAAAATATATTCATAACTAGAAGAAAAATTAAATTAACCTAAAGGATGTATTTATTTTCACTAATCATTGTAGACACAAATATTTTAGCCTTTTAAAATGCTTAATACCAAAAACCTTTGAAGACAGGCATAATGTCAGATATTTGTATGTCTTTTTTCAATGCTTTTTTAAACTTCAGTACAGAACTAACACATAAATCAGATTCACACAAAGTAAAAAATTAAAGTATCACAGGTGTATGCTGACTGGCTATCAACCCAGCATTTGCAACTAAAATTTCCAAGCAAACCTAGGAACACATAACATAACATAACACAGTAGCAATACTACTGTTTGGTCCACAGAAGACTACGAAGCTAGACTGCTCTTCATCACCATCTGGTGGCTGCTGCATGGAGTGGCATTAACCATAATTTTAAAAGAAAGCTAGAACTAAATACTTTAGAATAAACCTAGTATTATTGACGAAGATTAAGAATGAATGAGGATAAAAACCAAAGAAGGATTTGGAACTTTCTTTACAAGGGAAAAGTATACCATAAAAAGTTATTTTTTTGGAAACAATCTATAATGGACAAAAGTTGAATATATGATAAACAATACTTTGAACAGCATAAGAACTCTGTATCACCCAATTGTTTTACAGCACAAAAGACAATGTAATTTTTTTCTTCTAGTGGTAAATTAGATGTAATCATTTTTCTGAATTTACTAAATATTTTGGTCATCCATCTATCTTCACATGCCATTTGCCAAGAAATACTCTTCTATTTTATCTACCTGGTAAACACTTGTATACCTTTAGAAATTTAGTTTAAATGGTACCTCACTTGAGAAGTCTATCTGTGCAGTCCTGGTTGAAAGTTCAGTTATCCATCCCTAGAAACTGTTGTTGCTAGTCTGTTATCATTTACATAATGTTTTTTAACTCATGACTGGTTGAGTTCCTCAGGAGAAGTGATGGTGCCCTACTTATCCTTTTAAGATCTGAGTTCAAAGTATTTAATATATATCTAAATAAATATATCCAGGAAGGAATAAATATTCCAGGAAGGAATAAATATTCCAGGAAGGAATCAATCCAGGAAGTTCATTATTCTTTAGGAAATTTAAACCAAAGGAAACCTTCCACATTTTACACTCAACAGATGAAATAAGGACAGAAAGAGATTTTGGAGAAAGTAAATGGCCATATTGACGTTTTAAATTCCCACTTCCATCACAGAATCACAGAGCCAAACTAGAACCAGAAAATCACCTAGTTATGCTACAAAATTTTAAGTATGAAACTCAGGCTCAGAAAGAATATTGGACTTTCCCAAGTTTCTACAACTAATAGCTACTGGAATTAGTATTTGGACCCCCTATCAACTGACACTTCATCAGTGAGGTTTTTACTCTACTGGTTTTATCCCCGACTTCTTTTAGGAGAAATCTTAGTTCTAGAGGACTGGATTATAAAAATTAAATACTCTTTTAGGGATCTGAATTCTGTACTTGATCCATGACCTGTGCTGTGCTGTGCTTAGTCGCTCAGTCGTGTCCGACTCTTTGTGACCCCATGGACTGTAACCTGTCAGGCTTCTCTGTCCATGAGGATTCTTCAGGCAAGAATACGGGAGTGAGTTGCCATGCCCTCCTCCAAGGGTCGAACGCAGGTCTCCCGCACTGCAAGTGGATTCTTTACCATCTGAGCCACCAGGGAAGCCCTGATTCATGACCTAAACTATACATATTTACAGGCAACTTAAGAAATCGTTAATTATGTTATAGGACAATATGAAATTCAGCTGAACCTTGAACAATATAGTGTGAACTGCACAGATTTTATGCAGATTTTTTCCATAAATACATTCTATAGTTCTATAAGATCCACAGTTGATTGAATCTGAAGATATGACACTGCCATTAAAATAATAAAGGAATTTTTCACTAAGTGAGGATGTCCATGCCTCCAAGCCTCTCTACCTCACCTCATTGTTCAAAGGTCAACTGTATATTTAAATTTCTTAAAGTGCTTAATTTTGTGCCAGCAGTTCTGGGAATTTACCCTAAGGAAACAGCGAGTCATGCATGTCAAGATTATGAGCATAATAAGCATTAGGATATCGTCATTATTAATACCTTTTTTTTTTTTTTTTTTCCACACTGCACAGGATGTAGGATCTTAGTTCTCCAACCAGGGAATGAACCCATGGCCTCTAGAATGGAAGCATGGAGTCTTAACCATGACCCTCCAGCTAAGTCCCCATTATTAATATTTTTGAAAAGTATAGACTCTCTAATATAATTTCTGATATCTTTCTTTGATTATTAAGGGATGTCCTTTAGAGCTAAGTAGGAGGTTTTAGAGATTCTCCAAACATACCTTGCTTTTGCTGTTTTTTCTTTTTTTTAATTAATTTATTTTTGGTTGCACTGTGTCTTCCTTGCCACATGAGGGCTTTCTCTAGTTGTGGCAAGCAGGGGGCTACTCTATTTGCAGTGTGTGGGTTT
This sequence comes from Aepyceros melampus, assembly GCA_006408695.1. NCBI lineage: Eukaryota > Metazoa > Chordata > Mammalia > Artiodactyla > Bovidae > Aepyceros > Aepyceros melampus. Next base: position 32,604 of record SJXQ01011407.1, read on the forward strand.
CTCCTTTCAGTGGCTTCTCTTCTTACAGTGGAGCATGGGCTATAGGGTGCTAGGGCTTCAGTAATTGTGGTGCACGGGCCCAGCTGCCCCATGGCATGTGGAATCCTCCTGATTCAGGGATTAAACTTGTGTCCCTTTCATTGGTAGGCCACTTCCTAACCACTGAACCACCAGGGAAGTCCATACCTTGTTTTTTAACCAAATCCACAGAATGTCACTATAAAAATAAATGACATAGTCTTTTGGAATGTGTTTTTAATAAGATATGCCGGTTAAAATCCAGAAACAGTTTACATCTTTGAATGTATATTTGCTGCCATATCATCCAGTTATTTTGTTTTTTTCTTCATCTTCAGAAACTACATTTCTAGGGAAAAAATGTTTTGGCATTTTCAGCCTTAACATTTATAGTTTCACTAATTTTGGCATTTCCCATGGTGTCTGGCACACAGCTATTTGTAATTGCTGTTAAAGTGTAAACATAAATAGTGGATGCTGAGAGGCCAGGAAGCAGGCAGAGCCAGTCACTTTGTTGGTCTAAGCCAAGCATAGTCCTCAGCTGAGGCCAAACACCATCTGACTCTGTGGTGCCAAGGGTTAATATCTTATAGACAGAAACACTCCCCAAGTGATTAAAAGTAAAAAAAAAAGTGGTTCTTGGTAAAGAATAAAATCCAGTAAGATTTTAAATTTTAGTGAATGCTAGAAATGTAGCAAATGTGATTTGAACAGAATCTCTGGGAAGGAACCCTTTGTCCTAAAAGAAACAGGAAAGTGAAAGCAGTGAGGCAGCACGAACATTCGGTATTGATAAAGGAGAGACTCACAGTGGTCTTATGCTCTGTGTTGTGCTGTGTTCAGTTGCTCGGTCATGTCAGACTCTTTACAACCCCATGAACTGTAGCCCTCCAGCCTCCTCTGTCCAGGAGATTCTCCAGGAAGAATACTGGAGTGGGTTGTCATTCCCTTCTCCAGGGGATCTTCTCAAACCAGGATCAAACCCAAGTTTACTGTATCTCCTCCACTGGCGAGTGGATTCTTTATCTGAGAACTCCTATCTTACCTTATGGTCAGCTTTTAAAAGGCTTTCTAAAGATACAAGAACTAAAAGTGCCTTTTTAAATTTTCTGTCAAAGAGAACTTTACTTCTCCCTCTGCAAATTTTCTAAAATTAGGAGCCAGTGCCTCTGTGATGACTATCAGTTCTTCTACTGAAATCTGACCATGGGCGAGCTGTACCATATAGAGCTCAGTTAAGGGATGTTGTCATTTAATTTGCCCTCTACTCAATTTATTCGGGGCTTCTCGGGTGGCGCAGTGGTAAAGAACTTGCCTGCCAATGCAGGAGGCAAAGACATGGGTTCCATCTCTGGGTCAGGAAGATCCTCTAGAGTAGATAATGGCAACCCACTCCAGTATTCTTGCTGGGAGAATTCCATGGACAAAGGAGCCTGGAGAGCTACGGTTCATGGCATCACAGAGTCAGACACGACTGAGAGCACACACACATACACACACACACAACTTATTTACAACTGCATTTTGGTTTTCTAAGAGTAAAGCTGGCTTATAACTCAACAATCAAAAATCTAAGATCATGGCATCTGGTCCCATCACTTCATGGCAAATAGATGTAGGAACAATGGAAACAATGACAGACTTTATTTTCCTGAGCTCCAAAATCACTGCAGATGGTGAGTGCAGCCATGAAATTAAAAAGATGCTTGCTCCTTGGAAGAAAAGTTATGACCAACCTAGACAGCACATTAAAAAGCAGGACATTACTTTGCCAACAAAGGTCTCTGTCTAGTCAAAGCAATGGTTTTTCCAGTAGTCATGTATGGATGTGAGAGTTGGACTATAAAGAAAGCTGAGCACTGAAGAATTGATGCTTGTGAACTGTGGTGTTGGAGAAGACTCTTGAGAGTCCCTTGGACTGCAAGGAGATCCAACCAGCCAATCCAAAGGAAATCAATCCTGAATATTCACTGGAAGGACCGATGCTGAAGCTGAAGCTACAATACTTTGGCCACCTGATGTGAAGAACTGACTCCTTGAAAAAGACCCTGATGCTGGGAAAGACCGAGGGCAGAAGGAGAAGGGGATAATAGCGGACAAGATGATTGGATGCCATCACCGACTCAATGGACATAAGTTTGAGTACTCTCTGGGAGATGGTGATGGACAAGGAAGCCTGGCATGCTGTAGTCCATGGGGTTGCAAAGAGTCAGACACGACTGAGCGAATGAACAACAATGAAGAGACTAAATACTCTCTCCTTTCTTCTTGCTGTTTTTTAAACATTATTTGAAACTTGGAAGTATCTGATTTGGGGAGACTTTTGTTATGTTTTTTAAGTCATCTAATAAAAAAGTAGTGATCTGTTTTTGTCTTTTCCTTCCTGGGTAAAATAAAAACTATTTCTCTAACTCCTTTAGATGTTCTTTGAAATGGAGTCCTTTCAAATGAGTTGTTTACAACAGAATTATCATAAAAACTGTGTTATTGCTGTTCCCTTCCATATTGAATAATGACCATACATTTTGATTTTAGGTCAGGATTGGCTTCCAGAAATTTCATAAGGCTTCCTAACCCTCACAAACAGCCCCCTCATTATACTATACTGAAATAGTCTGGCTCTTGGAAAAGATATTTAACATATTATAATTTATTTCATTATTCCAGGGTGTATATTCCCACAAAGATGAAAAACATATAAAAATTACCCAGTTATAATCATAAAGATAGAATACCGTAATTTTATGACTCTGGCACATCTACTATATCTATACTTTGTCTAGGTCATGAATACAAAATCAGTCCAAAATCAAATTGCTTCACTTGGTTCTGATTACAATGAGTTCAGTTATGATAAAGCCTGTATCCTGTAGGCAAACTTCTTCTGAAACATGGAATTATAAAGGCTAAGTGTTGAAAAGTACTATATATGTGTTTGGCAGAAGATTCTATAATTAATATGTTGTTTTCAGCATATTTGACTTTGCTTGTAACACAAAATTTTGTGACATGTTAACTCAAGCAGAAACATACAATATGTGAGGCAAATAGAAAAGGTAGTAAGATGTTAAATTTTAACCAAATATTCTAATAATTACATTAAAATTTTAAAGTAAATATTGTAACTAAAAGACAAAAGTGCTGATTCATGTTGATGTATGGCAGAGGCCATCACAATATGTAATTATCCTCCAATTGATACAAACAAATATCTCTTAAAAAAAGATAAAAGTTGTTAGACTGAATAACAAAAAGAGCTTAAGTATATGGTATTTTTTTTAAAAAAAGGCTTACTTTGAAGGCAAAACACAAATAATTTTAAGGTAAAGTATACCCCCATGTTTTCAAGTGTCATTATATCAAATAAAAGAAACCTAATCTCCAAGAAACATCATTACAAATAAAGGTGAATGTTTCATATTGAAAAAAGACATATACACACCAGAATGATATAATAATTCTGAACTTATTTGTACTTCAATTTACAGGCTTAAAAACACCATAGGAAGCACTGACAAAATAAAAATTTAGAATCATAGTGGGAGATTTTAACATACTTTCTCTCCAAAACTAATGGAACTGACAAAATACATAATAAGCATGTAGATGATTTCAACAGCATATTAAGAAACTGGATCTTATAAGCATAGGGGACCATTTCACCTAACAACTGCAAAGTATATATTCTTTTCAAATGACATGGGACAGCACCCCCAGTGGCCACATGCTGGGGTTTAAAGCAAACCGAAACAAGTGTCAAGAGACTGAAATCGTATCAACTGTACTCTTTGATGGGTATGAAATTAAGGTAGAAGTTAATAGTAAATAGATAACTAGAAATTCCATCTAGAGAAAGGAGAAAAATTAGGGAGATGGAACAAGAAACCAGAGAGATGGGAAGAATCTAAATTATAAGAAGGCTTAAGTCATCCTAAGGTGTTCATATCCTAACAGCATTGGGAGAGCAATAAAGGATATATATCTTGGGATTGATGTAATCAAGTTTGCATTTTAAAATGGTCATTCTGGTTATGTCTATGTTGATGGGAGGTGAGGCGAGTTACATTGAACAGTGGTTTGGAGTAAGGAAATGCTAGAGGCCAGGAGACCTGTTAGGGAGTGCTTGCTATATTATATTTAGACGAGGCTGGTTTTCTGGACTAGAACAGTGGCATGGTACAGCTCTCAGCATGATACCTTGGACCTTTGATGCTGTTTGCCTTTCAGCCTCACAAGGATGTGCCCTGATCACTTGTGTGAGGACACTCTTCTTGACGTTAGATTTCACTAAGATGTTTGGCATTACTCCTCACCGAGACTAATTTGTTCTTTACACTTCCCAGTCTCCTTGTTCTCCTCCTGGTATCTGGGTTTTCTTTCCATCTCTGCCCATAAGCCTATTTCCACTTCCAAGGTTTCTAAGCTTTGATACTTCATTGCTGCCAGGTGAGCTGTTCTTAACCCTTTCTTCTGGCTCCAGTTGCCTCACATCTGTATACACACTATTCTTTCCAGAATTGAACCAGACAGGAGTCCCTGGGGGGCTCCAAACTCACTGCAGATGGTGACTGTAGCCATGAAATTAAAAGACGCTTGCTCCGTGGAAGAAAAGCTATGACCAACTTAGCATATTAAAAAGCAGAACATTACTTTGCCAACAAAGGTCCATCTAGTCAAAGCTATGGTTTTTCCAGTAGTCATGTATGATTGTGAAAGTTGGACTATAAAGAAAGCTGAGCACCAAAGAATTGATGCTTTTGAACTGTGGTATTGGAGAAGACTCTTGAGAGTCCCTTGGACAGCAAGGAAATCCAACCAGTCCTTTCAAAGAAAATCAGTCCTGAATATTCATTGGAAAGACTGATACTGAAGCTGAAACTCCAATACTTTGGCCACCTGATGCGAAGAATGGATTCCTTGGAAAAGACCCGGATGCTGGGAAAGATTAAAGGCAGGAGGAGAAGGGGACAACAGAGGATGAGATGGTTGGATGGCATCACCGACTCAGTGGACACATGAGTTGGTGATGAACAGGGAGGCCTGGCGTGCTGCAGTCCATGCGGTTGCAAAGAATCAGACACGACCGAGCAACTGAACTGAACGGAAAGGAACCATATTATACTTTTTATTTAGCAAAGTTCTTGTTTCTTCTTCCCCAAAACTGGAATGTTATTATCTGGAATTTTGTAATCTTGACTCCCCCATTACCTAACAGTTGACCTTGGGAACACTGCTTCACTACTCTCAGCTTCATACTCATCATTTGCAAAATAAGGACAATGATATGGTGCCTATTTTATTGCTAACAAGGATTAAATGTGTTAATACATGTTAAAACAATTCAGAGTGCCTGGGACAGAGCACTAACAAAGTGTTAGCTATATTATTGACTAACATATTCGATTCTTAAAACTGACAGGTTTTTTTTTTAACTCATTGCCACTGGTGTAGATAAAGTCTTTCTACAGCTAGAGGTCAAAAGCTTAAAAGTGTTAAAGCATTAGGGAGTTAACAAATTGGTGTGAATAAGTTTTAGTCAAAGAGAAAATGAGAGCATTAGACAGTTTGTAGTTTCAATAGTATATGGAGTTCAAAGGTGGCCAAGGCACCTACAAAATGAAAGGAAATGAAACCGGGTGGGAAAAGTTTCCAAAAGAGGATGCAGAGGCTCAGGCAAACTCCGAAGACTTTGCAATTTTTTTGGAGGAGGTCATGGAGATGACAAGACCACCAGTTGACCCAGGCTCCTCACCCTTTCCCTATCCTTGAAATGTACATTCTGCTCACTATGCCCACACTGGGAGCTGTTTCAAGGACATAACCTTGAGAGAGTAAGGGGCTGTTGAGACCTTTTGGATGGAATATGTACTGAACCCCATTAAGAACTCTATATAAAGCTTTAAGATTCTCAGGAAGCGGGGCAGTATCTTGTATGGAGATCTACTCATTTTGCAGCCAGACAAGTTTTGCAGGTAAGTTCCCCTGCTTATTCACACTGTCATCTACCAATCTGAAGTGGTCAGCATTTTCTCCAGTCTCTCCTTGCCCTCCTTGTATGGGGGCCATGAACCAACATGATTGTATTCATTGCTGCTGCAGGAATAAACTCAGAGGTGTGATTAAGGTACTCCTTTCTGACTTTATTGTGAAAACACACCGAGCCTGCAACTTTGGTCCTGCCCTGGATCTGAAGAGGCTGAGATAGACATTCAGCCCAGCTGTGAGCTGTCTGGGCAGCAAATACTAAGAAAACTGGCAGCAAGACAGATGTGGGGCTGAGCCAAGGACATCTGTGTTATATGCTGCTTGCCCAGGGCTAAAACCTAGGTGCAGGAATGGGTGCAAGCAGGTTCTAGATAAGACCAGATGGTCAAGCTTGACTGGAGAGCAGAGATGTCCCAGACACTGGGGCCAGACTGTTCCCAGGGAAATCTGTTTGGGGCATGCATACCTCTCCTCTGTGGTGAATGTGTTCCAATAACTTGTGCTGCGGTTTATGAATCTGACTCATGGTTGCTTCACTTTGTATTTTCAAACTGTTCTAACTCTGAGGCAGCTCACAGGGTTATATTTAATTTCTAAGTTAAATACTTTTCTCAGTAAAGGGAAAAGACATCACTTTTTCAAGTTTTTTGCTTAAACCTAATTTTAAATGTTTGATGAATATGTGCAAATTTTCTCCCCAACATTTATGATTTATAGACTTCTGTGTAAACTCCTCACAATCGTTACATGTTTATTTTTTGATATTTCAAAATACAGGGGGAAAAAAATCACCAAAAAGTAGTATAACAAACCGTACTCAGCTCTATTCTAGCATTTTGTCAAAATAGATTCAAAACTTGCAAAATAAAAACAAAATATTACAGAAACAATCAAAATTTCCTGAGTACTCCACCACAGTAGTTCTTCCATTTTTTAAATGCAGTCATCTTTCCACGAATATTTGTGTATTGTTATATATGTATACAAAATAACTATTATCCTTTTAACATTTTATATATAGTAAATTATATATATAAATTTGCTTTTATATTAACATGTTTTGGAAATTACTCATTTTTATACATTGTTATGGTAATTAACCTGAGTTTCTATAAGAAACAATACTCAGCATGATAAGATAAACCTTCCTCAGGTAAGGACCAATGCTGTTTAAACTCTGAGTAGATTTTCTCCAAGAACTGACAGGGATCAGAGCTTCTTCCATCATGTGACTCCTCTAACTTTTACTTCTGCTTTCTCTAGCTTCACTGAAGTGGGAGAAAGAGAAAAGAATGAAAAGCACACAATTTATTTAGCCATCTTGGCCAAAAAGTAACCCCAAACTGTTTTCTTGACATTCTATTGCACTGAACATGTCACAGTCACACTAACTTCAAGGAAGACACTGAGTTGCAAAAATGACAATAAATGGTTTCAGAGCATTAGTCAGGAAATGTTGCCATGAATCGTGGCTTTAATTTGTAGAGGTCTGTCTGCTATTTATCACCATACTATTATTAGGCATTGGTTAGTTTTGCAACATTTTTATTCTCTCTGGTTAAAAGTAGAAAAGTACTCTCTCTAATAACTACTTTATTTATTCATTCCATTCTTCATTTGATCTTCTGCAATCTACCAGGATTTTTTTTTTGCCATATTCTATCCCAGATAATTTTCCTAAAGGACACACAGTAGCAGAGAAAATTTATATCCAGCTACCTATAACTATGGGGAAAATGTTCCAATAGAGGTTTTAAGCACCGCTAAAAAGCCTGGAATATTAGGGAGAATTACATCTTGACTTTTTCAAGGATGAGATGGACAGAGAAGTGCTGCAGTGATAGAATCCAACATGAAAGTCTTGCTTCTGTTTATACAGAAAATGGGAACAGTTCAGCATTAATTAAATATCAAGTACAGGGTGATGAAGTGCAATGAAAGTAAAACAATTTAAATAATAAAGATTAAAAGGTTGTGCATGCAGATATAGCCTGTGGCCTTCAATGAAATATGCTCTGGGTTGCAAAGGTCAAAGATTTTTTTAAAAGACTTCACATTTTGTCCTATAAAAATTCACATTCCTGACTACTGATAGACAAGCCAAGCCTATCACTTCTATTATTATTCCACACTGTTAAAAATTTTCAAACTCTTTAATAATGGTTTAATAGAAATTTTTGGAAAATCATGATCAATTCAAGCCACTTGAATTGACCACTAAGGTAACATAGTGACAGTCAATGAATTACAAAACTGCTTAACGGTTTTCTGAAGAAAAGGAAAGCCAAATTCAGAAATGAACCTTTTTCTAGGTGACAAAATTTCTATTATGCAGACAATTTGATGAACCAAAAGATGTTTCTTGGTTGATGTGAGAATAGAATCGGTTTTAAAACCAGGTGTTAAAATATCTGACCTGTTATTATTAGAAAATTTAAATCTTCATAAATAGCACGTTCAGTTTTAAAAGCAAGATTGAGAAATAGTACAATTTTTGACTGGAGGAAGATGTCTGGAAAGAGTGATGATTGAAGTTAACTCATCTTGAATGAAATTCTAGGTCTACAGTTTACTAGAAGTGTGGTCTTCTGCATGTCATACAGCTTCTATATAGCTCACTATTTCTCACCTTAAAAAGAGAGTGTTAGGTCAGACTCTTAAATTCCCTGCTGGTGTTACCCTCCAGTGAATCTAAAAGGAGTATTTGGCATCATGCTCTAGATATGACATAATAGTAAGAGAAAAGTTTATGACTCTGGCAACTATTCAGTACTATACACATCTTCAATGATACTTTCATAACTATGATGCTTTGCTGATGGTTACATTATTCATGCATTTACTCAAAATCCTAGGAGAACTGTACTCTGAAAACCACGGTAGGAATATACCTAAGGGCTAAATACAAAGAAATAAATAAGAAGCAACTAGACACAAAGAGTAATATGATTATGTAAAATAGGAAAGAATAAATGTAAATAGTAAAAAATAAAAAACTTTTAGTTCAGTTCAGTTCAGTCGCTCAGTCATGTCCAACTCTTTGCAACCCCATGGACTACAGCATGCCAGGCCTCCTTGTCCATCACCAGCTCCTGGAGTTTATTCAAACTCATGTCCACTGAGTTGGTGATGCCATCCAACCATCTCATCCTCTGTTGTTCCCTTCTCCTCTCACCTTCAATTTTTCCCAGCATCAGTGTCTTTTCCAAGGAGCCAGTTGTTCGCATCAGGTGGCCAAAGTTTTGGGGTTTCAGCTTCAGTATCAGTCCTTCCAATGAATATTCAGGACTGATTTTCTTTGAAATGGACTAGGTGGATCTCCTTGCAGTCCAAGGGACTCTCAGGAGTCTTCTCCAGCACCACAGTTCAAAAACATCAGTTCTTTGGCACTCAGCTCTCTTTATACTCCAACTCTCCCATCCATACATGACTACTGGAAAAACCATAGCTTTGACTAGACGGACACTGGTTGGCAAAGTAATGTCTCTGCTTTTTAATATGCTGTCTAGGTTGATCATAATTTTTCTTCCGCGGAGGAAGCGTCTAAATTTCATGGCTGCAGTCACCATCTGCAGTGATTTTGAAGCCCAAGAAAATAAAGTCTCTTGCTGTTTCCATTGTTTCCCCATCTATTTGCTAGGAAGTGATGGGACCAGATGCCATGATATTAATTTTTTGAATGATCCAATTTAGTCTGTCCCAAACCAACTTATGACAGAACACCCATTCCCAAATTATCCTTCCATACCTTCCCTGTCTTGGATAATGCAACTCTTCCATCCTCTCAGCTCAGAGACTTTGGAGTCATCCTTAATTCCTCTCTTTCCCTCACACAACATATCTAATCTGTCAAAAAGTTCTGTTAACTCTAGCTTCAAAATGTATCCTGAATATGACCTCTTATCTCCACACTACTACCATTTATTTTCCACTTGGATTAGTGATGTATCTCCTTCCACCCTTGCCCACCAGATGTCTACATTCCAGAGTAGCTAGAGTGATTTCGTTAAAAAGCAAATCAGACTATGTTATTCTCCACATCAGATTCTTCCACTGACTTTCTGTCTTCTATAACTCATCTCCTGTTGCTTTCTCTGCCTCTCATTCTGCTCTAACAGCTCTGGCCTCCTTAAACATACCCAATACTTTTTTACTTCAGTATCTTTACACTTGCTATTCTCTGTTGGAAATGTTTCTCCTCTCTAGATTTACATCTGGCTCGCTCCATCTCTATCTATAGCTCTCTACCCAAATGTCATCTTTTCAATGTGATCTTCCTTGACCACTACTTCTAAAGTCTCACCAAACACTCCCCCTCCAAAATTTTCATTTCCTAGTTTACTGTTTTTCCTCCTATAACTGTCTACGTATACAGTATACTGTATATTTGCTTTTTTTCCCCTTATGATCCATTTTCCTCACCAGAATATAAATGCTAAAATAGCTAAGATGTATTTTTATCTATTCAGAGTTGTACATCCTGTATTTAGAATAATACTCTTGGATCATATTAGACAGTCAAGAAATATTATTGAATTTATTTATTTATCCATTCGTTCAGCAAATATGTATGTATATATATTTCATGCAGACAAGATTCTAGATAAGGGATATACATTGATGAATTAAAGAAAAAGCTTCTTTTCCTCAGAGAGCTGTATTGTAAGAATGGGCATCATGGAGATGAACACAGAAATCTCAGCCACAATACTGGGCCATGTGAACATACAGAAAATGTTGAAATCCACTAGTAATAGCAGATACCCTAATGAAGTTGGAAATGGAAAGAATCATGGCAGCTCACAAGTATGGCAGTATTTTCAGTTCTTCTGCAGGTGTGTAGATCTTCAAACACATGCAGGCTTATCTCCCATGTCTTACCCTCACTGTTACTCAACTACTATTTCAGGCACTGCTCATCTTTTAGGGGAATTCTTCATTATCTGTCTACCAACCTTTGGATGTTTCACTACCTATGCTCCACCTTTTCTCCATCAAAAGCAGCGAATGATACTGGTTTTGGATTTTGACTTTGGCTCTGTCATATCTAAGCTATGTGACCAACAGCAAGTTGCTTTTCCCATCAAAACAATCTGAAAAATGAAGACAGTGTTACCAGAGTTTAAAGATGTCAGGTATAAATGACTTAATAAAAGACTTACCACAGTGCCAGACACATAGTAAGCATTAAATACATTGTCAGTTGATTTTAATTCATAATTTTTTAAATGAACCTTATACAAAATATCTACTCCTTCCTATTTCATCACAATCAGTCAATGTCACAGCACCTTCTCTAATTCATAAGTGTTTAATTTCTGTACCTTTTGCCTATAGCTTCATAATAATTTCATAACAATTGCTTTCAGTTTCACTGCATTTAACTTAAAATTAATTTGTTTTATTCATTTATTTGCATATCATTTAATTTTATGTCTTAATTGCCTCATCTTATATTGATGTTTTTATTTTGCTGTAGTAATCCTTAGGTAATTTTTGCCTAAAGGATTTGTAGGGGGCAAACTTATCAGTCTTTTTATGTCTAAAAACAAGTTTATATTCTCAACACAGCTGAATGCTAGTTTGTCAGAGTACAGAATTAGCACCAAAAATCATTTTTGTTCAAAATTGTAAAAACATTGCTTCATTGATTTCTGGTACTAAATTTGTTGATAATAATTTCAGATGTACAGGTTAATAAACTTCATTTTTATCTTATTAATTAAGAATATCTGATAATAAATTTGCTGATAAGAATGACAAGTTATTCTCTTTTCTATGGAAATAATATTGTTTTTCTTAAGACAGTTTTAATTTATCCAAGATGTTTTGAAAATTCACCAGAATATGACTAATTATGACTAATATGACTATAAGCTTGTTCAATCTTAAAAAAAGTAACTTTTGTCACTTCTAGGACACTGCTATTTCTTTAACTATTTGTTGCTCTCCTTTTTCTCTGTTCATTTCTTATGTAACTTCTGACTCTCTTTTCAATGATTCTTTTGTCTTTTTGCAAGGCAGTCTTGATAATTACCTGATTATATTATCTAGTTCACTAACAAAATCTTCAGTTGTGTCATTCATCTATCAAATTTTCTTTTAAAATTGGAAATTACATTTCAAATTTCTAGAACCTCAGTTTTTGTTGTTGTTGTTATTGTTGTTATTGTAGACGTTTGTTTTCACCTAACAGTTTATTCATTATATTGGGTATTCTGTCTATACTTAAAACTTCTCAAGCTATTATATTATAGTCTTACTGTCCACTAGGATTTAGTTTTCTGCTTATGGAATTTATTCCTTTTCCTTCATGATGTTGACTTTTTTAAGGATGGGCTGCCCTTTGATGATCTGTCCACAGTTATATGTGAGGGTCCATATTAAACAGTCTTTCATTTCTGAAACCAACATTAGAACTGTTTCATGTATATGGTTAGCACGTTTCTGATTACAGGAAGTGAAGGAGCCCTGCAACCGCCAAATACCCATCCTACATTCATTCAGTTTTAGCATAGAGTTGAAGAGACTTTTTGACTGAAGAAATCGTTTTGTTGCTTAAAATGTTGAATGATTTAGACTTTATCTCCAAGAGGGAAGGAGTGAATGTGAAAGTGAAAGTCACTCAGTCACGTCCGAGTCTTTGTAATCCTGTGGACTATCTAGTCCATGGAATTCTCCAGGCCAGCATACTGGAGTGGCTAGCCGTTCCTCCTCCAGGGGATCTTCCCAACCCAGGGATCCAACCCAGGTCTCCCACGTTGCAGGCAGATTCTTTACCAGCTAAGTCACCAGGGAAGCCCAAGAGGGAGAGAGGGGTGTTGTAATTTTTTTTTTCCACTCAGAAAATGATCCTTTAATTCGCAAATGACACTGTCACTGTATCATTTGATGATTAGCACAAATGTCTAGATTTTCCCAATTTTCCTTCAAATTCCTCTTAAAATAATTGGAAGAATCTTGATAGAACAAAATAAAAATGATAGGTTAGTTATGTTTTGATCTCCATTTAGTAATGGAGAGTGTATTTAATATGGGGCAGAAAAACAGCTTTATTTTCTAACCATATCTCCTTTTTTTCTGGTCTCTTCTTCCTCGCTTCATTATTCCTCTTGTCATTCCACTCACTCCACTCAATGTTCAAATTATCCTTGAAATACTACCAGTTCCTTTACTGCCATAAATTGTGTAACTTGAAGCCTTTGCTTTTGTTTTCCACCTGCCCTAACTTCTCCCAAGTGCTTAACTCTGTGAATTCAAGGTCTAGCAGAAAGTTTCAACTTCTTTGAAGTGTCTTCCCTAACACTACAGGGTAGTATGAAATGCTCTTTTCTCATTTATAGCATTTTTGATATTATATACTGGTAATTCATATGTGTTTACCTTGCTAGTTTTTTTATCTTGTATTGTTTTATAATTCTGAAAATACTTTTTGTGTAAATGAATGAACCTTAACACTATACATTTAGGTAGAAAATTGTTCACCTGGATAATAACCTCGCTATTTATAACCCTTTTGTCCTTCAGTTAATTCCAGATACATTTAACCTATGAAATAAGTAAGATGAAAAGTATAAATAGTTCCTACTAAAAAAAACCTGTAAAATCTCTACATATGGCAAAATTATGAATGACAACATTTTAAAATGATAGTTTACTATAAGGTAATATCTCCCTGGTAACAACTTAATAGTAATTCTCTTTGATCTTCTTCTACCCACAGACCCACGTTAGTTAGTCAGAGGTCACAACATGCCAAGCACTTCCAGTTGACACTTTACAATATACCACTTGGGGAGCACAGGTCTGTGGTGCTTAAAAAAAAAAAGTCTCTAATTTTGGCTTGTTCTAAAAATGTAAATCACTCATAACATAGAATAAACCCAAGTGCATTTAATTACATAGCAGAATTTGCCAAAAAAGAAAATCATGTAATTATATCAACAGAGGTTAAAAAAGCAGTTTATAGTGGCAACATTTTTTCATAATAATAGTGTACTGGTAAAAAGTAGTATGGAGGGCTTCCCAGGTAACACAGTGGTAAAGAATCCGACTGCCAATACAGGAGACACAAGAGATATGGGTTCAATCCCTGGGTTCAGAAGGTCCCCTGGAGAAAGAAATGGCAACCCACTGCAGTATTCTTGCCTAGAAAATTGTATGGACAGAGGAGCCTGGTGGGCTACAGTGCATGGAGTTGCAGAATTAGACACAACTGAGGGACACAAGATGCAAAGAGTGATATAGACTGTCATCAGACTACCTAAATTTGAATTCCGTCTCTATCCTTTCATTGTTTGACCTTGGATATATTAATGAACTTTCTCTGCCTCAGTTACTTTATCTGTAAAATAGAGCTAATCATAGTATTACTATCTCAGAAGAATACCTAAAATCATGGAAAATGTCCAGTGTTTAAAATAGGATTCGTAAGTAATAATTCTATAAAACTGTTTAACTATTCTTATTAAGCATATAAAATTAGTGTTTAAAACAAAATCAATAACTTGGAATAGCTCTAATAAGATTTTTTAAAACAAGAAGTCATATATTTGAGTAGAATTCCTTTTAAAATAAGAAAGGAATACTCTTAGAGTATTCCACTCTCAATACTGGAAATAGTAGAAATATTGGCAATCTGAGAAGAAAATTTTAAAAAGTATAAATGTAATAAAAGGGTAAAATATTAATTTATTTAAAATAGCATGAGTCATAAAATTGTTAGGTCATGATTAAAAAGTAAAATGAAAAAGAGATAAAAATATACCTGACTGTATCACATGATATAAGATTTATTTTCAGAAGTCCACATTATAATATATGAATAAGAAGAGTGAAAAATACAAAGAAGAAAAAAAACATTTTTCATATTAGCAGTTAGAAATCTGTTAAATAACTGGCTACTACTATAGCCTGAAACACAAGACATTTTTATAAGACAATAATAAAATTTTATAGAATAAATTCATATGCAAAAGTGAAATGAGACTATTTGCATAAGCACAGATAAAAATGATACTAGTTAATAGGTTTATTGTAATAACAAAGTTACACAGATTTTACAATCTTAGTAAATTAATATGTCAGTCTAAAAAATAAAGTGTGAATGCATAACAAGGGATATATATTTCATTAATAGTGTAAAATCTGTTAAATAACTGGCTACTACTATAGCCTGAAACACAAGACATTTTTATGACAATAATAAAATTTTTAGAATAAATTCATATGCAAAAGTGAAATGAGACTATTTGCATTAGCACAGATAAAAATGATACTAGTTAATAGGTTTATTGTAATAACAAAGTTACACAGATTTTACAATCTTAGTAAATTAATATGTCAGTCTAAAAAATAAAGTGTGAATGCATAACAAGGGATATATATTTCATTAATAGTGTGACTACCATATTATTGTTGTTCAGTCACTAAATCATGTCCAACTCTCTGCAGTCCCGAGGACAGCAACATCCCAAGCTTCCTTGTCCTTGACTGCCTCCCAGGGTTTGCTCAAACTTATGTCCATTGAGTCAGTGATGCCATTTAATCATCCTTTGGAGCATGACGTACTCAGCACATAAGTTAAATAAGCAGGGTGACAATATACAGCCTTGCTGTACTCCTTTCCCAAATTTGAACCAGTCTGTTGTTGCATGTCTGGTTCTAAGTGTTGCTTTTTGACATGCCTACAGGTTTCTTAGGAGACAGGTAAGGAGGTTGGTCTGGTATTCCCATCTCTTTAAGAATTTTCTACAGTTTGCTGTGATCCATACACTCAAAGGCTTCAGAATAATAACAGAGTAAAACATATTTTATAATCTTAATAAATTGGGCTTCCCCGATAACTCAGTTGGTAAAGAATCTGCCTGCAATGCAGGAAACCCCAGTTTGATTCCTGGGTCAGGAAGATCTTCCAGAGAAGGGTTAGGCTACCCATCCCAGTATTCTTGGGCTTCCCTTGTGGCTCAGCTGGTAAAGAATCCACCTGCAATGCAGGAGACCTGATCCCTGGGTTGGGAAGATCCCCTGGAGAAGGGAAAGGCTACTCAGCATTCTGGCCTGGAGAATTCCATAGGCTGTATAGTCCATGGGATCACAGAGAGTCACAAAATAAAGTGTGAATGCATAAAAAAAGATATACATTTCATTAACAGTGTGACTACCTTATTATTGTTTTTCATTCACCAAGTCGTGTTCAATTCTTTGCAGTCCCATGGACCGCAACATCCCTTGTTGGTATCCTCTGCAGGACCCCTTCGTTGTCCATAACTGCCTCCCAGGGTGTGCACAATCTCATGTCCATTGAGTTGGTGATGCCACTCAATTATCTCTGGAGCATGATGTACTCTGCATATAAGTTAAATAAACAGGGTGACAATATATACAGCCTTGTCGTACTCCTTTCCCAAATTTGAACCAGTCTGTCATTTCATGTCTGGTTCTAAGTGTTGCTTTTTGACTTGCCTACAGGTTTCTCAGGAGACAGGTAAGGTGGTTGGTCTGATATTCCCATCTCTTTAAGAATTTTCTACAGTTTGTGGTGGTCCACACATTCAAAGCCTTCAGCATAATAACAAAGTAAAACATTTTATAATCTTAATAAATTAATGTTATTTAATCTACAAAATAAAATGTGAAAGCATAAAAAGGATATATATTTCAAAGACAGTGTGTCTACCTTAGCAAACCTTATTAATAATGATTGTGATAAAAATATATCATAAATGAAAATTTGGACCCTTTCACCAGCTGTAAGGTGAGAAAAATCTGGGAATACAACGTACGTCATGGTGAGTTGCTGTTGTTACTCTTCAGTCGCTTAGTTGTGTCCACCTCTTAGTGAACCCATAGACTGCAGCACGCCAGGCTTCTCTTGTCCTTCACTATATTCTGGAGTTTGCTCAGACTCATATCCATTGAGTCACTGATGCCATCCAACCATCTCATCCCATGTTACTCCCTTCCCCTCCTGCCCTCCTTGCATCAGAGTCTTTTCCAATGAGTTGGCTCTTTGCCTCAGGTGGCCAATATGTTGGAGCTTCCCCCTCAGCATCAGTGCCAATGAATATTAAGGGTTGATTTTCTTTAGGATATACTATTCTAAATATATCAGATATGAAAAATTTAAGAATGTCAAATACTGGTTAGAGATATTTAGAATGGTATATCATTGTTTTAGGGCTTCCCTGTGGCTCAGTTGGTAAAGAATTCACTTGCAATGCAGGAGACCCTGGTTCAATCCCTGGATTAAGAAGATCTCCTAGAGGAGGAGATAGCAACCCACTTCAATATTCTTGCCTGGAGAATGACATGGACAGAGGAGCCTGGTGGGCTACAGTCTATGGGGTCACAAAGAGTCAGACACTTAGAGACTAAACCACCACCACCACATTACTGTTTTATTAGCAATCCCTCATTTAGAGAGGCTCTTTGTCTTTTTCATTCTTTCTTTCTTTCTCTTTTATTGACTTCTAGAAAATTTTTCTTTTTTTTGATAATTTCTTCATACTAATATTTTGGCAGTTAAATTTGCTGAAAATCTTTTGGTTGACTTTTCATTATATTAAAGGATCCTTTGATTTAAAGGTTACATTTTCTGTAGTTATCACTACTAGTCTTTCCTTTTATAATTTATATTAATACTTTCATTTATCTTTAAATATTTGTGCTCAAGTGCTCAGTCATTAGCACTCTTCATGACCCATGGACTATAGCCCTCTGGGTTCTGCTGTCCATGGAATTTTCCAGGCAAAAATACTGGAGTGGGTTGCCATTTCCTCCTCCAGGAGATCTTCCCAGCCTAGGGATCAAACCCATGTCTCCTGAGTCTCTTGCACTGGCAGGCAGATTCTTTTATCACTGAGCCACCTGGGAAGCCCCTTTTAAGTATTTCCCTGAACCCAAATCATAAGTATATTTCTTATAAGATTTTTCTAAAGTTTTGGTTTATATTTCAGTTATGTATTCACCTGTAATACATTTTTATGCATGCAATAATGTGAAGGTTTACTTTTTTCTCCCTTTATGAATAATAAATTGTCCCCATAGCATTTATTGAATATCTCATCCTTTCTTATCTTTCCTAAAATAGAAGAATATTTTATGCTGTTTATTTGGCTGTGCTATTTTCTATTTTACTATATCTAAATGAATTTCAAACTAAACAGAAACTGTTTCAATTTCAATGTCTAAAAAATCTTGATATCTCAAAGTCAAGTGCTCCCATATACTTTTTTTTCTTCCAAATTTTGTCTTTTTTTTTCACTCTTTACTCTTGCATTTTTCACTCTTTACTCTTGTATTTATATTTTAGAACTGATGTCTTAATTTTCACAATAAATGTAGGAGTTTCAATTCAAATTGATTATATTTCTTATATTGGATAGAATTAATATCTTTATAATATTGACTCTCCTCGGCCACATAGTTTTCATTTAGCTAGGTCTCATGTCCTTCAAAAATATTATATAGATTCTCTATAAAGCTCTTACACTTTTTTCTGTTATTCCTAGATACACTGGAATTTTTCCTATTATTGTAATAGAATGTTTCCCATTTTATGTGTCTTTTTGGTAGGAGTTACGTACAGGAATACTACTAATATGTACTTAATGTTATTTGATTTTGAAGTTAGAAGTCTCATTTAAGTCACTGTATTCTTATATGTTTGGAGACCTCTTTGGATTTTTCTCTCTGGATAAATGTAATGTGGATATAAGGAGAGCTTAATTTCTTCCTTTTTTATTCTTTTGAAAAACTTATTGTCTCATTGCAATATCACACTTCTACTATAATTAGATTGCAATATCATACCTCTATATAATTAAGTAGTCCTATACTTCAACTGAAGTACATCATAAGTATCATGATTAATTACTTTACAAGTATATGTTTTAAAAATAACTCTAAAATGATATATTCAGCTCTATCAACATTTTCGTTTAGTTGTTCAGCTTTTGTAAGCCTACACAAGAGAAAAGATGTTTAGTAATCATTTTGTAAATGCTGAATGATTATATTATAGGTACTCATCCATTTTTTCTGACCTTTTGGCAAATACTGCTAAATAAAATCCTAGTTATTAGTCAAAAATAATGATTGAGGTTTATAACCAACTGGAAAACATATATCCCAGTAAAAGCTATATAAATTAAAAAAATATAGCAAACACCTAACCAATAACATCTTTTACAAATTGAATTTGACTACCAAGGATAACAATTTGCAACTTCCAGTAGATGGGTCAGTTAACAAATTCAATGTGGAAGGAGACTCTGTATGCTTTCTTTTCTGCTGTTGTACTACCAGTATAGAGTCTGACACTTAGTAAATGTTCAATAAATATTTGAGGAATAAATGAATGAAATAAACTCTCCATATATTTTATTTTCTCCAGTGCAGCTTTTGCAAAGAGTTGTACAGCACAGAGAGGTTCTATGCTTCAACAAAGACCTGTAGCATAAACAAATCTTCTCCTTTGTCCATTAAAAGCAGATCCACATGGATTAAAAAAAAGTAGATGACATACTTTTAAGTCAATTAAGAAAATTGATTGAGTTAAGGCTGGCCCCAGAAGAAAAGGCCATAGTGTTTAAAGTTGTCATGAGCCTCAAAGAAAAAAATGAAATTAATGTATACATAGAATGTCACGATCTACACATGTGTAAATGTATGTATAATTGTTTAGACTACTTTCAAAAGTCTGCAAATCCTGACCTTCACAACTACTTGATGATTCCATTATATTTCTGAAAACTTGTACTGGTCTATCACCTCCTCTCTATGCTAAACACTATCTGACTTCATTTCTTTTTGCTTGGTGTTACCGTAATAATTCTTCTTTCTTGTTTTCAGTATCTCTGGTTCTTTCTCTTGGGATCTATGCTTCATAGAATACAGCAGATAGGTCCATAGATTCTGAGTTAAAATGCTGATTTCATCATTTATTAGCAGTTTGGTATTAACCTAGTTACATTATCTTGATTTGTTCTAGTATCATCTATAAAATTATAATAATAGTAATAGTAATAACATTTGGATTACTACCAGGTTTAAATGAGATCATCTATGTAATGAGCATGATAACCAGCAAATAGTCCACAACTGATGGTTAATCATTCTTACCATGTTTATTCTATCAGAACATTTTAAAACCTAAATCTTGACCCTGACCATTGCTACTTAAAACTCTCAGTGATTTCCAGAAGCTTAAACGTGCATAGTGGAGAATGTAACTTTTCCTGTAGTCTAGCCTTGGTTTCCCTTTGCACCCTCACCACCCTCAGTTCCTCGCTCCCTCCCTCCTTCCGGCCTTTTATATTCTGCTCAGTCACTTCAGGCTTCAGCTGCTTAAGCAGACCGCAGGCTTTCAGGTCGCATAGTCTGTCAAAGTCTCTTTCAAGTTCCTTTGGCATATTCTCTTCCCTCCTTCTGGAATTACCCTCCCTCTCTGCTCTGGCAAAAAAACTTCTTTCTCCAGAAACCCTATCCACCTCACTTTGGTAGAATTAACAACCTTCTTGCCACTATGTAAACTATATAGAGATATATTGAATTTACATATATTTACGTCCATATTCCCCAACAGCCTGTGAATTTCCCAAAGTCAGAAATTCTTTTAAAGTTGTCTTTGAGTCCCAGAATTCCTAGTAAAAGATTTAATATATGAACAAATGCCTAGCAAAGGGATTCCTGCCTAACATATGCTCAATGACTTTTATCGAATTGTATTGACCGAATTGAATTTAATTCAAATAGCTTTTGTTCCTACAGAACCCCAATCTACTCGTAAACAGAGGTTAGACCCTCTCGGTGTTTCAGGGTCCTATTTTGGGTTACTGACACAAGCTTAACACTTGGCAATAAAAAAAAGATATTTTCTTTACTCGAACCTAGAAGAAAATGCGACCAATGACTCTGGAAAAAGAATTTCCTGTCCGAGGTGCTGCCTCATGGCCGGCTTCTCTCACCTCTCTTGCCTGGTGAGACACGGAGGGGGGAGGGAAGACAAGTGGGAGAGCAACTGCAAAAGTCGACCAGCTCCTCTTCCTCCTGCTGGAAAAGAGAAAGAGGACACTAAGCCAGACATCCGAGGAAGCCTTTCCCGAGAACCTGAGCAAATGAGCCTGAGTTTCCCTCTCTGGCTCTCCCTCTCCACTTACTTCGTCTCCCTTACTCCCCTCACCCCATCACTCTCACACACGCACACAGAGAACCACCTCGCCTCCAGACGCCCAGTTCTAAGATTACCGTGACTGTTAACGAAATATGCCAATCACAGGCAGCCTAAACCAGATCCCTGGGAATTGAGTAAAAAAACCGGTTTAGAGGCAGAAAGGAAATGAACATAGCAACCTCCAATGCACAAAGAGAGATTCATATTCATATGCACGTAGGATCCGAAGCAAAGAAACAGCAGGATATCTTTTACTATCGGAGAACGCGGAGCACCACAAACAGGAACTTTAAAGGAATTGAAATCTGTTGCCTGTTCCACTAGGAATATTGTTTGCAAGGCACAAGGTGTCTTTTGGTAGTGAGCACCCTCTGCGCATGCGCAGGTCCATTCGGGAATTACTGCCCTGCCGCCGACTAAGTTGCATTCCTTGAATCTTCGCAGAAAAGACAATTCTTTAATCAGAGTTAGTAATGTGGACAGTACAAAATCGAGAGAGTTTGGGGCTTCTCTCTTTCCCTGTGATGATTGCCATGGTCTGTTGTGCACACAGGTGAGCAGCTGTTGTTGAATGTCTCTTTTTTCCCCTAGGTGTTTTCTTTTTACATGCTTGCTGGAATCATGTAGCTCGTTATTTGGGGGGTGGGGGGGGGTAGGTGTGCCTGTCTATTTTTATGTCTGCTTGCAGTTTGTGCTCATTCTGAATCCGGTCCCTACTTCTTCCCTTCAGCGCCAACGAGCCCAGCAACATGTCATACGTGAAAGAGACAGTGGACAGATTGCTCAAAGGATATGACATTCGCTTGCGGCCGGACTTTGGAGGTAACGCTTCATCTTTTTTTTTTCAACCTGTAACCCATTCTAGTTATCCCTTCCTGTCGAAGATAAATGTCAAAAAAATTAGAAGGAGAAGCGTGTCGTTTTCATAAGCGTGCACTACGCCCTATGCTCTGGCCAAACACGCGCGCGTGCACACACACTCGCATTCACACACACGCCGGACCCCTAGGCTCAGGTGGATGAACCCCAGGCAGAGCCGACCTTCCGCGGCTCGACACACCCTCTGCATAGCCACTGCATTATGCGTGGACCCACACCTGTTCTCCCAGGCTGTCCCCTGCAACGGGGTGGAGGGATGAGGGTGGTGGGAACCCATTCCGAAGGTAGTGAGCGCAGGGAAGCCCTCTGCCCCTCCCCAGCCTGTGGCCGCTCTGAGATTATGTCCACAACGTGCCCCTGTCCCCCGCAGGGCCCCCCGTGGACGTCGGGATGAGGATCGATGTCGCCAGCATAGACATGGTCTCCGAAGTGAACATGGTGAGTGGCCCCGCTACTGGCCCGGCGGCCGCGCTTACGCAGATGCGAAATGGACCGGTCCCCGTGCCCTCTGCGTTGGTTGGCGGTCACCTCGCCCCAGCCCAGGGATCCCGCTCCAAGCGCGCTCCCTACTCTGGCACACACGCCCTGCTGGCCCTGGTTTGTATTTTCAACACACACACGGGCTACTGCGGGTGTTCAGGAGGAAACGTGCTCGGCACTATTTGGGGAAGGACGGGTGACTGTGGCGCCGGCGGAGCGGGCGGGGCGGAGTCAGCGTTACTTTCGCAGGGTTTCCTTGGGTGTTGCGAGGCGCAGGGCACCATCTGCCGGCGGCCGGGTGGCCTGCACCCGCGGGCCCCCGCACTGTGGTCCGCAGCCACCTCCTCGCCAGTTGCGATCCCCGCAGCAGACAAGCTAGACACCCCCCAGGGCCCGCCACCAAGCACCCAGGCACAAACATGAGGTTTCCTAGTGTCCTCTCCCTTTCCAGGCCCTAGCACACGGAGTGGCAGGAGCAACAGGCTGAGACCACGGTCCCTGCCGGCTAGCTAATACCAAGTACCAAGCCAGCTTCTGGGGAGAGGCTTGTACTGTTCCCACGTGGGGGTTGATGAATTTGTCTTGCTGCACTTGCGAGCTTAAGTTGAAACCAAACGGTTCGAGTTATTGCTTTGTTTTGCCTTAGACACCGAAGCATGCGGAGGAAAGCCTGATGATCAGTTACGGTGGAAAAGGGAGAGAGCAAGGGAGAGGGCAATAGTAACGTGTAGTGAACATAGCGCAATCTTTTCATTGCGGAGTTAACATTCTTTTATTTCATATTGCCTCCTTCCTTCTGAAGCTGTTTCAACATCGATTGAAATCATAGTGTCTCTTACTCTATTGGCTGTTTCCAACCACTGTGGGGTAGCAGTTTTCTAGTTAGAGTTTCTAACTGTTGCATATTATAAGGCAGGGGAAAAGCCTGTTGCTTTTCCAGAACAAACCACCCAGCGAACAGCTAGATCTACCTAAGAAAAATGCCATTTTCATTCCACTTACGGGAAAAAAAATGTATTGTGGCAGTGGAAATTTAGATAGCCTTAATAATTTAAAGACTAAAGCCTTGGGAATTGTATCGCTGTGTAGCTGTAAAGGCTATAGAGTAATGGGCTAAATGAAATGCCAGTTCATTCCATTTCATCACTATTGTGTCATTTTATTTTAGCATGTTAAGGCTTAAGAATTTCTTTTTTCAGGGTGCGTCAGGGAAGAAATACATATATTTAAAATATACTGAGTTGGAGTAGATTAGAAAGTGTTGCATTTTGTATTTCATAGTTGTACCCCTTCCCCTGCTTTAAGTAGCTTATTTTAAACAGTATTTTAATCTGATGGTGGTATTAGAAAAACAATTTTTGAAATATCAATGCACATGAATATTCTCTGACTTGGATAAGGTTTTTAATAGCCTCATTTATAATATTCTCTCATATACATGTCCCTGCTACAAAGCACCCCAAAGGAACTATTTACAGACACTGGGGGATAACATGTAATAACATGGGCACATATACAAACCATACCCAATCCATGTCATTGTGATGGATAAACTAGGCAATGAATTAGTTTAACAAGCTGTTTGTATCAGGTAGATAAATGAAAATATTTTCCTTTTTGGTCATTTATTTGGTACCTTGTAAGTACCCACACAGATAATTTATAAAATAGGAGAAGATTGGGAAAGCTTAAAAGGCAAACAATGTCTTTGGTAGTGGTCTGCTTTTCAGAGTACTATGCTTTTCAGAATTTTTAAAATGTGTAATTTTGTTAACTATGTTTACAAACAACTTTTCAGTTTAAAAACTGAACTGAATAGGAAGTTGCTATTTAACCAAAACAACCACCATAACAAAAAAGGTCTGTATAATCAGTTGTTCAATGGAATCTGTACAGAGGCTCAAAAAAAAAATTGAATTAATTGCTTTACCATTGGAAATAGCTCTTTATTATGGAATAATATTTTAAGAAAATATATTTATTCACTGTACCATGTGTGTATGTACTTGATTTTTTAAAAATATTCACCCAACAGATAAACCCTTAAAAAATACATTCTACCAAATTACCCATTACATTTCCACAATGGTGTTAGAGACATGATAGGAAAATAGAAACCACTGAATATAGAAAAATAAACCTTCATTTACTTAATTTTTCTTCGGTCATCAATGACAAAGCATTGAAATGCATAGATTGCAAATAACTCTAAAAAAAAAAAAAGGAAACAAGGAGGAGTTTAGGATCAAGCGTTTTATAGAAACACAATCTGGATATTAGCCCTGATTAAGAGCATTGTCTATGATGTGTTTTGATTTTTAGACAAGACAGTAGAGTTGAAAAATCAATGAGCATGTTTCAGAACCCTGATAGGCAATAACTTCTGAGATTATTTAATAGGGAATTTTCAACAAAATTAACAACAAATAAGAATGGATATTGCATATAATAAAAATAGTTCTAAAGAAAATTCAGATTAAAATCCATTGCTAAAACATTACTCATTTTTATATTTTTTATTCATTACCATTATTACCCACCCATTTCCACAACTGGGAAAATGACATACTGTACATTACATTAATGCTTTTGAAAACTAGGTTCTGTTTTGAAAACTAGGTTCTTTTAACTTTTATTCTTTTCGTATGCTATGCTAAGTGAAATATAATTCCAGATTGGTTTCTAACATTGCCTGTTTTATTAAAGACTAACGTCACATCAGGAGTATTTTTGATTCATGTCCTTCAGGATTTAAAAATATTTTTCCTAAATTTAAAAAAGAGAGAGAGAGCTCTGTTAGTCAAGAATCTCTGTAATCAAGAATTGTTGGTTTTGAACAGTGAATGGAAAATCTCTGAAGAATAATTCTGATGCAGGGAAAAAAATCTATACTTGAGAGCAGGACTTTTCAGGCAAAAATATTATTGATTAAATTAGGGAGGACTTTTTCTTTTGGCATCATGGGATAGAATGTGTTTGTGATAGCAAGTATAATACTGTTATTTTCTGAATAGTCATCTTTAAAACGCTACTGATTTCCATGTGTTTTAAATTAAATCTCTCAAACCTTTTTTTTTAAACAATTTCTATGAAATTGTATACCTACACACATACACAAACACACAAATGGCTGATCAAATAAAGAGGAATGAAGAAATAAAGGAATAAAGAGCAGTTGGAACAAAAAGAGACAGTAGCCCTCAGAAACTGCCTTGAAGTAAGTAACCACTAACATTTACTAATTAAAGTCCAATAAAACACAGATAATAGTAAGCAAGTCTTAGAGCAATTGATTGGAAGGAACATGATATTAAATACCTGTAACAAAAGGTTGAACCCTTGTATTTGATTCCAATGACTAGCGGTTCCTTCTTATTAAAGAGGTAGCTCCTAATCATCAAAGAGGAGCTTCAACCATGCAACTGTCTGTCTCCCATCGAAAGACATGGTGGTCTGAGAGTGGCCACCCCCAGAAGACTTGACATCTATTGAGCTCTAATCCAATGTAGGTCTCAACCCAAGCTGTTCCCAGGATTGGATATCTATGGTGTGTTCATTGTTTCCTTCCTTCATATATACATAGATGTCAAGTGAATGCTCTTATAGGCATTAAAATTGACATAAGAACACCTCCTTAAAAAACTCAAATGAGTTTAATTGTCTAAATAATACCCCAGAGAAAAACAAATCTTTTTTATGAAATACCCTCTATTGTTAAATCCCACTGTTATTTTAATAGTTGATTCCAGATGTTTCTGGTATACACTTCATTTATGTCTCACTTATGTCTAGTTACCACCCTCTTGATGACACCCAACAGTAACCACCTATCAGAAATCTCCCTCCCCCATTTCTCTAAGCCAGTACTTCTCATTCTTTAATGTTTATCTGAACCACTCTGGGATCTCAAAATGTTAAAATGCAGTTTCTTATTCAGAGGTCTGGGATGAGGTCTGATATCCTACATTGTTAACAACTCCCAGATGCTATCAATTGCTGGTACATAGACAGCACCTGGATTTCCCTGGTGGCTCAGACGGTAAAGCATCTGCCTACAATGTAGGAGACTGGGTTTGATCCCTGAGTTACAAAGATCCTTTGGAGAAGAAAATGGCAACCCATTCTAGTACTCTTGCCTGGAAAATCCCATGGATGGAGGAGTGTGGTAGACTATAGCCCATGGGGTTGCAAGAGTTGGACACAACTGAGCAACTTCACTTTCACTTTCAGACAGCACTTTGAGAAGCAAGATTGCAGTACATTATTCCAAGGCCTAGCATTATTAAGAAATGAACCTTTTTTTTCTCTTAAATTTCTCTAAGGATGATATTTTCCCAAGGTTTCAAATTAATTTCTGGGTAGTCAAACACGTAGCTGTGCTCAAAAGCAAAAATTAGTGTAGTAATTGATGATAAGGAACAGGATAAAGAGAAGAGCCTTGTTGGTAGGGCTCAACTTAAAACTGATATGCAGTCCTGCTGTGTCAGTACTTATGAGTCATCCAACCTTAAATGATGGCTATGAAAATGTTACCAAGCAGAGCAACTTGCACAACACTATCCTTCGACTTTACAGAGCACCAAAGACTCTTCTTTTTCAGAATAAACAACATGCAAACTGAGTTTCCCCCCACTAAGAGTCTCCAATAGCTTTATAAAATAGCTTAAACATACTCTTGCTGCTGTCGGTAAATTTTCTGAGGTTATAACAGAATTCTTTTACAAATAGAGTAAATAGGTCAGTACTATTTAAAGGCATGAACAGATATCAGCAGTTAAAGATATAAATATGTTTTTCTCTTATTAACGAGGTCTCACTTTTAGGTGTTGGGTTACAATATTGTACCATCTAGAGAAGTTCAAAGAGGAAAAACTTCCCTTTACCTTTCTATTTAGAGATAACAGATCTTTTTAGTCTCTAAGCCACATCAAAGCAAACCTATCCAGATTTTTTAAAGTTTGAAGTTACATTTGAAATACTATATTCCTAGGGTTACATGGCCAGACTAGGAATTAAAGTGTGTAGTACAATGAAAATAAATAATGGCATTTGTTGAATGCCATTTATTGAATATCCTATGTAGAACACATGGTTATCAAATCCTTTTATTAGTAACTCATTTTGTTGTTTGTTGTTCAGTTGCTAAGCCATGTCCAATTCTTTGCGACTCCATGGACTGCAGCACATCAGGCTTCCCTGTCCTTCACTGTCTCCTAGAGTTTGCTCAAACTTGTGTCTGTTGAAGGCTCTGTAGTCACCATCCCCCATTATAGAAGGAGAAACTGAGGTTGAGAGAGGGAGAAAGTTAGGTTGAAAGAGGTTAAATAACTTTAACAACTCAGAAGTTACAGATCTAGTCACTGGCAGAGCCAGGAACCCAGGCAGCCTGATTCCAGAACCTGGCAAGTAAGAAAACATTGCTGGTATTTAGCTTTGGGACTTTGAGTAAGTCCATTGACTTCTCCAGTTCTCAAGTGTTTCTTCTGTAAAATGAAGGTAAATGACCCAGTTACTAAATCTTTTCCAGTTCAAATATCTACCGTAGAAACGTAGACTCTGTCAAAATGCAGATTCTTTGTCTCCACTGTATTCTCCTTTTAGATTTCATCTTATCCCATTTTGTTCTTCTGCTAATGTGTCAGTCAACAAGCAGTTATTGAATTCCACGGACTGCAAACTCCAGGTGTCTCCTGGGAACACTGCTGTAATGACTGTGTGAAATCTGGGGCCTCTTGGATTACCATTTTAATCGGTCATGACATAATCATCCATTTTTTTCCTAAACACATTCCTAAGACAACAACAAGAAATGTTGAGTCAATGGCATTCAAAAAGAGATTTGAATGATGTTGGGTTTATATTGTATTGCACTTTGGAGCCAAGGGTGTATTTGAAGTGTTTCCATCCAGTGCTGTCCATTGTATTCATACTGGGAACTTTGCTCAACTGTTGCCAAACTAACAACTGTTTCAGCACAAAGTGAAACAGAAGGAGACTTTTACTTTCCAAGATCTGGGTATCCCAAAGGATTTACCCAAATCACCTAAAATCTTTCCATCAGGTGGTCTGGGAGCAAGAGGTGAAGCCAAGATGTCACCTGACCTGAACATCGCTTAGTATCAATTCTATAAATATTTGGTGTTTTTGTCATGGCAGACTCCCTAGTTTCTTGATAGCACTCTTAAAACACACATGAATCAAATCTTGCATTATCAGGGAAGGTAAAACATGTCAAAAGAAAAATATATGATATTAAATATGTTTAATTGATTTGAGTTTTAACAACTCAAATGACCATTATCATACTTGAGGATAGTGGAAAGATAAATGCTATACCCTTGCAGTTGATTAAATGTTAATACAATTTCCCCATGAACTTTTTCAAAACACTGAATCCTATTTTTCATAATAGGATTGACTTTTTGCATTTTAGAATACTTCTGTTTTTAGATGATCATGCATTTCATGAAGTCTCTTTCTGGTTGTTGAAAGTAGTTATAGTTAGTAGCATAAAACAATCTATTACTCAGCACTTGACAGAAATGCTCAAGAAAGGTTTTAAATTAATTACTATCATTGGTGATAACTTAGGAAAAAAAAGACTGGTCATGAGTGAAAGATGAATAGGTTTTCTTTAGTGAACTCAGTATCCCTTCTTAAAATCCTCATATTCCTCTCTGTTTTTCTGCTAATAGTTTTGTTTTTTCTTCTACACCTCCATTAAGTGCTGAGTGTATTTTGTCTCTTATAATCCCAATAAAACTGTCATTGTTTTGCATATTTAAGATTAAAGGCCTTTTCCCAAAAGCACGCATTCAACCATTTTAGTGATTAAAGCAGATAAGGTCTCTGTCTTTGTGGAGTTTATAGTCTTTAAAAAACAAACAAAGATCTCTATACTTGAAATAACTTTGTTTTTCCTTTTTGGAAGATTTTGAAACACTCATAGTTACCTTGATGGTGGGCTATTTTGGTTCAGCACATACACGACAGTTAGTCTTTTTTCGTGTCATGAACTCAGTATTAGGAATGGAAAAATGACTAAGACATGTTCCATATCTTCAAATATTTTATAGTGTAGAGAAGAATGCAGAAATAGTGACTTTAAAACAATGTGGTAGGGGCTGTGACAGAGATGTGTATGTCCGTGTCCTATGGAAGAATGGAGAAGTAGTTTCTAAGGAATGGTGAAGGGTTAATACTTGGGGTGAATCCTAAAGAGGACTAGTAGTGAGCAGCCTGTGTAGGCTGCAAGTGAGAAGAAATACTTTTCAAGTAAAAGGAAGGGCATAAGCATTGTCAACTGTGTCTGCAAACAGCATGGAGTGTTCTGGGAACTACAGGTCATTCACTATTGTTAGAACTTAAAGGGCACAGGGAAGACTGTCAAGAGATAAAATAGGATACTCAAAGCAAGATGTAGGACAGTGTTATTGAATGTTCTCACTTATGTAAAAAGAAGCCTCTTTAGAAGTGTGTGTGTGTGTGTGTGTGTGTGTGTATGTATAGTATATGCACTGACCAGTCTGGAAGAATGCTCAGGAGATGAGTAACAGTGACTGCCTCTTGGAGTGGAACCAGCACTAGGAGTATGACTTGGAGGGATACTTAGCATTCTTTATATGTCCCTTTGAATTGTTTGACTTTTAAACCTTTTACACGTTTTACATTTTCACTTAAAAACACAAAGAGAGAGAGAGAAAGAGACAGGCAGAAAAACAGAAAGAAATGATGGAATGTGTGCATTAAGGAAATGAGTCCTAATTCTGAAACAGAGGAAACCTGCTACAGATTTTAACAGATAGCTACATTTTATTTTCAGATAGATCATTTTGATGGCTTCGTGGAGAGTAAAGTAGAGAAGGCTAAAACAGGGGCAAACATTTCTAGTTAAGGAGGATTAGAGTGTTTTAAACTTCATATGAGATGATAAATGCCTCAAATAGAACAGTAGCTTTAGGAATGGAAAGGAAGAGAAAAAAAGATTTAAACAAGTCAATCAGAGGGATTTTGTGACTGGTTAGTTATTGGAAGTTAGAGAGGCAGTGAGCCTAAGATGCCCTATGGCTTCCATATTGAATGATGGGCACATACGGCACCATCTGCCCAGGGAGGGAAACAGGAAAGGGAGTACCAGCTATCTTGTTCACTAAAGTAGAAGTCTTTACAGATTTTTTTAGAAAAAATATCATAGCATGTTGTTACAAGATACTGTGGGAACGTGCTCATTCATTAAGTCGTGTCTCCCTCTTTGCAACTTCATGGACTATAGCCCACCAGGCTCCTCTGTCCTTGGAATTTCTCAGGCAAGAATATTGGAGTGGGTTGCATTTCCTCTTCCAGGGGATCTTTCCAACCCAGAGATCAAATCTGAGTCTCCCGTGTCTCCTTGGCAGTCTGCTTCTTTACTCCTGAGCCACCTGGGAAGTCCCTCTTATGGAAATATAGAGGTAGAATATTTTGGAGGTTGGCCTATCCTGAAAAAAACTAGTTTCTTGGTGACCCTTCCAGTTCAGTTCACAAAGAAGGCAAGTTCTACATGGAAAAATTCTGAGCCCAAACATGTGGTGGCTGAAATGAACTGGTTAGAGATTTGGAGAAAAGGTGCTGGCCAATCAACTTTAATCTGTAGCAACACTGTTCTTTATCTAGGAGGACCCAGACCCTGGTAAGAATGATAACTTACTTTTCAAAATGACTAAATAAGTCACCTTTGTATGCTGTTTCATTTGCTTTTATAAACCCTATAGGTGGGGGAAAAAAAGATTTGTGCGGAATTAACTTACACAGCATCTGCTGTCTTCTCCATCGAGTCCCTAGAATGATTCAGAGTCCTTCTGGAACACTGTGTTTCCATGGGAAATCACATGAAAGCAGTGTGAGTTCTTGTAGAAAGTGCATTTGGCACTGAAATGAGACGGGGTATAATAGACAGCACAAGTGGGGCCAGCAGAAATGAAGCTTAGCTGCCAGAAAATTCAAAAGTGACTCCCAGGAGCTTTTCAGAAGAACAGAAACATTTGAATGGTTTTGTGAGGTTGATTTTAAACAATCTTATTGAAACAACATTTCAACAGAGCCTTATCCCCACAAATGGTCTCCTGGCAAGTGGATACCTATTTAAGCAAAGGTATATTCATAGATTGTGTCATTGATTTCAGAGAAAGAAGTCAGCGAAGCAGATAGAGAAATAGACAAACAGAGGAGGGTTCAGACAGAAGGTAGCTGTTAGCAATCCCTAATGCAGTGGAAAGAGTATGGATTAAGGTCCTTGGGATGCAACCAGAAAGTTAGAGGCCCGGAGTCTTGTTCTGGTTGCTGAATGGATTCTTCAGGGAAGTTGCTAAAAGAGAATCCTGTTTGAATGAGAAGGTTTATTTGGGAGCCTTCCTGAAGGTAGAGGAATAGATTTGTTGAAAGTTCAGGATCTCTGCCTACTCTAATCCTCTGTGACTCATGAGGAGGTTGTTTTTTTTTTTTTTTTCCTTTCGATCTATTATTTTCAAGAGAATGCTATTCAATTCTCTAGTCAAGAGAAATCCCTTTGTGGTTTCCATAGAGACAGTTCAATGACATTTATTTGAAATCCTACCTGTGCCTAGAACATTTTCTCATGTCAGATGCCATCATTTCTCCCTTCTCCCACCTGTAATCTCTTTCCACCCAAATGCATCTGGATCTACTTCAGAATCCATAAGAAATCATCTTTCTTCTATAGTCTGTCTGTAGCCACACGGAAGAGGAATCTACTGGAGGAAGAATGTCTAGGGCATAGAAGCAAAACTCTGAAAAGTCTGAGACTCTGAAAAGACAAAAGACCCAATATAACATAATGATTTTCTTTCAGTTCGTATACAGTTTTTATTAGCCTTGTCTTCCACCTCCTACCCTCAGCACTATGTTAGCTACAGGAAATTTAGGATTATACTCTTTATGCTCTGTATGTAGTTCTTAGCATATTATAGAGACTTAATAACATTTATTAGGATTATAAAGGAATTTTTCTAGACATAAAAAAGTGTTAGTAATAATTTAAATTTAAATTCAGCATTTAAATTTTCTAATTCAGAAATTAATAGTTCCTCTGTCAGGTCTACTTTATACTTTCATATGTAATTTTCTTTTATGTTGATAGTGAATCATGAGCCATTTCCATAGAAACAGCTTTATCAGGTGGCGCAGCCAGTTTTAAAGACACAAAATCATTTCATGACAAATCTCAAAATACATATATATGCATATATATGTATACACACTTAAGTATTCATTGTCTTTAAAAATTAGGGAATTCATTTTTCAAAATGTAATCTGTATGTTAGCACCTGGACTTTCAATATTTCTGGAAACATTTAAGAAATTACAAAGAATAACTGGATTGATGACTACAAAGTGAATAGCATTTAAATAGAAGAAAACTAAAACATAAAAGGAAGCATATGAAAAAGGTTTTCTCAGGCATTTGGGGTGATTTTGGAGGAGCCAAGTTAAATTTTAAATGGTAACCAAGGAAGTTAATCAAATTTGAAAATATAAAGTAAATGATATACCTAATTCAGAAATATATATTTACTATGGAAGCATATTATATCTATTATATTTATCTTATCTAGTCATATCTGCTATAAATGTATCCTTACCCTAAACATGAATATTTGCTTTCAAATATCAACTTTTGTCTGAAACTTCCACACCCACACAGTCATTTGTCATAACCAGTAAATGTATTAAATCAACTACCACATTAATGGAGATAAGAGATTTTTTCCCACTGACATCGCCACTTTTCTGCTCGCCCCCACCTGCAACACACACACACACACACACACACACACACACAATTCAGCACATCCCGAAAGAACAATCTAGAGAACAAAAATCCTAGTTCAAACTGACCATGGAGTTGAGGCTGATGAGAGGAGACAAAGAAGATTCACTATGAGGATTCATGTTGGTCAACTGAAAACTTTTGGCTAAATGCAATGGGAACTGATTTTCAGATGTTTCAAACTTGGAAACAAAGGAGGAGGACAGGATGAAAAGTTTGAAGAGTGAAACATACTCACAAAACTGGAAAGTCATATCCAGTTTTTGGTAGGTTATTGCTGCATATCTCCTATATCGGTATCTACCTTACTTTGGGAAACACCCCTACAAGCTGTGCTATCGTGAAGTGTGAAGAGAACTTCATAATCTGCTTCTCTGAAATTGTGGAAGGGGAAGACTTTTGAGATATTACAGACATCTGCCCTACTGTGTTCAAAATCCCTGTCATAGGACATAAGCATAACTTGTTGAATTATAGTTTTGCCTCATTCAGTTTCAGTTTAGTCGCTCAGTCGTGTCAGACTCTTTGCAACCCCATGGACTGCAGCACGCCAGGCCTCCCTGTCCATCACCAACTCCCAGAGTCTACCTAAACTCATGTCCATTGAGTCGGTGATGCCATCCAAACATCTCATCCTCTGTTGTCCCCTTCTCCTCCTGCCCTCAATTTTTTCCAGCATCCGGGTCTTTTCAAATGAGTCAACTCTTCGCATCAGGTGGCCAAAGTACTGGAGTTTCAGCTGCAGCATCGGTCCCTCCAATGAACACCCAGGACTGATCTCCTTTAGGATGGACTGATTGGATTTCCTTGCAGTCCAAGGGTCTCTCAAGAGTCTTCTCCAATGCCACAGTTCAAAAGCATCAATTTTTTGGCGCTCAGGTTTCTTTACAGTACAANGTTTGGCCACCTCATGCGAAGAGTTGACTCATCGGAAAAGACTCTGATGCTGCGAGGGATTGGGGGCAGGAGGAGAAGGGGATGACAGAGGATGAGATGGCTGGATGAGTCCACTGACTCAATAGACGTGAATTTGAGTAAACTTCAGGAGTTGGTGATGGATAGGGAGGCCTGGCGTGCTGTGATTCATGGGGTCGCAAAGAGTTGGACATGGCTGAGTGACTGAACTGAACTGTAAGTTCATGCGTAATAAATTACAGATCAATACAGATGTCCTGCTCAACTCCCCCATTTAATTTCCCAGAGGAAAGCAGAAACAAGTTTGTCCAGTCTTCCTGCTGTTTTCCCTGAGGGCCAGGGTCCTCAAATTCTCCCTCCTGCAAGAGGTGTAATCTACTATTTCAGGAAAAATACCCTTCCTGCTTTAAGTGCTTCTTTTTGAAACTCTAAAATTCTCTAGATTATTTGAAGCCCTGTTCTTTAGACTTTGCTTTAGCCAGAATCTTGGTCTGAGATTACATTTTAAAATGTCTGTTCAATTCTGTTTGCTATTATGTGGAATGTGCACTAACACCTGACCTACAACTGAGGTTAGTAATTTGAAAGCACCATGAATTGAAAACATGAAGCTGAGATAAGTAAGCGAAAGGTATCATAACTCTACATTTCTTATAGTAAATATAGAAAGACTGGCAGGGCAATAGTGAAGTGGTGAACCAGGAGGAAAGCTACTGAGGTAACATTAGCAGACACTTAAGAAACAGAGACATTGACTAGGAGTCACACTGCAAGCAAGTTCCCATGCTTTCTGATTCTCCCACTGACACTCTGTCTCCTAACACAGTAGTTTTGACTTTTTCTTCTTTTTTGTATTGGCTGTGACTTTCCTTATCTTAACATCAAATATAATTATGTCACAGCCTCAGTTCAGTTCAGTCGCTCAGTTGTTTCTGACTCTTTATGACCCCATGAATTGAAGCACACCAGGCCTCCCTGTCCATCACCAACTCCCGGAGTTCACTCAGACTCACGCCCACTGAGTCAGTGATGCCATCCAGCCATCTCATCCTCTGTTGTCCCCTTCTCCTCCTGCCCCCAATCCCTCCCAGCATCAGGGTCTTTTCCAATGAGTCAACTCTTTGCCTGAGGTGGCCAAAGTACTGGAATTTCAGCTTTAGCATCATTCCTTCCAAAGAAATCCCAGGGCTAATCTCCTTTAGGATGGATCTGACTCTTTATGACCCCATGAATTGAAGCACACCAGGCCTCCCTGTCCATCACCAACTCCCGGAGTTCACTCAGACTCACGCCCACTGAGTCAGTGATGCCATCCAGCCATCTCATCCTCTGTTGTCCCCTTCTCCTCCTGCCCCCAATCCCTCCCAGCATCAGGGTCTTTTCCAATGAGTCAACTCTTTGCCTGAGGTGGCCAAAGTACTGGAATTTCAGCTTTAGCATCATTCCTTCCAAAGAAATCCCAGGGCTAATCTCCTTTAGGATGGACTGATTGGATCTCCTTGCAGTCCAAGGGACTCTCAAGAGTCTTCTCCAACACCACAGTTCAAATGCATCAATTCTTTGGCACTCAGCCTTCTTCACAGTCCAACTTTCACATCCATACATGACCACGGGACAAACCATAGCCTTGACTAGATGGACCTTAGTTGGCAAACTAATGTCTCTGCTTTTGAATATGCTATCTAGGTTGGTCATAACTTTTCTTCCAAGGAGTAAGTGTCTTTTAATTTCATGGTTGCAATCACCGTCTGCAGTGACTCTGGAGCCCAGAAAAATAAAGCTGACACTGTTTCCACTGCTTCCCCATCTGTTTCCCATGAAGTGATGGGACCGGGTGCCATGATCTTCGCTTCTGAATGTTGAGCTTTAAGCCAACTTTTCACTCTCCTCTTTCACTTTCAAGAGGCTTTTTAGCTTTTTAGCTCCTCTTCACTTTCTGCCATAAGAGTGGTGTCATCTGCATATCTGAGGTTATTGATATTTCTCCCGGCAATCTTGATTCCAGCTTGTGTTTCTTCCAGTCCAGCATTTCTCATGATGTACTCTGCATATAAGTTAAATAAGCAGGGTGACAATATACAGCCTTGACATACTCCTTTTCCTATTTGGAACCAGTCTGTTGTTCCATGTCCAGAAGGGAATAAATCCAGCTGAAATTTCCATGGCTGCAGTCTACCACTCCAGGTACAGGAAAGCAATAGTTACAATGGTATTCAATAATAGTAACAC
Organism: Aepyceros melampus; assembly: GCA_006408695.1. Classification (NCBI taxonomy): domain Eukaryota; kingdom Metazoa; phylum Chordata; class Mammalia; order Artiodactyla; family Bovidae; genus Aepyceros; species Aepyceros melampus. The sequence goes on from SJXQ01011407.1 coordinate 69,110, forward strand.
TCAGACAGAAAGCACTGTGACTGAGAAGAGGATGTAAAGACTGCAGGGCCAGAGAAAATTCTTATTTCTATCATCACAGCAACTGTCTGAAGTGAAGGAAGTGCTGATCAAGCTCCAGTAAGCATGAATACTAACCTGTTACCCAACCATTTTCCAAGATTCTGTGCTTCAAAACAAGCCTACTTTGGCACCATGGAGGTTTTATTATGTGTAGAAAACTAGTGACATGTTATGGACAGGGTTTTCTTAGTTGAAGTGGCACTTTTTTAGAAAGACACCTGTTCTGGGATGAATGGAAGTAAAGTTAACTTCTTGATTTTGTGAAATTTGTTTTTAACTTTAAAATATTTTGTGATGCTGTTTGATGCCTGATATAGTCTTACCCTTTCCTAGAATTTTCAGCATAAGTTGGCTTATTCCTACTGCTTTTAGCCCATTTTCTTTCAGTTTCAAGGGCTCCTGTCTTATGACTAAATTTCTGTATACCTTCACTTTTCTTTCCTGTTCCTGGCATAAAAGCTATTTCATGTCACTGGAATGTACCCCAAGCCTCACTCTGATTTTTGGCAAAAACACCACCCTTGTCTCTTCAGATTCTTGACAAGAGTGCTGAAGTAGACCACACTGGAGGAAGACATAACTTACCCAAACCACACTTTCTAGGGGCTTCAATATAAACAGAACAGAGTGCACGGAAATTATCAGTGTCAACCACTTTCCAAATCTGATGCATAATCCGAATCATTTGAGGAGACTTAAAAAATACAGATTTCAGATGCAAAAGTGCTGGAACAACTATAATTCATAGTTTCATTTTTTAAGGAACAGTTTTGTGCTCTTCCCTGGTTCAAAAAAAAAAAAAAATCAAGCAAACACAGAACTACCTGAGAAAGAAACTGCCCCAAATCCCATCACTTAGAAACAATTACCATTACACTTGGTGAATACCCTTACACACACAAATAACATCCTTTATGAATAACAGAGATGAAAGGACAAGTAATTATACCTAACATTTGAGCCCTGTACTGATAACAGCTCTATATAGATTATCTACAAATCATGAACTAGGGACTATTAATCCCATTTTACAGATGAACTCAGACACAGAGAGATTAGTAAGCATCCCTGGGTCATACTAGCAATTGGAAACAAGAATTCAGACTCTTAACCACTGTACTATCATTTTACAGAATTGGGATTATATTAGTCATGTTCCTTTAAAGATTTAACTTTGAACATCAGCTAAACATGTTTAATGTGACCTCCCTCTTCTAAACAATCCCAGTAAAGAGAAAGATTATGAAAAACATAAAGCAATCTGAGGCCTTATTTTTATTACATAGTTCAAATTTAGATTGATTTCTTGCTTTGGGAATGTGTAAATCAGCATACACACACACACACACACACACACACACACACACTTCCAATACAATCAGATTTTGTGAACTACTTTTATTTCGTAAAATTTACATAGCTTATATTCTATAAATTACACTGGAATTCCCATGACTGCCTGATCTTAAATATATTTTAAATTGGATTCTATGCTCATTAATAGTTCTTTTATCACAGCTGCTCTAAAGGTGAGTCTTCATTAATGTCACATTTTTGTTGGCTGCATTTCAGCAAGTAATTTTTGCAATGGCACTCACTGGTGCTATATTCTAAACTCCTGCAGGCTGGAGAATGTTTATTACTGCCTTTATACATGAAGCACAACTTGACCGAGTACAGTCTCTCTTCTTAAAACTCTGTAAAAATCACTCATGGTCTTCCCATTGGTGCTGAAACTGAGGGCAGACTGGTCTTTTATCCTTGTAGATAAATGCTCCTCTTTTCCTATGCTTGCTTTGCAGTCACTCCATTGGTCACTAATGTCCTTCTCACTAAGACTTCAAAGCCCTTTATTACATGAGCAAATCCTTCCTCCAGTTCTTCAGGCTTTAAGAAAGTCGGTGAAATTCACAATAAAGTCCCTAAAATCCTAGACTTTCAGTGTTTTTTGTTTTTTAAATTTTAGTACTTTATATCATATCTTGCTAGAGTTGTCAGTCTAGTATTTATAAATCTGTTCTGGATTATCATATTCACTTGTGTCATTTACATATTCAAAATATATTTCTCCCTTTAAACCACATTAAAATGATTTTCTTTTCTTTTTTTTTTAAGTTTCCATGTATACAGCTTAAACCACATTAAAATGATTTTCAAAAAGTTTTTCCCCCAAACACTTTCCTGGTAAAGTTGGGATGAATCTTATATAGTGTCACAATTATAAATACTTATAGATACACTATATGTGACTGCTATTTTGAAACTTTCATGTTTTCTCTGATTCTCCCTCTGATTCTCAAAGAAGGAGGAATCAGTCAACCTGCATTGAAGACATCATAAAGCTACTGCAAACAAGTACTGAAGAACTGAAATCAATTTTATAGTACTGGTGGAGGGACAGACTTGTGGATCTATCAATGGAATAGAATAGAGAGAACAAGAAACAGACCACCTAAATATGCTCAACTCACATTTGACAAAGATACAAAATGCAACTAAATGGAGAAAAGATAAACTTTTTGATAAATGGTACTAGATATTTCTAGGCAAAAATTAACCCTGCCCCAAATCTCACATATCACATAAAAATTAAATCAAAATGGATTATGGACTTAAATGGTCTTAAATGTAAAACATGCAGCTTTCCCTGGTAGCTCAGTTGGTAAAGAATCTGCCTGCAGGGCAGGAGACCTGAGTTCAACCCCTGGGTCAGGAAGATCCCCTAGAGAAGGAAATGGCAACCCACTCCAGTACTCTTCTCCAGGAATTCCAAAGACAGAAGAGACTGGTGGGCTACAGTCCATGGGGTCGCAAGAGTCGGACACAACTGAGCAACTAAACCACCAATAACCACAAATATAAAACATGGACTTAAATGTAAAACATGCAACTATAAAATTTTTATAATTGCATGAGAAAAATTTTTATAGTTGCAGAAGAAAAATCTTTGAGAGCTAGGCAAAGAGTTCTTAGACTTGACTCCAAAGGCACAATACATAAAAGGGAAAAATTGATAAACTTTTGCTCTGTAAAGGACCCTACTGAAAGAATGAAAAGATAAGCTACAAACTGGAAGAAAATACTTACAAATCACATAACTAACAAAGAACTAGCATTTAGAATATATTTAAAAATCCTAAAACAGCAAAATAAATAAATAAACAATCCAGTCAAAAAATAGGCAAAGGACATGAATAGATATTTCACTGAAGAGGATGTACAAATGACAAGGAAGTACATGAGAAAATGTTCAACTTCATTTAGCAGGAAGAAAAATGTAAATTAAAACCACAATGAGATATCTCTACTTACCCATAAGGATGCCTAAAATAAAAAGCAGTGATACCATCAAACGCTGGTGATGTGGAAAAGTTAGATCATTATATATTGCTGGTGAGAATGTAAAATGATGTCCAGTCACTATAGATCAAAGCTAACTGTGCAGAGAAAAATATTCTGACCCATAAAACAAACCCAGCCTCTTCTTAAGGTGAACTATTAATCCTGAAAGAACGGAAAGCAACAACAAATTTGAATGATATGCCTTCAATCTGGTGAAGCCCCTCTACTGCCTAGAGTTAAAACAATAAATAAATAAATAAATAAATAAAATTTAAAGTCAGAGACAAAGTTCCTGGTTGCAGCTGTCCAAGGTCCCAGTTCCCCAATTTACCTCTCTCAGGTAACTAAATGACTAGAAACAGAAGCTGTCAGCCAGGAACAGCACAGATCTCTAGCTCAAAATTTAAAGGAAAGATCCAAATGGTGCAATAAAACAATTATCTATACGCAAAAGGTAATAAAGGGCTTCCCAAGTGGCACAGTAGTAAAGAATCTGCCTGCCCATGCAGGGGATACAGGAGACGCAGGTTCAATTCCTGGGTCAGGAAGATCCCCTGGAGTAGGAAATGGCAACCCATTCCACTATTCTTGCTTGGAGAAACACAAGGACAGAGGAGCCTGGCGGGCCACAGTCCATGGGGTCACAAAGAGCCAGATGCAACTGAGCGTGTGTGCGCGCGCGCGCGCACACACACACACACACACACAAAAGGTAATAAGAGATTTTTATCTACATAATTTTTAAGCAAAGCTACCTGGAATTGATTCTATTTAAAAATGAAATAGCAGAAATAAAAGGAACGTACATAAAAACCTTGTAGTGAGAAAAAATTTATAAACACAGGATGCAAAAGACAAGGGAAAAGCACAGACCTGAATACTTACTCTACAAAAAAGAAAATCTTAAACTAACTAGGACTATTTTGTAGTTTTTTAGAGACTGAAGGGATTGAAGCAATTATGGAGAAACTGATAGCTATGAAAGATGGGCAAGGAAGAGCCAACAGAGAAATAGCTTATTTCTCAAAAGAGAATATAACAAATGAAACTGAAAAAAAGGTCAAAGATATAAAGGAAAATGCACTGAAATGAAGGGCATGCATCAAAATATTTAAAGGTCTCGCATACAACCAAGAAAAATATAAATAGATGGGGCAGTGTTGAGCAATTTTGAACTTCACTTACAAAAAAACAAAACAAAACAAAACTCTAGTATCCAGGACAAACCAAGCATATTAAAGGCAAAAAAAAAAAAAAAAAAAGAGAAATACAAGGAAAAAATTATTAGGCAGCTTTCTCCTGTGTATCCTTCTATATCAAAAGAAATGGCACAAACTCCCAAGTTTTTGAGGGAAAAAACATGCCCATAGACTTAAATATTCAGCAAATCATCATTCAAAAATCCAGGTAACAGGAAGATATTCTCAAATATGCAAAGGACTTAGTATCCACACATCCTTGGTACATTATCTACTTAAAGATATAATCCAGGGCGGGGAAGAAGATGGCAGAGGGGTAGGTGGATGTGGAATACATCTTTCTCCAGGATATATCAGGAATATACCTTCAGACACAGAAGTGCATGCAGAACACCAGCTGAGAATGGACAGGAGTACCTGATCAGCAGAAAAGAATATATAGACCCACGCAAAATTCTGTAGGATGAAGGAACTGGGGGGAAACAGGAGTGTTAGTAGGACTGGACCTGCCCTTGGCAGGTGGGGGAAGTGAAGCAGGGGTCCGATCCCCACACAGGGGCAATTGCCTGAGTCAGAGGAGAAACATGTAAAGCTGAGAGTGAAACAGCTGATCTGTGGCAGCCTAAATGGAATGAGGATCCGTCAGTCCTTGCCACAGCCATACATACCCTAGATGTTGCAGTGGCTGGGAGCTGGAGTTTAGGGATTGTGGAGCAATCCCAGGAGGAGGGCTGCTGTTGACTGCGGAGAGTGGGATGTGAGAGAGAAGACTGGTGGGAGATGCCTGTGAAGGAAAGCTAAGGCAGCCATGGAAGCAAAGCAGTGCTGCTGAGTCATGCACAGGGGGTGGAGCCATCACCATAGCCTCTATTCCCCCCACACACCAACACTGGCAGTTGAACAGTAGAGAAGCTGGCCCATCAAATGCCTGACTCACTGATCTACAGGGTAGGACCCCAGGCGGTGGCCCTGCCATGTGCCTGATGCACTGAACAACAGAGAAGGACCCCAGGCAAGGGAGCCCTCTAAGTGCCTCAACTGGTGGAGCTATGGAGAAAAACTGGCCAAAGAGGCCTTCTGATCGCCAGCTACAAGAGGCTTGAAAAAAGACTCTGATGGGGCCATAACTCCTGGGGCAGAGGCAGTCGTGTCCCTGCACACTTGGCGCCACCAAGGCCTCTGCAAGCCAAGCAGCTGTGCCACCTTCATGCTCAGCACTCACTGGGGCAGAGCTGCCACAGGCAAAAATGTCTTGTGCCTACGCTCACAGGGTGGCTTCAGTAGTGTCTGACTCGTAACCCTGTGGACTGGCCTGCCAGGCTTCTCTGTTGGGGTGGGGGCGGGGTGGGTGGTTTCTCCAGGCAAGAAGCTGGAGTGTATTGGCCAATACTGGTTGCCATGCCCTTCTAGAGCACTATACTTCCCGCTGCCCTAGCCGCCAACTCCCCTGAGTACTTGGTGCTGCCAGAACCCCTGTGACCCAAGCAACCACACCACCTCCACACCTGGCCCTCACAGGGGCAGACCCAAGTCCTCCAGGGCAGCCTCAGGAGCAACCCCAGTGGATGACCCATATCCAGAGGTGGAAATAAAACCACAATCGAAACCCAGGGGCAGTGTGGCTAAGAAAGAAGACCCAAAACCCTCCCACCAGCTGTACAGCTGCAGATTAAATCCACATGATCAACCAGGCAGACTCTGTGTCTGTGGAATATACAAAAGGTCATTGAGAACTCCCACAAAAGAAAAAGCACTAGTCCTGATAGCTGTGAACACTGCAGGCAAGAATACAGAGTAGGAGCAGATTAGAATCTGAGCTGCCCTCACAGCAGGTTCAGAGGTCAATAGTGTTGGAGGCCATCCTAGGAGGTGAGGTGGACTGTGACTCCCAGCTGGGGAAAGGACTCTGACAGCAGTGACTTAAGAAAAGCATTTATTATTCTTATGTTTTGACATGTTCTGTAGATTCTTTTGGATTTTTCCTTCTCCCTGCTGCCCCACCCCACCGCCCCTGCCAGTTGTAGTTGTCAATTTTATCGGCACTACAAAATCTAAGTAAGTTTTTTCCTTTTTTTCGCAGTCACATTTTTTATTGTTGTTAATAAACCTCTGCCTCTATATCAGGCTTTTGCAGTTCTGGGGAGTTCTCTTCCTCTTTTTAATTTTAAATTTTAATTTTTTTAAATGTTATTATTTTTCTACATTTATTCCTTTGTTTGCTTTTCCTACTGCTGTTTTCCCCTTGCAGTTAATTTTTTAATACATGTAAATCTTCTTTACCTACTTCTATATAACTTTGCCTATCTATTCGTTTTTTCTTTCCTTTCCTCTCAACACATTTGTTAGTTTTGTTTTCATTGCTTTATTCCTCACTTGGCACCTTGCTTGTTTGTTTTCCAGTTTGTGTTTTAGTTAGTTTTGTTCTTAACTGGTAAATATAATTTTTGATTTTCTTTGTTAACCACGTCAATCTATTGTACTTTATTTTTGTTGAACTGTTTTGACTTTGCTCATGGGTGTTTATCTATATGTGCATATTCCATTATTTTAAATATTATTTGCCTGATTTTTAAACTGCCATTTGTCTGGGATTCATCTTTGGTTTCTTGTTTTTGGATATCTGTTTTAATCTCACTTAATGCCATAAAAAACCACTGGTGGAATCTTCGTTCCTGACCAGAGATCAAGCCCTGAGCCTTTGGAGTGGGAGCACTGACTCCAAGACCTTAGATTACCAGAGAACGAACTCCAGGGGGTATCAAATAGTGAGAACTCACAGTAAGGAAACCACTGGAATACAAGACCTGGCATCACCCAACCACCAGTAGCACCCCATGCAGGATGCCTCCATCTAAACAACAAACAAAACAAAAATACAAACCCAATCATCAGCAGACAGGATTACCACCTCACTCAGCCTTGCCCCTCAGAGGAAAAACAAACAAACAAAAACTCAGCACAAATCTCACCCTGTGAGAAACTTACACAAACACTGGACCAATTTTAGAGGGCAGAAACCAAAAGGAAGACAGAATTCAACCCTGAAGCCTGGGAAAAGGAGACCTCAAACACGTAAGTTAAAAAAAAAATAATGAAAAGGCAGAGAAGTACTATACAGATGAAGGAACAAACTAGAAACACAGAAGTCCAAATAATTGAAGAGGAAATAGGCAAACTGCCTGGAAAAGAAGTCAGAATAATGATAGTAAAGATGATCAAAAACCTGGAAAGCAAAGTGGATAAAATGCAGAAATCAACTTAAAAAGATCTAGAATAATTACAGAATAAACATGCATAGACAACACAATTACTGAAATTAAAAAGACTCTAGAAGGAATCAATAGCAGAATATCTGAAGCAGAAGAACAAATCAGTGAACTGGAAGATAAAATGGTGGAAATTACCTCTGAAGGCAGAATAAAGTAAAAAGAATGAAAAGAACTGAGGACAGTCTCAGAGACCTCTGGGACAAAATCAAATGCACCAACATTCGAATAACGTGGGTCCTAGAAGAAGAGAAGAAAGGGTATGAGAAAATTTTTGAAGAGATTACAGTTGAAAATTTTCCCAACATGGAAAAGGAAATAGTCAATCAAGTCCAAGAGGCACAAAGAGTCCCATACAGGATAAACCCAAGGAGAAACACTCCAAAACACACACTAATCAAACTAACAAACGCTAAACACAAAGAAAGAATATGAAAAGCAGCAAGGGAGAAGCAACAAGTAACATACAAGGGAAACCCCATATGCTTAACAGCTGATCTTTCAGCAGAAACTCTGCAGGCCAGAATGGAAAGGCAGTATATAGTTTAAGTACTGAAAGGGGAAAACCTACAACCAAGATTACTGTATCCAGCAAGGATCTCATTCAAAATTGATGGAGAAATCAAAATCTTTTCAGACAAGCAAAATTTAAGAGAATTCAGTACCACCAAACTAGCTTTACAACGAACGTTAAACGGACTTGCATTTCTCTAATAATGAGCAATGTGGAGCATCTTTTCATGTGCTTGTTAGCCATCTTTATGTCTTTTCTGGAGAAATGTCTGTTTAGGTCTCTTTCCCACTTTTTGATTGCGTTGTTTGTTTTCCTGGTATTGAGTTGTATGAGCTGCTTGTATATTTTGGAAATTAATCCTTTGTCAGTTGTTCCATTTGCTATTATTTTCTCCCATTCTGAGGGATGTCTTTTTACCTTGTATATAGTTTGCTTTGCTGTGCAAAAGCTTTTAAGTTTAATCAGGTCCCACTTGTTTACTTTTGTTTTTACATGTTACTCTAGGAGGTGGGTCATAGAGGATCTTGCTTTGATTTATGTCATCGAGTGTTCTGCCTCTGTTTTCCTCTTACATTTAGGTCTTTAATTCATTTTGAGTTTATCTTTGTGTATGGTGTTAGGAAGTGTTCTCATTTCATTCTTTTATGTGTAGCTTCCAGTTTTCCCAGCACCATTTATTGAAGAGGCTGTCTTTGCCCCATTGTATATTCTTGCCTGCTTTGTCATGAAGATCTCTATTGCATAGTTCTTCTGTGTATTCTTGCACCTCTTCTTAACATCTTCTGCTTCTGTCAGGTGCATACAGACTTAACATTTTATTATATCCTTTACTGTGCTCATCTTTGAAATGTTCCCTTGGTATCTCTAATTTTCTTGAAGAGATCTCTAGTCTTTCCCATTCTATTGTTTTCCTTTATTTCTTTGCATCGATCACTGAGGAAGCCTTTCTTATCTCTCCTTGGTTTTCTTTGGAGATCTGCATTCAAATGGGTATATCTTTCCTTTTCTCCTTTGCCTTTAGCTTCTCTTCCTTTCTCAGCTATTTGTAAGGCCTCTTCAGACAACCATTTTGCTTTTTTGCATTTCTTCTTCTTGGGGATGGTCTTAGTCACTGCTTCCTGTACAATGTCAGAAACCTCCATCCATAGTTCTTCAGGCACTCTATCAGATCTAATACCTTGAATCTATTTGTCACTTCCACTGTATAATAGTAAGGGATTTGATATAGGTCATACCTGAATGGTCTATTGGTTTTCCTTACTTTCTTCAATTTAAATCTGAATTTTACAGTAAGGAGGAATGGGTGAATTTAATTCAGATGACCATTATATCTACTACTGTTTGCGAGAATCCCTTAGAAGAAATGGAGTAGCCCTGATAGTCAACAAAAAAGTCCAAAATGCAGTACTTGGGTGCAATCTCAAAAATGACAGAATGATCTGTTTGTTTCCAAGACAACCATTCAATATCACAGTAATCCAAGTCTGTGTGCCAACCAGTAATGCTGAAGAAGCTAAAGTTGAATGGTTATATGAAGACGTACAAGACCTTCTAGAACTAGCACCCCCAAAAGATGTCCTTTTCATTACAGGGGGCTGGAATGCAAAAGCAGGAAGTCTAGAGATGCCTGGAGTAACAGGCAAATTTGGCCTTGGAGTACAAAATGAAACAGGGGAAAGGTAACAGAGAACATACCGGGTCATAGCAAACACCCTCTTCCAACACAAGAGAAGACTCTACACATGGACATGACTAGATGGTCAATACTGAAATCAGACTGAGTATGTTCTTTGCAGCCAAAGATGGAGAAGCTCTATACTGTCAGCAAAAACAAAAGTGGGAGCTGACTGTGGCTCAGAGCATGAATTCCTTATTGTAAAATGACATGTATAGAGATTTCAGTTATCTCTTAAGTATCTACTCTAAAATATAAATAGTCAGTTAAGAGTCACCAGATATTTTAAAGAAAACCTGTAATATGAAAGAAAAAAATTAACATAGTCAAATTTAAAGTATCTTGAAAAGGACTATATAATGACATGAAAAATTAAAAAAACCCCAAACTATCATCAATATCTTGGAAGATTAAAATAAAGTCATGCCATCATATTCTTGAAATAAGAACAAGACACCGCCTTAAACTTTTTCTTCCTGACAATAAAAAGTGCAAGGGACTTTTCTGGGAGTCTAGCAGTTGAGACTTTGTCTTCCAATACAATCCATCCCTGGTCAGGAAGCTAAGATCTCACAAGCCTCTCAGCCAAAAAACTGAAACATAAAACAGAAGCAATACTGTAACAAACACAATAAAGACTTCAACGTGGTCTGTACTAAAGGAAAAAAAAAGTACTTCAAGACATTAAGATATAAGAAAATCAAAAACCTCAATACACAGCTATAGGAAAAAGTTAAGAAAATTACCCTAAAAGTGAGCAAAATAGAAAAACAAGTAATAGAAAAATAAGAAAACTGATAACTAAAGATTAGAGATGTAGATAAGAGAGAGGACGATACCAACAACCAAACATTTCAAGGAAATTTTCAGACTGAAAAGATCCAGTAATACTCAGCACAGTGAATAAGAACAGACCCATAAAGATACATTATAGTAAAATTTCACAACAACTGAGTCAACAAAACCATTCTGTAAACTTTCATAGAAAGGGGCAAAAGGTTACATATAAGACATCAGGAATTCATGGTTTTGAACTTTCAAACAGCAATGTTGAAAGCTGAACGCAATGGAGAAACTCCCTCAAAATTCGGAGAAAAAATGATTTTGAACCTATAATTTTATTCCCTGCCAAACCATCCAATAAGAATGAAGGATAAGTAAAGGTATTTTAAAGACATGACAGGCTTGGTCAGGTCAAATATCCAGTGTATCACACTGTATCTATTTTAAAGCATTAGTAGGGAACTGATGCAGAAATGATGAGAGACCATCTGTGAAGAGATGCAGGTCTGGAACCTGGGAAACATTCAGCTGGTCATCTGTATATCTGAAATTCAACACTAAAAATGACAGCCAGATCTATAATAAAATATGATCTAGCAAATAAAAATACGTAACACTGAATGATGATTCAATGGAGAGAATACTGTTCTAAGTGATTTAAATTCATTCATTTAATCTTTCCCTAGCATGATACACGGAGAAGGCAATGGCATCCCACTCCAGTACTCCTGCCTGGAAAATCCTATGGATGGAGGAGCCTGTGGGCTGCAGTCCATGGGGTCGCTGAGGGTCGGACACAACTGAGCGACTTCACTTTCACTTTTCACTTTCATGCATTGGAGAAGGAAATGGCAACCCACTCCAGTGTTCTTGCCTGGAAGGGCCCAGGGACAGGGGAACCTGGTGGGCTGCTGTCTATGGGTTGCACAGACTTGGACACGACTGAAGCGACTTAGCAGCAGCATGATACAGGCTAAAAGAGTTACATAAATTCCTGATACTTTTGATATTTCACCAAGTGACCTGATGTGGTATCATTAAAAACTCAAGACAATTTAAAATTTTCTATAGCGTATTCCCCTCTATGTCTTCAAAATGTAGCTTAGTAGCTGAACTCTTAATATAACTGAAGGAAATCATTTTAATAAAATATAAAAAAGCAGTTAAACAATGTCTGTACAAGTCAAATCCCTTATGATTATACAGTGGAAGTGAGAAATAGATTTAAGGGGCTAGATCTGATAGACAGAGTGCCTGATGAACTATGGACGGAGGTTCATGACACTGTACAGGAGACAGGGATCAAGACCATCCCCAAGAAAAAGAAATGCAAAAGAGCAAAATGGTTGTCTGAGGAGACCTTACAAATAGCTGTGAAAAGAAGAGAAGCGAAAAGCAAAGGAGAAAAGGAAAGATATACCCATTTGAATGTAGAGTTCCAAAGAATAGCACGGAGAGATAAGAAAGCCTTCCTCAGTGAAAGAAACAGAGGAAAACAACAGAATGGGAAAGACTAGAGATCTTTTCAAGAAAATCAGAGATACCAAGGGAACATTTCATGCAAAGATGGGCTCGATAAAGGACAGAAATGGTCTGGACCTAATAGAAGCAGAAGATATTAAAAAGAGGTGGCAAGAATACACTGGAGAAATGTACAAAAAAGAGCTTTAATGAACCAGATAATCACGATGGTGTGATCACTCACCTAGAGCCAGACATCCTGGAATGTGAAGTCAAGTGGGCCTTAGAAAGCATCACTAAGAACAAAGCCAGGGGAGGTGATGGATCCCAGTTGAGCTATTTCAAATCCTGAAAGATGATGTTTTGAAAGTGCTGCACTCAATATGCTAGCAAATTTGGAAAACTCAGCAGTGGCCACAGGACTGGAAAAGGTCAGTTTTCATTCCAATCCCAAAGAAAAGCAATGTCAAAGAATGCTCAAACTACCACACAATTGCACTCATCTCACACGCTAGTAAAGTAATGCTCAAAATTCTCCAAGGCAGGCTTCAGTAATACGTGAACCGTGAACTCCCTGATGTTCAAGCTGGTTTTAGAAAAGGCAGAGGAACCAGAGATCAAATTGCCAACATCCGCTGGATCATGGAAAAAGCAAGAGAGTTCCAGAAAAACATCTATTTCTGCTTTATTGACTATGCCAAAGCCTTTGACTGTGTGGATCACAGTAAAGTGTGGAAAATTCTGAGAGATGGGAATACCAGACCACCTGACCTGCCTCTTGAGAAATCTGTATGCAGGTCAGGAAGCAACAGTTAGAACTGGACATGGAACAACAGAATGGTTCCAAATGGGAAAAGGAGTANTTGACTGTGTGGATCACAGTAAACTGTGGAAAATTCTGAAAGAGATGGGAATACCAGACCACTTGACCTGCCTCTTGAGAAATCTGTATGCAGGTCAGGAAGCAACAGTTAGAACTGGACATGGAACAACAGACTGGTTCCAAATAGGAAAAGGAGTACGTCAAGGCTGTATATTGTCACCCTGCTTATTTAACTTATATGCAGAGTACATCATGAGAAACGCTGGACTGGAAGAAACACATGCTGGAATCAAGATTGCTGGGAGAAATATCAATAACCTCAGATATTCAGATGACACCACCCTTATGGCAGAAAGTGAAGAGGAGCTAAAAAGCCTCTTGTTGAAAGTGAGAGAGGAGAGTGAAAAAGTTGGCTTAAAGCTCAACATTCAGAAAACGAAGATCATGGCATCTGGCCCCATCACTTCATGGGAAATAGATGGGGAAACAGTAGAAACAGTGTCAGACTTTGTTTTTTTGGGCTCCAAAATCACTGCAGATGGTGACTGCAGCCATGAAATTAAAAGATGCTTACTCCTTGGAAGAAAAGTTATGACCAAACTAGATAGTATATTCAAAAGCAGAGACATTACTTTGCCGACTAAGGTCCGTCTAGTTAAGGATATGGTTTTTCATGTGGTCATGTATGGATGTGAGAGTTGGACTGTGAAGAAGGCTGAGCGCATTAGAATTGATGCTTTTGAACTGTGGTGTTGGAGAAGACTGTTGAGAGTCCCTTGGACTGCAAGGAGATCCAACCAGTCCATTCTGAGGGAGATCAACCCTGGGATTTCTTTGGAAGGAATGATGCTAAAACTGAAGCTCCAGTACTTTGGCCACCTCATGTGAAGAGTTGACTCATTGGAAAAGAGTTTGATGCTGGGAGGGATTGGGGGCAGGAGGAGAAGGGGACGACAGAGGATGAGATGGCTGGATGGCATCACGGACTCAATGGACGTGAGTCTGAATGAACTCCGGGAGTTGGTGATGGACAGGGAGGCCTGGCGTGCTGCGATTCATGGGGTTGCAAAGAGTCGGCCATGACTGCAGGACTGAACTGAACTGATATAAAGCTGGAATCTGCTTAGCCTTCTGTTGCCCTGTTATATAGCAGGAATACACCAAAATCCTGGACAATTTATTCTCTCATGTACTTGTTAAATATACTGTGCAAGGATACTAGAGCCTAAATAGCAAGTCAAGTTGCTTATAGAGAGATGCCTAGAAAAGAAAGGCACAGTGTGGTTCTTTCCATCAGAAGTGTCCCAAATGTGCTGGTGGTGCACAAAGGGGCAGGATGCAAATACAATACAGAGATGATAGATGATGGCTAGGCTCTTTTCTGAGGCTGTTAACAATTAAAATGATAAAACCATGTAGGCAGCATTGATGACATTCTTGATGTAATGGCAAGAGGGCAAGCATCCAACACATTTAAAGTATTGTATCTTAATGTATTAATTGCTTGGTCAAATAAAGTGAAAGTGTTAGTTGCTCATTCATATCTGACTCTTTGTGACCCAATGGACTGTGGCCTGCCAATCACCTCTGTCCTTGGGATTCTCTAGGCAAGAAAACTGGAATGGGTTGCCATTGCCTTCTCCAGGGGATCTTCCAGACTCAGGGATTGAACCCAGCTCTCCCACATCACAAACAGATTCTCTACCATCTGAGATACCAAGGTCAAATAAGGCAAAATGATCATTCAGCCTTAAACTACACAATTTGAAATTGGAATTTCATTTACCAGCAAGTGTCTTCACTCTTATTTTTGAAACACCACCAATATGCTGATTGGAATTTCATTTACCAGTAACTGTCTTCCCTTCACTCCTATTCTTGGCCTGGATGAGTTGAACATAAAGGAATCAATAACCTGATGTAGAAGTCATTTTGCTAAACTGATAGACATTCCTGATCATTTAATCAAAGGCTGTGAATCTTAGCTCAATGAATTGTGATGAAATCTTACATTGTTTACTATATATAATTTGTGTGTGTGTGGTATTGTAATGGTTGTATCTAAATCCTTTCAATCCCCAATCTAAAAAATGAGATTTGTAGAATATTGAGGATAAAATAAAGAATAACATTTAAAAAATTTATTTATTTTAATTGGAGGCTAATTACTTTACAATATTGTAGTGGTTTTTGCCACACATTAATATGAGTCAGCCATGGGTGTACATGTGTTCCCCATCCTGAACCCCCCTCCCAAATCCCTCTCCATCCCATCCCTCAGGGTTATCCCAGTGCACCAGCCCTGAGCACCCTGTCTCAGGTATCAAACCTGGACTGGTGATCTATTTCACCTATGGTAATATACATGTTTCAATGCTATTCTCTCAAATCATCCCACCCTTACCTTATCCCACAAAGTCCAAAAGTCTGTTCTTTAATCTCTGTCTCTTTTGCTGTCTCACATATAGGGTCATCGTTACCATCTTCCTAAATTCCATATATATGCGTTAGTATACTGTATTGGTGTTTTTCTTTCTGATTTACTTCACTCTGTATAATAGGCTCCAGTTTCATCCACCTCATTAGAACTGAAGGAATAACATTTTAAACAAATGTCAAACCACTTAAAATGTTTATTTTAGAGAAATAGTCACTCCTCTTGGTAAAAGTTTGAACAGCTCTTTAATATAGATTCTGGAGTACTGCACCTGAATATTTAAGAGTCAAACAAATTTTGTTGTTATTTAGTCTCTAAGTCATGTCTGACTCTTTTTTGACCCCTGTAGCCTCCTCTGCCCATGGAATTTCCCAGGCAAGAATACTGGAATGAGTTGCCATTTCCTTCTCTGAGATCTTCCTGACCCAGAGATTAAACCCACTTCTGCATTGGCAGGCAAATTCTTTACCACTAAGCCACCAGGGAAGCCCTTAAAACAAATTTAGGTCATAATTAAAATTGATTTTTACACTAATATTTTATTTCTTAGGGTTACAAAATTGCAACTAGATGTTTTGAGAGGAACCCTTTAGGAAACAATTCTAGTCTTTAAACCCAGAGATATTCTCCTCAATGCAAAGTTTTGCTCCCCAAATTTATTTTTCTAAATATATTGTATTAGTTATATATTTTTTGTACTATATTTCAATTGTTTGATTCAGTTGTACTGATTATGTATTTGTATTAGTACAAATATACTCTATACAAATATATTAATTGTACATTAACCATAAAAATAATATGCAGTTAATGTCTCAACCAACAGCTGTTTTATGAAATCTAGCTTCTGCTATGTTATACATAAGATATTTAACATTAGTAAACTGTCTTGACTTTAAATCTTTTTCTGGTTTTTAATAAATGGCCTATAATTATTTGGAAAGACATTTTAGATATTATTAGTTGTTCCCTTCCCACTTAACAGTAAGGATTTCAGATTCTTAGGTGTGGGGTAAGGAATTTGATTTCAGCCTGCCTTAAGCCTATTTCTCTGGTTAGTGAGGAAAGCTTTTTCAAAGGTACTCTTAGAGTGGTTGTTTTACTGCGGGTGTATGTGCTTCCTTTTGACCTTCTTAATTTAACAATCTTGCCATCCAGTTATATTGACTCATATTCAAAATAAGTACAATAAATGTAAAGGTGAATTTTTCACTATTTAAACAAAATTGAAGGCAACTTTTTCATTGTCACATCAGGTGGCTAATATTGAAACATTCAATTACACTGATCTAATGAATAACATTCCTGAAATATGAATGTAATAATCTTTAAGTCCCCTCACAATATTGCTATATTCATGTAACAATATTTTTTGATGAAGCGTGAGCCTAGAAGGCTTGGAGAAGATGCTGCTGCTGCTAAGCTGCTTCAGTCGTGTCCGACTCTGTGCGACCCCATAGATGGCAGCCCACCAGGCTCCTCCGTCCCTGGGATTCTCCAGGCAAGAACACTGGAGTGGGTTGCCATTACTTTCTCCAATGCAGGAAAGTGAAAAGTGAAAGTGAAGTCGCTCAGTCATGTCTGACTCGTAGCAACCCCATGGACTGCAGCCTACCAGGTTCCTCTGCCATGGAGTTTTCCAGGCAATAGTACTGGAGAAGGCTCCTCCGTCCCTGGGATTCTCCAGGCAAGAACACTGGAGTGGGTTGCCATTACTTTCTCCAATGCAGGAAAGTGAAAAGTGAAAGTGAAGTCGCTCAGTCATGTCTGACTCGTAGCAACCCCATGGACTGCAGCCTACCAGGTTCCTCTGCCCATGGAGTTTTCCAGGCAATAGTACTGGAGTGGGTTGCCATTTCCTTCTCCAGGAGAAGATGCTAACATTCTCCAAAACAGTATTTGCAAAGGCCATCTAAAGTCGTAAAGGCTAAAGAAGTTGAGGTGATAGCACATCTCAACTTGGATATATTTTGTGTCAAATTTATGTAAAATCCCAATCTTCATTATCACTAAGTTTTTCAATTTCTCTATAATACATTTTACTAGAGAACTAAAAATGCTCATATCTGCAAAGAGAATAGTATATCCAGTCTATGTAAGTGGTCCATGAATGTTGTATTTTGTACTGAGAATTCCAGATGTTATCTTTTTCTTTAGTTCTGTTAGAAGAAAAATTTTTTTCAAAGAAGAAAAATTTATTGTAGAAATATAATTTTGGCCATTATATATTTCATGTTTTCTGTAACTTTCTAATTATACTTTAAATTACTTAAATTAATAAATTGAAGATTCTTTTTTCAATCAACATTAACACAATATTTTAAAATTTTATAAAATATATCAAAATATTTGAAAATATAATCTGTGAAATTTAGATTACAGCGTGACATAAGTAATAGAGAAGCATGTGTTCTTTTGAATCATATACTATAAAGTGAGAGGATGGATATGTCATCTTTTCTTCTTCTAAAGTATTTGAAGACTAGAGTGATTGGTCCAATAGTAAATCTAACAGGAATGGTTTTATAGATTGTGAAATTGGGATCTGACAGTGTCAAGACAAAAGGTCATAGAGCAGCTCAATGGGTCAGAAAGGACAGGAACTTGGAAATTTCTTTTATCTTCACTGTTACTCAATGAAAATATGTTGGAAAATGAGGTTAAAATCTGACCTGTTGTCTGGTGTGGTAAAACTGTGCAGATGGTCAATATATGATTTTGGACATGTGCTTTTATATTTTTTTTTAATTTGGCAGTTTTCTTGATTATATATTTATATTTAGTTCAATTTGACAATTACACATTTTCTTCATTTGTTTAAAATATTCTTAGGCTCAAAGATACAAAGGATTCATGAGAAAAGGAAATGGATAAGCAGAGGTAATTACCATGAAGCAGGAAAGGAAAGCATGCCAATATGCAGACCTTGATATCATATTTGTTGCAATTTAGCTGGAATGATTGGCATTTTGTGTTTTAATGATAAACAGTAAGTTTTATGTTAAAGAATCACATTTCTGTATTTAAGTTATAATTCAGAATCCTTTAGCTACCAAAGAGAATTTTTTCTCATAAGCATCTCTGTATCAGTGTGTTTGGTTTATAAATTTTATTTCCTAGTACACTTATAAAATATTAAAGTGTAAAACTGCAAAAATAGGAAAGTAATTGAAACCCCAGGTCTTCTTGCAAAGATATTTCTACTTCTAAATGGTTTATTTCACCCTTTTACCTTGAAGCTTCTGAACACCCTCAAAAAAAGATCTGCTTACTGTCTGTGCTTCAGTGAAGTCCACTCTGATACAACAAGCAGACATCCAAATTAAGAATCAGAGTGGGATAGCAGTATTGGGTCCTAGAAATCAGTGGAATAATGACTTCAAATCCTTAAAGGTATTTCATTACCTTGGAAAGGAAATTGTAGAGGAGTAAAATTGACAATAAAATTTACTAAGCAAATCCAGCTTAACAGCATTTTAGAAATATGCTAACAATCTGAAGAGGGTAAAATGGTTTGCATTAAAAAATGGAACCCAAAGTATTGAGACTAGGGGGAAAAACAGATGGATTCCATTTAATACTAACTGTTGTCTATAAGATATTAAGAAAAGAATGTGCTCTTTCTCTGCAAAGATTTTAAAGAGATACAGAATATAATAAGTGATGAGATGTGAAAAATATAGCCTAAAAGCCCAGCTCACTCAGTATATCATAGGTGAGCAGGCTGACTTGGGGAGAGAAGTAAACAGGATCTGTGGTCTATCCTGAAAGAGACATTAGATGGAAAATTAGATAAGGTCAAAATCTGGTACAGAATGATTTGTATAGATAAACTCCAGCCTGTGCATTTGGGAACTTCTGGGTATCGTAAACCTCTTTTTTCTCACTGGCATGGAGTCTGGTGAGCGTGATGTTTTTCAGTGTTATCAGATTTCACATTGTCTGCTACATTATCTGTACCACTGCAAGGACAGGGTTTATGCTGGAAGGCACTAGAATTCATGCCTTTGGGTGTTCTTATCAGGTGAATCAGGCCTGTAGCACTCAACAGCCTAATGTTGCTGATAGCCTCTTAGGAGAGATCACACAGTGAGGTTGGAGAGCAGGAGAGATCTAAAGTCAGCCAGGTTCACTCAAGTGACAGGATGTATTGTAACATTGTAAAATATGCAAGTAATCAGAAAACAGTATGTTTCTTATAATTTCCTCTTTTAGAAGAGACAGGAGAATATGCAAAGAAAGAAATATAAAAAAGATGGCATTCAGGAAGCAAGAGATTCCCAAAGGTGAACCATGGAAGCAGTTCCCAATATTGACAACTGGTGAATTTAGAGTTGAAGACAGCTATGGAAGGAATCTGAGGTACATGGGCATTTGGAACAATTATTGTGCTTTTACAGATCTATTAAAGCATATTAAATATTAGCTACAGGGGTATAAACAAAATGAATAATAACTCTAGACAAAATGTTACAATTATGGAAACTTACTCCTAGTATATTACATCATGTGTGTGTGTGCTAAATTGCTTCAGTCATGTCTGACTCTTTGTCACCCCATGGACTGTAGCCTGCCAGGTTCTCTGTCTATGGGATTCTCCAGGCAGGTATACTGGAGTGGGTTGCCATGCCCTCCTCCAAGGGATCTTCTGACTCAAGGGTCGAACATGTGTCTATTGCATTTCAGGTGCATTCTTCACTGCTGAGTAACTAGGGAGCAGAAGATCCCCAAAAGCTAAGTGATTCATAACAGAATATCAATATTCTATGACTATAAAAATGGAATAAATTATATAAGCATATTTAGAAATACAGAAATTAACAGCCAAAATACTCAAGAGTATCGCAGGTTGGTGATGTGGGAAGTGAGAGTAGTATAAAGAAGTGTGGAGAAGGAGATTATTATTTTTAACATTTTTTTAACACTGGTGCATTTTTTAAAATATGTGATTGCTTGATTATTAAAAAATAAAACAATTTTAAAGTAAAGTATCTCTTACATGATAGTATACATGTTTCAGTGCCATTGCCTCAAATCATCCCACCCTCTCCCTCTCCCTCAGAGTCCAAAAGTCCGTTCTATACATCTGTGTCTCTTTTGCTGTCTCACATACAGGGTTATCATTACCATGTTTCTAAATTCCATATATATGTGTTAGTATACTGTATTGGTGTTTTTCTTTCTGACTTACTTCACTCTGTATAATTGGCTCCAGTTTCATCCATCTCATTAGAACTGATTCAAATGTATTCTTTTTAATGGCTGAGTAATGCTCCATTGTGTATATGTACCACAGCTTTCTTATCCATTCATCTGCTGAAGGACATCTAGGTTGTTTCCATGTCCTGGCTATTATAAACAGTGCTGCAATGAACATTAGGTACACATGTCTCTTTCAATTCTGATTTCCTCGGTGTGTATGCCCAGCAGTGGGATTGCTGGGTCTTGTGGTATTTCTATTTGCAATTTTTTAAGGAATCTCCACACTGTTTTCCATAGTGGCTGTACTAGTTTGCATTCCCACCAACAGTGTAAGAGGGTTCCCTTTTCTCCACACCCTCTCCAGCATTTATTGCTTGTAGACTTTTGGATCGCAGCCATTCTAACTGGTGTGAAATGGTACCTTATTGTGGTCTTGATTTACATTTCTCTGATAATAAGTGATGTTGAGCATCTTTTCATGTATTTGTTAGCCACCTGTATGTCTTCTTTGGAGAAATGTCTATTTAGATGAATCACCAGTCTATGTTCGATACAGGATACAGGATACTTGGGACTGGTGCACTGGGATGATCCAGAGAGTTGATATGGATGGGAGATGGGGGAGGGAGGTTCAGGATTGGGAACTCATGTACACCTGTGACGAATTCATGTCAATGTATGGCAAAACCAATACAGTATTGTAAAGTATAATAAAATAAAAATAAAAATTAAAAAAGTAAAGTGTCAGTCTATACATTTTGAGGATACATTTATTTCATATTGCTTTTAAAAATCCTATTTAATTCTAATAACATGGTTATTAGCCCATGAAATTTGGTAGGGTATATCTTCCTACTCAGAGTTTTCAGATAAGAATTTGAGGCTCAAAGAGATTAAATAACTTGCCTCAGGTTACATGTTCATAAGTGTTGCAAGTATAACATCTTTTGAGTTTATATTCTATTTAAATACATTACTATTAATTAAGATTTTGGTTACTTCTTTGGAGAAATGTCTATTTAGATGAATCACCAGTCTATGTTCGATACAGGATACAGGATACTTGGGACTGGTGCACTGGGATGATCAGAGAGTTGATATGGATGGGAGATGGGGGAGGGAGGTTCAGGATTGGGAACTCATGTACACCTGTGACGAATTCATGTCAATGTATGGCAAAACCAATACAGTATTGTAAAGTATAATAAAATAAAAATAAAAATTAAAAAAGTAAAGTGTCAGTCTATACATTTTGAGGATACATTTATTTCATATTGCTTTTAAAAATCCTATTTAATTCTAATAACATGGTTATTAGCCCATGAAATTTGGTAGGGTATATCTTCCTACTCAGAGTTTTCAGATAAGAATTTGAGGCTCAAAGAGATTAAATAACTTGCCTCAGGTTACATGTTCATAAGTGTTGCAAGTATAACATCTTTTGAGTTTATATTCTATTTAAATACATTACTATTAATTAAGATTTTGGTTGCTAGTTTAATATGGTTTCTATACAAAGATATATTTTATTGGAAATGTCTATATACAATGCTTTGTTTCCATTATGGAAGTACTTGTATGCCAAAACAGATGAGAAAATTCACCCACTTAATAATTCTTATTTAAATTGTCAAAAACATCGAGACTCTTGAGAGGATCTAATCAAGTTCAATAAATTTATAAGCAGTGTTTATGTTAATTTTCAACTGCAGACAACTTAATCTTTTTTTTTAAACACCAAGTTGTAGAAAAAATGTGTTTTATGGCAAGTTAGAAAACAAAAGGAAATGAGCTGTCTCTGTGGAATTCAGCATTGTGCACAAGGGTGGATCTTTCTTGTCCTGTGTTGTTAATATCAAGGATGCTCTGAACACCTGCGAAATGTCAGCCATGCTTAGCAACTCCTCAGACTCAGCTTCCAGGATTCAGAGAAACTATGGAAACAAGAGGGCTAAACCAAAGACAATTTAGACTCTTGGATCATATGTCCAGTGATGTCGCAGTCTTTTTGTTCAGTCTAGATTAATAGTGTTCAGTCGCACAGTGCAGAGCTCATGGCTACTGCATAAATTCAATATATGGATGGAGGAGAAGAGTTTTCTCTCTTTCCAAAAGAGCAGAACCAAGAGAATAAAACATATAAGACGTAGATTCAGCTGATCTCTTCTCCCTGTTTCAAAGGTTGTAGGTTTTATTTCCTCTTGCTTGGTGAGAAAAATGTTTTACTGACCACAGAAAAGACATGGTGTGAAAGACACAATACTTAAACATATGACTGAAACATAAAGGTAAAAGTTAAAAAAAATGCAGCATAGAGATAGATCTAAAGTTGTGGTTGTTAAAATTCATTACCAAACTAAGGACAATGGAGACCTCTTCTATCTTGGATCTGTCTAGAGCTCCTTTTCCTTTATTCTTGAAATTGGCTTTTTTACTAAGAAGCCAGCTCAAATCAGTTCACGTATTTCCAGGTAGATTCTTGGATATTTTCATCATTGCAAATGATTTTTTTTGTAGTTCTTTAAAATTTAGATATTAATGTGCAGAAAGTTTATCAACTTGTATTGAATAGCTTTAGTTTTCTAGTTTTTATAGTTACTGAGGAGTTTGGAGACATGACTCCCGTGTGCAGATATTTCTGGTAATTTCTCTTTACCAAGATAGGGCAATCTGAATTATTTTTCACAAACTGTATATTCCATTCTTATGTTGTCTTGCACTTTGGCAAGTATTCTTTCAAACGGCAGTGAGCCAAAATGGAATTTAGTTATTTAGCCATTTCATCATCTTTATACTTTTTTTGTATATTTAAGAGGAAAAGTCCATGATATAAGTCCTGTATTTGCTGTGACTGTTTTGCCAAAAATTTTATCAAGACCTTCAACTAGTCAGCTTTTCCATATATCTACTCTGGGCATTTCAATGATGAATTCTGCTAACCTTTCATTAAATCATTTCTCCAACAAATTCTTGAGCACTAAGAATATTGAATGCTTGGGTTTGGCTCTACAGGGGGAATGTGATAGTCAAATAAGACAATAGTTAAGAAACAAAAAACAGAAAATTGGTGGCTACTGTTTTTAATTATGATTTTGGGGAAATACTAGGTTCTAAGCCCCTTCTAAGTTATTAAAGAACATTTATTTATAGTAGCACTGTGATAAGAATGTCATACCTCCACTACTCTGGGCATTTCAATGATGAATTCTGCTAACCTTTCATTAAATCATTTCTCCAACAAATTCTTGAGCACTAAGAATATTGAATGCTTGGGTTTGGCTCTACAGGGGGAATGTGATAGTCAAATAAGACAATAGTTAAGAAACAAAAAACAGAAAATTGGTGGCTACTGTTTTTAATTATGATTTTGGGGAAACACTAGGTTCTAAGCCCCTTCTAAGTTATTAAAGAACATTTATTTATAGTAGCACTGTGATAAGAATGTCATACCTCCTTTGTTAACTGGACTTTGTTTTAGTTTCCTAGGGTTGCTTACAAAATACAGCAAACTTGGTGGCTTAAAATAACCAATTTATTCACTTATGACCAAGGCACTGGCTAGGCGATGCTTCCTTTGAAAGTTTGAGGGAAGAATCCTTCCTACATTATGGGCCTGTTGAGAAACTTTGACATACCTGAATTGTAGCTGCGTTACTCTAGTTTCTGCCTCTGTTTTCATATGATCTTCTTCTCTCTGTGCCATGTGTCCATGTCTCTGTGTCTTCACAGGACTTCTGATAAGGATATCAGTATTTGCATTTAGGGCCAACTCTGACTGCAGCCAAGAAATTAAAAGATTTCCTTGGAAGGAAAGTGATGATGAACCTAGACAGCATATTTAAAAACAGATCCATCACTTTGCAGACAAAGGTCCCTATAGTCAAAGCTATGGTTTTTCTAGTAGTCATGTGCAGATGTGAAAGTTGGAATACAAAGAAGGGTGAGCACTGAAGAACTGATGCTTTAGAACTGTGGTGCTGTAGAAGACTTTTGAGGGCTGCTTGGACTGCAAGGAGATCAAACAAGTCAATCCTAAAGGAGAACCCTGAATATTCATTTGAATGACTGAAGCTGAAGCTCTAGTACTTTGGCCACCTGATACAAAGAGCTGACTCATTAGCAAACACCCTGATGCTGGGAAAGACTGGAGGCAAAAGGAGAAGGGGGAGATAGAGGATGAGATGGAGAGCAACACTGACTCAATGGACATGAGTTTGAATAAACTTGGGGAGATAGTGAAGGACAGCGAAACCAGGTGTGCTGCAGTCCATGGGACATGCAAGAATCGGACATGCCTTAGTGACTGAACAACACTGATCCATAATGTTGTCATCTGATGTAATTATATCTGCTGCTGCTGCTAAGTCGCTTCAGTCGTGTCCGACTTTGTGCGACCCCATAGATGGCAGCTCACTAGGCTCCCCCGTCCCTGGGATTCTCCAGGCAAGAACACTGGGGGGATTGCCATTTCCTTCTCCAATGCATGAAAGTGAAAAATGAAACTGTAGTCACTCAGTCATGTCTGACTCAGCGACCCCATGGACTGCAGCCCACCAGGCTCCTCCGTCCATGGGATTTTCCAGGCAAGCATACTGGAGTGGGGTGCCATTGCCTTCTCCATTATATCTGCAAAGGCTCTAATTCCAAAGAAGGTCACATTCTGAGATTCTGGGTGGATGTGGGTTTTTATAGGAAGCAATTCAATCCAGTAAAACATTATTTATAGCTTGGAGTACTAAATTCAATGCTTTATTTAGGAGAAATTGTAACTTATTAGTAGAAAAACTTTGGAATCAGAGTTTTAACCAGTTTTAACCTGGGTTAAAACCCCATCCTTCTCTTTGACCTTGGGCCAGTTAGTGATCCACTGTCCTTTGTAATGTCTGGATAAAATCTGTCTCGAGGAGAAGGGGACAACAGAGGATGAGATTGTTGGATGGCATCACTTATTCCATGGACGTGAATTTGTGTAAGCTCTGGGAGTTGGTGATGGACAGGGAAGCCTGGCATGCTGCAGTCCATGGGGTTGCAGAGTTGGATGCAGCTGAGCAACTGAACTGAACTGATGTCAGATACAATGATTCATTTAAAACCAAGCAGTGGCAAATAGATGCCATCTCTGTCTTCTCTATATCTCCAAAGGAAGAGAGTCTATAACAAACCTACCCAGAGACTAAGAAGTGATTTTTATGTCAAATTGGAGAAGATAATGGAGCATTGTAAAGTTATTTGGACTGATTTCACATATGTAAAATATGAAAATAACACATTTTAAATGAGTAAAATAATTTTTCAGGAAAATTTTCTGCCTTCAGAGTGGGAATACAAATGTCATGCAGAAAAGTCTTGTTCTCTTAAGCACTGGCCTAAGATTTGAAGTTGTCAAGACTCTGTTAAAATTCCCCATTGCTGAGACTGACCTTATCATCCAGAGGTGAATCAAGCATCAATAATGCAGTTAATATTAATTTTTTATTTATCTGGAATAATGACATGGTGTGATCTGGAGGGGGGCTTTTAAAGAAACTGCAAGTTATTGCTAATGGATGACTCACCATTGCTTGTAGGTCTCCTTGGAGTAACAACCTACTGGACTAAAACTTGCATTGCTTCTTGGGACACTTGTTAATTAATCCATCCATTCTTTTCCTTGATCTATATGTGTGTGTGTGTATTTTTTTAATATCACATTCTGACCAAAATGGCTGTCAATATAATCAATCCTCATCATTCTTATAGGAAATCCAAGAGTTGTGGATTAAATATTCATAATCTTTATTCAGATTTCCTTTTAGATTTTCCTACTTGTGTTTTTTAGACTTGTGTTTCTGGTATCTGTAAGCAGATCAAATACAACCCTTTACAAAAAGTCATGCCTCAGTAATGTTATAAGTACAACAATAATTCCATCTGGTGCTTTCAGTAATAAAACCTTTGAAAGGCATCAAAATATAATTGCTTTTGTATATTATGCCAAAACTAGTTTGGCCATGGTGAGGTTACAAAATATGTATAATGAGTATAAAATATCTCTTCTCTAAATTTTAGAAACTCATTATAATAAAGAGTGCTTAAATGAGAACTGATCAAGGTGAGAAGAGGTGCATACTCATTTTGTTATAAATCATGTTTTTGGTCCATGTGTTACTTTATTTTTCCAACCATACCTGAAAGATGAATAATTGAAAAGCAGCAACAGATCACCTCTATTTTTGTTTGTTGTTCAGTCACTTTGTTGTGACTGACTCTTCGTGACCCCATGGACTACAGCACTGTTCTTCCCCATCTCCCAGAGCTTGCTCAAACTCATATCTGTTGAGTTGGTGCTGCCATCCAACCATCTTGTCCTCTGTCATCCCCTTCTCCTCCTGCCTTCAATATTTTCTGCATCAGGGTCTTTTCTAGTGAGCTTATTGTTAGATGACCACTATTTTTGGTGAGATTATTGTATTAAAAAGGTGAAGTTTATATACATGTCATTATGAAAATACTTTAAATAATACATTATATAAAAATAATGGAAAATATGATATCTTTATTCTCATTCAGATTATACTACTTGAATATAATGTATTTGGATTATATCATTAATTTCTTCACTGAGCCTTCAAATGGTACTGTCTATATTTTTAACTATTTGATAAAAGAAAATGTTTTATGAAGAATGCTTATGCAATTCAGAGAAGGCAATGGCACCCCACTCCAGTACTCTTGCCTGGAAAATCACGTGGGCGGAGGAGCCTGATAGGCTGCAGTCTATGGGGTTGCGAGGGTTGGACAAGACTGAGCGACTTCACTTCACTTTTCACTTTCATGCGTTGGAGAAGGAAATGGCAACTCACTCCAGTGTTCTTGCCTGGAGAATCCCAGTGATGGGCTAGCCTGGTGGGCTGCCATCTATGGGGTTGCAGAGTTGGACACGACTGAAGTGATTTAGCAGCAGCAGCAGCTTATGCAATTTGATTAAAACTTCTAATAAGATAGTACCCTGAATGGTATTTCTGTCATTTATGATGCCTTATGTGAAGAATTTATAGAGGTACAGTATTTAATACTGGGAGGAGCTTCGTAGAAATAAAACATCTCAACTGGAATGTTTCATTAGACAATCTTATATAATCTTGTTCATTTTCCTTTGGCAACCAGGAACCTAAAAGCCTGGAAGGTGGAATGATTAATGGCAAGAATTATTTTATCTTGACTCTTGTATAATTAGTGTATTTGTTTTTCTAAAATTTAAATTCTTTCCATTATCAAAGCAATACATATACAAAATAGCCTTTTAATGTTGAGAAAACAATAGATAGATGTAAAGATTCTCTTAAAGCTTACACTAATCCCAAATGGTGACCAAAGTTTTCTCTTAGTTACTGTTCCAGAGTTCAACCCTCGGTGCATTTGTACTTTTTTAGTACTTCAGAAATACAAAATTGAGTAATTAAATGCCAATGAATGCCTCCAAATTGCCTGCAGAGTGACTGCAACAATTGACACAGCAACATTCATCCACACATCAATTCATTAAAAAATATATCTATAAATTCAAAATGTATATTCTCTTGAGTGCTCTACATGCTGTAACATCATTTTGCTGTCCCAGATCATTATATAACCTTTTTTTGTGTCTTGTTCTTTGCTCCAGGAGGATCACCTATTTAACCACATGAATGGGCTTTTCACTCTTTGGTTTCCAATTGAGTTCAGCCTTAGAGATATGACAAAAGATCTAAGGCAGGGAGGAATGTAAAGCTGAGGCACCCTTTCTGGTTTCTTTAGGCTGAGGGCATCCCTTCAAAGGAGAGCACACTCCTCTCTTATCCAGTTTCCAGTAATCACCGTTCCCTGATCCTTTTGGTATCGGTGTTGGAGTATTAGTACTGCTAAACCCAGGGAACTCAAATATCCCTATGATCTCTCTCTCCTGATCACATTTAGTCCTTTATTCAACAGTCCTTGAATTACCCTAAATTGAGTGTGCCACCTGATTCCTGCTGAGAAACTGACCCAAGAGTATTTTAATTGTTTCTTATTGTTCATTCCTTATGTAATGTCTGACTCTTTGAAACCCCATGGACTCCAGCACACCAGGCTTCTCTGTCCTTCACTATCTCTCAGAGTTTGATCAAACTCATATCTGTTGAATTGGTGATACCATCCAACCATCTCATCCTCTGTCATCCCCTTCTTCTCCTGTCCTCAGTCTTTCCCAGCATCAGGGTCTTTTCCAGTGAGTTGGCTCTTTGCATCAGGTGGCCAAAACATTACAGCTTAACTTGAGCATGAGTCCTTCCAATGAATATTCAGGGTGGATTTCCTTTAGGATTGACTGGTTTGATCTCCTTGAATTACAGGGGACGCTCAAGAGTTCTCCAGCATCACAGTTTGAAAGTACCAGTTCTTCAGAGGTCAGCATTCTTTATGGTCCAGCTCTCACATCCATACATGACTACTGGAAAAACGACAGCTTTGACTATATGGACTTTTGTTGGCAAAGTAATGTCTCTGTACTAGAATATGCTGTCTAGGTTTCTTATAACTTTTCTTCCAAGGAACAAGCACCTTTTAATTTCATGGCTGCAGTCAAAGTCCACAGTGATTTTGGAGCCCAAGAAAACAAAGTTTGTCCTAGTTTCCATTTATTTTGACATCTATTTTCCATGACATAATGGGACCAGGGCTTCCCAGGTGGCTCAGTGGTAAAGAATCTGTCTGCAATGCATGAGCTACAGGAGGCACGGGTTCAATCCCTGGGTCAGGAAGATCGCTTGGAGAAGGGCATGTCAACTCACTCCAGCATTCTTGCCTGGAAAATCCCAAGGACAGAGGAGCCTGGTGGGCTCCAAGTCCATAGGTTTACAACGAGTCAGACACGACTGAAACAATTGGGACCAGATGCATGATCTCAGTTTTTGCACACTGAGTTTTAAGCCAGTTTTTTTGCTCTCTTCTTTTCACCTTCATCAAGAGGCTCTTAGGTCCACTTTGCTTTCTACCCTAAGGGTGGTGTCACCTACATATCTGAGGTTATTGATATTTCTTTCAGCAATATGGATTTCAGCTATATCCCTTATAGTTCAGTTCAGTTCAGTTGCTCAGTCATGTCTGACCCTTTGCGACCCCATGAATCTCAGCACACCAGGACTCCCTGTCCATCACCAAATCCTGGAGTTTACCCAAACTCATGTCCATCGAATCAGTGATGCCATCCAGCCATCTCATCCTCTGTCATCCCCTTCTCCTCCTGCCCCCAATCCCTCCCAGCATCAAAGTCTATTCCAATGAGTCAAACTTTGCATGTATTGGAGTTTTAGCTTCAGCATCAGTCCTTCCAAAGAACACCCAGGACTGATCCCATTTAGGATGGACTGGCTGGATTTCCTTGCAGTCCAAGGGACTCTCAAGAGTCTTCTCCAACACCACAGTTCAAAAGCATCAATTCTTTGGCACTCAGCTTTCTTCACAGTCCAACTCTCACATCCATACATGACCACTGGAAAAACTACAGCCTTGACTAGACGGACCTTTGTTGGTTAAGTAATGTCTCTGCTTTTCAATATGCTATCTAGGTTGGTGATAACTTTCCTTCCAAGGAGTAAGCGTCTTTTAATTGCATGGCTGCAATCACCATCAACAGTGATTTTGGAGCCCGCCTAAAATTAAGTCTGACACTGTTTCCACTGTTTCCCCATCTATTTCCCATGAAGTGATGGGACTGGATGCTGTGATCTTAGTTTTCTGAATGCTGAGTTTTAAGCAACTTTTTCACTCTCCTCTTTCACTTTCAACAAGAGGCTTTTTAGTTTTTCTTCACTTTCTGCCATAAGAGTGGTGTCATCTGCATATCTGAGGTTATTGATATTTCTC